>VUYV01000031.1:311072-648572 GCA_008711295.1 Anarhynchus alexandrinus | reverse complement strand
GTCAAGGTTGGGTCAGTGGTTTAGTTTCTGGCAGTGTCGCCACCCCCAGGTCACTTGAATCTGTTCAACGTTGTTTTTTCTACAGACGAGCCCAAGCTGTGATGCTCAGATACGCATTCTGAACTCTGAAGATCAAGGTTGTTCTGGGTTGGAGTGGTACTTCATACCAGCACATGAGGAGTCAGATAGGTGCTGATTTAGAGCTCCTCTTAACTCTGACGTACAGGGACTTATGATCCAAAGATTTGGTTCATATCTATCTCTACTTTTGTACAATTGTGTTCATAAATACATGTACACAGAGAGAACACTATTGGTAAAAATTGATAAATGGCAAGCAGTAAAATAGTGTTAAATATTTTTTTAAAGTATGAAACAAACGCGGATCTCAAATTGTTCCTTTAAGGAAGCAGTTTTCAAACTGTTTAAAGGTAATTCTAAGCAGTAGCTAGTAAAGTTCTTTGTTATGAAAAAAAACCCAGAACCTTGGCAATGTCTTTTTAAATTAAGATCGGTAATAACTCGAATTAGATGCAAGTCTGTACTGATGAAAATTTAAAAATTTTCCTGAATCTTAATCATTACGAATAATCTTTGCAATCTGAAGTTACCATACGTTTTAATTATGTGTATTTAAAAATGATAACTCTATTTACAAAGCAAAAAGGAATCCTAGGAGGGGTGCAATAACATTAATTTAAATGCTAATGTGAATCAAAGCAACATCGTGTTTCTCCAGCTTTCCCTGTAGATAAAATTCCATACATTTGGTAGAAAAGCTTACATTTTTCTGCATTGTGGATACATTGCCTCATGCAGTATCAGTAAATCTCTATTTTATTTTGGACTTGAGTAAACTTTGAAATATGACTTGCAGTTTTAGTTGGAATCCGCTTCTTAGGCTTAAGTGAAGTATTTATTGAACATTGGAGACGACAGAGCCTTTATCAGAAACTTGAAATCACTTCTTGTGGTACGAGCTCTGAGCCGGTTTCTGCAAGCATGTGAACACAGTGTATACTCTCAGTGCGGTCAGCAAAAGAGGTATATACAGTGTTTTCAGCGTCAAACTTACCAGTAACTTCCCCCTAATTAAACTAAACTAAACCTTTTCTTGACGCATCTGTAATCCATGGGTGTTCTGTGCATTGCTCTTCATCAGGAATGTTGGGGAATGCATTCTGATTTTTAATGTTCAAAGCTAGAATGACCAAACTAAAATAATATTCATATGGTAATCTAAACTTTTTGAAAAAGTAGAATTCCATTACTGTATACAGTGGAAAGCTATTTATTGTACCTCTGGGTTTATTCCTCTAAAAATCGTAGCGTAAAAAAATCTTTGTCAAGCCTGAACTGATGTATATAACTGAAATAATGTAAAGTTATATTTTCATGTTTTTATACTTAACAACATGATGGGAATACATAATGTATGAGTATTTCAATTACAGATAATATTGATTGGATAATACACATCTCAGTTAAAAAGCAGTAATCATAGTTTAATATCCATGTTACAGTACATCAGTATATTGCTATATAAAGTATGTCTGTGTGCATTTAAGTGAAAAGTAGTCAAGAGTGATGAAAGCTGTCCAAGGGTTTTTTATTCATTTTATATGAAAACTGTTATGGAGCAACCAAAATGTTTATGAACTCAAACTTGTGTAAATTTCAAAATGTCCTTTACTGTAGCTTTTTGTTTACAGTACAGTATCTTATTTTCTGCTTTGTTAAATGAGTAACGGTACAAAGCTGGACATACACTTTCTAAGACATTAACGTTTCCGTTTTTTCATGTATACCTATATGACAGAAAATGCTTCTGATTTTATTTTTCAATCTAACACATGATGGCTTTTCTGGAGTGTTGTATAAACTTCAATCATACATAAAAAATCTTCTTAAAAAAGGCAAAAGACCTTTAATGTCTGCTTAGTATTATTGAAATCTGGTTTCTTATTTATTATAAATGTATTTTCCTAAGATCTTACATAGAGCAAACCTGTTTGTCCCCACAGACATGAAATTTCCTTGAAGAGTTTTGCAAGGAGAATATAAATCTTCCCCCAAATCATCTCGTCACTCAAGGGTAGATTTACTGTAGTTCTCGTTATCACTAAACGAAGTAATGTAACTTTCTTGCCAACAATAGAATTGTATTTCTGGAATGTAACCTTCTTGATCATGGTTATAATGGCAGTGTGATAGGATGATAATGCTAGTAGGTTAAGTATCTGTTCAGTAACTCTACTTTGAAATTGCCAGCATGAATCAGTAATTTTTTACTTCAACAGATTGTTGATGTGTCCAAAGCAGAGAAAGAACCTGAGAAATGGCAGTTATTTTAGGTATATATTAGTAGTGTTACTGCTAGAGATCTAGTGCATCAAAGAGCTCGCTACAATAGAAAACAAATTGAGTTTAAAGAGGTTTGCAATGTGAAAAGTTCAACGTTTTTATTTAAATGTGTTACACATTCTAACAGAGTGTCTCGGGTATCAGCCTCCTCTTTGGCTGATAGATGTGGACAATATCTTTACACGAAGTACAGTGCACAAATAATTGTATTTTAAAATACAAACACACGGTTTCAGCTATCATTTGGTACAGTTAGTTATATGAATACAGTGGTCACCAGCAAAATAGAATCAGTAGCAGCTGTTCTGGATGATAACCCTAGAGGCAACTCAAACCCGTTTCATAGTACCAAAGTTTATTGTTTATTAAAGCTTTTCATTTATCCTGTCATGGGATCACAAAAATTTGCTGTGAGAGACCTATCAGGTCCAAAGTATCTTAGCAATTCATATTATATCAAGCACTTAGAATAAAATTCAGCAAATTACTTAGCTGTGGACTTCAATTCGAACATTTTCCCTAGCATCGGTTTTTGTAGATAATAGTACTGTATACCTGTGTGAGATATAATAGACTTAGGGAATTGTATACAGTAATGGCACCTGTGTGACAAATTTAATTCAATCTATGCCTGCTATGGTCTTCTTGAAATTTCTGCTTGAACTACTCCTAATATTCCAAACTTTGGGGCTGCTTCAAATACATCAATGGTAAAATTGCCCTAAAATTGTCCTTTTTTTTCTGTATTGAATGCTCTCTCTCCTCTCTCCCAAAAGAAGTTGTTTAATAAGCATGTCTGCATCTAATATTGGGGACCTACAAGAACTTGAAGTGATAATAACTTCATAACAAAGAGTCTCCATTAATTCCTTCTTGCATTTAGTAGGAGTCAACTCCGTGTACCCTGAAGTAACTGTAGTATTCGTAATGCATCTTTTTTTTTAGTGATTTCTGTAAAGTAGTGAATATCCCTTTGATCAAAACTTCAGTTAGAGTCATTTCATGCTTTAACATAAAATTTGTTGAATTGATATTCTTTAATTTATGGAATTGATAGTCTTTGTGAAAAAGAAATGTTTAAAATAGGATTTTTGCAAACAAGTGGCAAAAAAATAGAACACAATAAGATACAATACAAAAATTCTGAGAATTATAGATCTAATTCACCTGCAGCTTTTACACGTCATGAGGTCTTCCCACAGTCCCTAACCTTATTGTTAGGGCATATTATGTGATGTGCTTGCTTTCTTTCTTTCCCTCTTGCCCCACCACATGCGGTTAGTTTTAATACATATTTTTTTAAGCCTACTTGTAGTTATAAAGGAAATATAATAGGAAATATAATTACTGTATATAATACTTACCATAATTTTTTCAAAGTTGATTTGGCAGTCATTCAGAATGTTTATTATAGGTCATTGTGTATGTCTCTGTATTAAAGAAGCAGTGATGATAAAGGTGGGAAAGATATCTCCCGTCATGTAACCTAACCCTTAATTCAAGTGGCGTCATCCACTGCACTGTTCGATCAGTCACCTTTGTACATCTTTTATTGCTAATGAAAATGAAAATTTGGCTACCTCTGTAGACATCTCAGTACTTTACATACTGCAGTGGTAGGAAAATTCTTCCTAGCTAAAAGAAAAACATCATCCCACTTAATTCCACAAAGTTGTTCAGTGAATGACTTCATAGCATTCACCCAAAGTTCTTCCTCACAGTACACTTACAACTCTCACTCACAGGAAAGGACCATTACTACATTCTGTAGGCATAGAGAAAAAGATGGCATTTCACTTGTCATTATTTTTAACAAATGCTGACTTTTCAGTACTCACTTCTCTGTGTTAAAGCATTTACTCCTACTAGTCTTCCTACTGAAGACTGTAATTTAAAATGTATGGTGAAATTAGAACAAGTCTTACTTATTCGCTTTAGAGATCCCAAACCTGATTTTGAAGGTGTGTCTTACAGAGTAGAAAAGGGCTGCTAAACATTAGTGCCTAGACCAGCCCCTTGAAATTGTCTTCAGTTAGTTTGTATCTGGAGGTGGGGGAAATGCTACAAAAAAGGGGGTTCCAATGGATCCCATGAGCACCTCCTCCTTTGTGTCTTTCCATGCACAGAAGGGAAGCAGGTGCACAAAGCTGAAACAGGAGTTGGAGAGGCAGTTTCATGTCATTCTTCCGTCCTCCCTCAATCCTAAAAGGTGAAGGAGCATCCAGAAGGGAAAACAGAGAGGATTTATCCCTGTTTTCTAAGGATAGAAAATATACTTACATCTTTTTTCCCCCTTTAAAATCCTGCTGTTAGTGCAGTTTTGAAATGATAACTCTCTGTTTTAGTTTATTGTTCTTTTATTCTTTTATTGTTCTTTTATTGTCCAATTCTAAAAATTGGAAAATAAAATCTCTTTCCAGAGTCATTTCCTGTCAGTAATGCGGCCACGTACTGCCTTCTTAGAAGGGGCAGCCCAGAGTCCTTCTGGCATGTGCTTTACTGAAGCATCAAGAGCACCTTGTTAAAAATATACTTGGAGGCTTCTATACGACAACTTTTTACCCAATTTTCAAGTTGTGTTGTTACTGCCTGCCCTTCAGCACTGTGTTCTCTGAGTTAAGAGAATAATGTAATTAAGTATGCTTTACAAATAAGATAGTATTTCTCAGTAGTTGATTTCCTTATGAGTTTCATTATAAATCGCAAACACATTTTGGGTTACCTCATACTCCTAAATAGCAGAATATTCACAGAAATATTTCTTCTGGTTTTGAAGGAGTAGATATTTTTTATACTGTCACAATGACTAACAATACAATAATACAAACTACATGATTTTTTACTCAGGTGCTTGCTTTTATATTTGTTACTGTTGTTTTTAATAATATCACAAAACTGTTGGAAGAATATGTACATAAATTTGGAACTAAGTGGCTTGGCAGCTAATACAAGTTACCTGTAGCTGGAATTTATCATTTAGCTTCAGCTCCTCTGTGTTAATAAAAAAGCAGAGTTGCTGGTATATGAAAATGAAGATTGTGGATGTTCCAGTATATACATATCCATACACAAATATGGAAATGCAATAGTAGAACTAGTGCTGAGTTTGATAAGGCCATACTCAAAAGTGTTGATAACCACAGCAATAACTCACAGCAGGGCCAGCAGCAACAGGAAGGTTCATAAGCGTGTGCCTTACCACCCTTAGTTTGAGTAAACATGGGATCTTACATTTCCATAGGGCAGTAGGATAGTCCCGTGGGATTCAACCAACAGTGAATCCCATAACTTCAAAATCTGGTGTAACTCCTGTGATCGTCTTTGTTCTTACTGACAGGATTAAATTCTAGAGAACTTCTGTGAGAAGAACGGGGCTCTTCCACACTACCTTTGGCCTACAGAGAAAGGTCAAATGAAAGCTATTGCGTGTGGCCTCTCACTTCATCAGCAGGGTTGATGGGTTTATGTATATGCATGTATATGCTTATTTTTTCAAATTACAGCATCTTACCTCTTTTTTTAAAGATCAACACAGTTGATCTGAGAGGCTCAGGTTTAGTTAAATCTAACATGACATGAACAAGGACAAATAAAACATTACTCTCTCTAAGCTTTTACTTGATTTTCTGAACCAAAACCTCTATAAGTTAATGTCTCTAGAACAAAATACTGGGCATTGGCAGGGCTGGATATTACACTACCTACTTTGACCATTGTGCAATAATAGATACTCCTATGGTGCTGTGGCAGAATTCTGCCCACATTTTGTATTATTTTTTACTGGCATAGACAAATGAGTAGTATAAGCTATAGGAAATCACTCTCACAGTGTAGGCTTGGCAGCCAGTTTTCAGGCAGTTTCTAATGATTGGTTGTGTCTGTGGCATTACCACGTTCTTTAAATCTGCAGCTTCTGAATATAAAAATAAAGCATGTGATAAACTGTTTTTATAAAGCCATTATCTTCAGTGAAAGCAGGACTTGACATGTTTCTTCATCCTGGTGGCTATACTTACCTAAAATACTTGTTTTCCACAGGAATAGTTTTCACTCTTTTTCACTGTATGCTCTTGCTTATTCTAGGCGACATAAAAATATATAAATAGATTTTTTTAGCATTACAGATCCACAATTAGGTGTGGGAGATGTTCATCAGTTCTGCTTAGTCCACCTTATAAGCTGCTTTCTCTAGGAGGTCTTTGTTGTTTCATGCTTGTAATTTACTTTTTGATCTTTTATCATTGGGAGAGATTTTAGCACATTGCGGAAAAAAAAAAGTAACATTGCATACCCTGCTTGCTGATTGGAGATGTTGCCCAACTCATTCGGAGTCATTCAGCTGATGAGTATGTCCAGTGACTCACACCTCTTACAGCATCTTTCTCAGACAGCAGGGACAAAGGCTGCTGTGAGGAGAGGGAGGTCATACGTGTTGGTCGGCTCCTGCCTCCCTGAAGTCCAGGGAGTCTGCGGCCTCAGGACCAACTCTGAACCTCCCGGTTGTCCGTATGCAGTCACGCAGTGATCTCCCCTGGGATCACCGCACTTGCACTCACGCTAGCGAAACTGAATTGCTAAAGATGCAAAAACTATTTCTTCACTCCGAACGGGATGCTGACAGGGAGAGCTGTCCCCTTCTTCACCTGTCCACGCTTTCTGAAAAGCTTTTTTCCTTCCCTGAGCTACAGCCATCCGTATTCAGAAAATTCAGGATGTAACTTAAGAGAAATTGCATTAACATAAGATAATCGTGTATTTTGTCAGCATAGAGGAAACTCAGCATTTACCCTCACTTGAGAAAACTAAGCACAGCTATCTTGGCTGGCTGAACAATTTCATGGAGATTCTTCTCATAGGGCAAAAAAAGTCACTACTGTATGAATTGTGACATCGTCTGTTGTCATAAAAGAAAATGTGTAAGCTTCCCAGTAGACAGGATCATAGAATGTAGGTGTTATTTTTTTGGTAAGATGCTAGCTAAGATTATAGTATGTGGACAGGCTTTCTTTATGCATGTTGCAATATGCTATGTAAATCAGAGGATTATTGGCTGGCTGAGAGATTTTTCTGTGGTGTCAGACCTGTATAATAATACATATACAAATAATACAATTATGTGGGTTTTTTTTACTTTTTTAAAGGGCATCTTTTGATTGCTTACACAAACCTAAGGAGCAATACAAACAATTGAATTGTGAAGCAAAAATGCTCAGTGTGACAACATCACCTGATCTATGCTGTTTTCTATTTTTCTTTCTTTTTAAAATATCTATAGAAAAAGCAATGTCATGCTAGAAGCAACAGGCAGCAAAAGAGTGGATAAGAGAATGCAAACCAAACTACGGTGTGATGGGGTTTTGAAGCCATGACTTGAAACTGATACTGCTTAGTACAGAAACTAGAACTTAAGTTCTCATTTAAGTTTGAAAGTTAGAATAGGTTCAGTAGATTTTTGTGGTGTAGCTGAATCATAGAAATGCGTCATAATGAGTGTAGACACTGAATATAGCCTCTGGGATTTAACACTTGGACCTACCCAGCTTCCAGGTGTTGGCTATTTTAGGTTGCTTTGTGAAATTGTTATGGGCCAGACTTACTGCTTACCTAAGTTCAGGTCCCGTTCTGACTGCCCACATCAGATCAGTTTCTGGGGAGAAACATCAAATCTGGGGATAAACCAGACCATTGTCGTTCCAAATGAGGAGTTTGTATTTCTTTTCAGCTGGCTTGCTTTGTATTTTAAAGTCAATATTTCGCCAGCTAGCTAGAGTAATTATTTTTCTTTACTTTCCTTGCTGGCAATACTCTTCAGGGTTTGGATTTTTTTAAAGCTTTTAACTAAAATTGGTGAAAAGTGTTTACTGAGGGGAGATGTGGATTATCAGTCAAGCCAGTGGTTTTTTTAAGACACTGGCTATTTTCTACTGAAAATATAGAGTGTGTCATGCTATAGCAGAGAAGAAAGATATGAGGAACTGTTGCAAGAGAATTTAGGTGAGATTTTGTTTGGTTTGTTTTTCAAAATAGTTCTATCTTTTTACTTGTTTTCCTTTCACTAAGGCTTTTGTAAAAAAAAATAAAAAAATCGGTCTTCTCTGTAATCATTCTCTGCTATTACATGCTCTGATGACATTGGTTGGCATCAGTAAAGCCACCTGGATACTTTGGAAAATGTTCCCGTGTTTGTGTAGATAGATGATAGAACTGCCCAATGTAATAATAGATGTTTTCTGTCTGACTTCATTCCATGGGGATGTTGACTTGGTTTGTACAGTTTTGTTTGTGGTGCAGCTACAGACACAGAGATCAGTGGGGAAAAAAGTAAATATGTTGTTTCTTAAAAGAGTAGTGCAGAATATGGCAGAGCACTCCCGAAGTCTCTGCAGAAAGGCGTTCAAAAAAAAATGTGCTTTTTTAAAAAACTGACTTGCCTTTGAGCATCCCTTAATGAGAGGGGAAACTAAGTGGCTTCTGTGTCCTGCAGTTGTACTCCCCTGAGTAGAAAATCCCGTTCTAAAGGTCAAGAGTGTGTACAGAGGTATTTTTGCAGAATCAGCGCTAATTGACTGAATTTTATATAAAGATGTAAGTATTGGTATTGAGCATGTGATGAAATGCACAAAGGAAATTTCTTTAGAAAGTAATTAGCATGGTGTTCTTTTTCCTTTCAGTTACATCTTCAAACCTAGCAGTGCCAGGGTTTTTTTTTTTGATCAGTACAAAATGCAAGTGAATTAATGCTCCGTGTCCTCCTCCTGCAGAATTCCATCATCATTACATACCACTTGCAATTTCTAGTATGGACAGATCTTCTACAGTAGATGTCCTCATCAAAGTCATCACCTTACAGAGCTTAGCTCATGTTTTATTTCAGATTCTAAAGAATTAATCATATATGTAAGTCCTACCATCAAAGTGCCTGAAGAAAATTGATTTTTATAATAGACTTCTTTTCAGCACAAAGTGTCACCAGATCATTTAGGATCCTTTCCCTACCTGGTCATTAGAAACAGTATAATATTATTACTTGATGTTAATGCAGATTTTCATCCATTATTGTCTTCTGTCTGAAACATCTTGCACACTGTTTCTCTCCCTCTTAGGATCAAAAAGATGACGCATGGGACACCACAGGTATATTTCTGAAACCCGCTGCAGATACTGTCATTTGTATGTATAGGTGCTTGGCTGTTTCTCATCTTAATTCCTCTGAGATCTTTATGGCTGATAAGATTCAAATCTTCCAGACTTTGTCTGTATGTCTCTGTGTTGGAAACCTGTTTTGTAACCTGTTAATATTCCCTCGGTGGCCATTAACTAATGATTAATGATGCCATTCAGATACAATATTTAATTTATATAAAACCTTGAGGCATATAGTGTTTTACAAATAATTACATATTTATGGCAGTCTAAAGTGAAGACTTAAGCGTGCAAGTTACGATGCTGAGGATAAGAGATGGTAAATGAACAAAGGAACAGGAGAAATAAAATGTGAGACTGCAGGCCAGTTGTGTTGATGTGAACATATACTCTATTTTGTTTTGTATTTAATACTAATGCTTTAATCTTTGATTCTAAATTTTCTTAATGAAAAATGGAGAAAGATACAGAAATATATATTGCGACTTCCACCTGATGATACTGCTTATTCCAACTAAACAAATTTTTACTCTAATGGTGATAACTGAGGAAAAGAAAACCCTTTCCCATGAGCATCTTACGCTACTGATTTTGTTTAGCATAGCATTGCTGCTTCTTGGAATATTTCCTTCATTTCTTTTTGGAAGCTCGTCCTTCAGAGAGACATGCAGCTGCAAACATAAAATGCTTATTTTGCAAGTGCCTGGAACTTGCTGAATCATTCTGTCTTTGCCAAATAAGTATTTTTTGTATGTTTCTACTGTGAACTTGAGGAGGTAGTACATTTTGATAGCATTTGAGTTCCAAAATCAAGCAATGATACCTAGATGTATGAAAATTAGCTCTTAAATTAGTTTCTTGCCATGACTTAGCTCAGAAGCTTCTATGTCGTCTGCAAGATGGATTGCCCTTTGTGTTGTTTTACATGTTAGTGATTGTTATAAATGATAGTAAGAACCATAAAATTTAAACTTTCCATGTTAAAAAAACCTTTCCAGTTCCATTTGTCTGTGTGCTCGTGTTCAATCAGCCATGTAAAGTGTCTTATTTCAGATACATTCAATTGTAGTCAGGCCTGTAATTTCCATGCTTACTTGGAGACTTTATTAAATAAATTATGTAGCATTCACTAAACACGGAGTTAATCTTTCTGTTGTTCCTTCAAGTTGATTCAGACTTGAGACCTGGTTTAATCATGATATTCTTTAGAAGAGTTGTTGATAAAAATTATGGACAGCGTACTGCCATTCCTCTTGATGGAATCTATTTAACCTAAATATTACTTTGGGGAAAATTAGTTCAGCTGACAAAAGCAAAAAAGTGTTTTATGAACTCCAAAACCGGTGTATTCTGCTGCTTTACAACCCTGCATGGCATTTACCTCAGAAGCTCATCCAACCTGATCTCTAATAAAATAATATAGCATTGTATTAAGAGGAATAATTTTTATCTATTGGTTCAGATTTTTAGTGCTGCACAAAAGGCCTATTATTCTTCACAATATTCTCAGTTTTGGTGAAAATGTACTTCTGCACAAGTAAGCTGTATGTAATAGTGCAGGGCTGGATGACTGTCGCTTTTTATGTAAAAGACCTCAGTGAACACAAGTCCTCTTTGAAGCAGGAAATACCCTGGCACAGAGTTCAAGAGGTTATGTGCTTCCAGGCACTGTAGTTTTAAAGGCAGAACAATCCATGTATGGCATGACAGATCATAGAAACAGTGCAAGAAGGACTGGGGCTGGGCCATTACATGGTACAGAGTGCAAACGCTTGTATGTAAGAGAACGGTAAGCCATCGGAAATTGTAACCTTTCCCGTACCCGCCTGTCTGTCCATTTCTCCATTTCACTTTTCTCTGCAGATACATAGAAAAAATGGAAAAGATACTCACTCATTTTCTTATGCTGGAAAAAAGCCCACCACCTCACTTCAGGCATCAGATGTGGCACATAAAAGCAGATTTAGGTTGGTGAAAGCATCCTGCATAGTGTTTACTATGAACTATCTTCTTATCTTTGGAACGTTCGGTATGCGCGGTATCTAAATTGAACAGTGAAAATCTCGTATAAGCCATTTATCAGATTTCTGCTCCACATGCCTTTGTCAATTAAGATTTCCCTGGTGATTTCCAAGTCTCCTCAAAAGATTTTTATAAAGAAGAAAGTTAGACTGGCAGGAAGATGTTTAAGACCTCCTCCTCAGAGGGCGATCAGTCCTACTAATGACTGGCAGCATACCCAGAACGGCTGTCTTCTGAGGCAGCCTCAGAGTTTGTTTTTCACAGTCGCTGTGAAATGAGACAAGAAAGAGGCTTTAAATGCACAAAGGTTAAAATATGTCTAGGATGCAAAAGTGCTAGCCTGATGAATAAAAAATGTCCAGATTAGCATTAAAACACCTTAAACCTGTGGGGCATTTCCAGGATCATTGAGTCCCTATGAGGTTAAGATTGCCAAGCAATGATTTTAGTGAGTAATTAAATCTCTGAGAATACTATCTTGTAGAGAGTGACCTTGTACCGCATGATTATGAGCTGATTCAGTATAAATTTAGCATAGGGATAAACAAAAGTAGCTTTATAGTTAGGGTCTCTCTTTCAAACTGTGACGCATCGAGGCTGGCTCCGTACTGATACACGCAGCAGTGCCTGGCGTGTTCGCAGGCACCAGACTCATCATATATCCCATTAAACTGCTACAGCAGTCCATGGCGCGCTGTTGCCACCAAGCATGCTCCCAGGCAATTCCCAGGGAGAGTTTAGGGATGAGAATGGCCCAGTGATCATTCCCACAGCATTGTGTAAGTTGTCACAATATTTTGGCATCCAGGAAAGTTTGCCGTAATAAACAGCGGCTATTGCATGCTCGTTAGCTTGAGTGGACAGGAATATTTTGAGGCATTTCGTTTAGCAGTGTGGATGTCACCTGTGGGAGCTAATTAGAGTTGGAGGAGTGCAGAGTCTTGAATTTGGAGACAACCAGGAGGTTTCTTTGGGCCAAGAAGTTATACCTGGCAGAGATTTTTATTACTCCAGTCCCCACTGGTAGAATGCTCAAATTAGGAAAGACATCTGAAATAAGTGAAGAGATTACCAGAAATACCTAAAGTAATGGGACTGGTTGTGTGAAGAAGTTTTAAGAGAGGTCAGAAAGAGTAAGAACAGTTTAAGAAAAATCAACCTGCAGTAGATTTTCCAAAAGCTCTTAAAGACCAAAATTTTTTTTCACACCCCAAACATGAAAATGTGGAGTTGATGATTAACGACAGTTTTGTTGTAACTCAAAAAGTCTGTGTAACTCAAAAAGTCAATGTATATTTTGGTTCAGTTTTGACAAGGAAGTCTGGAGAATAAATTGCAGAAGGTTTCCTCCATAAAGCAGAGGAGCTGTAAGGTAGGCAGGAATGTGGACAAAGGAGACGGCAATACCTAAGGAAATTTTACACTGGAAAAGGAAGTCCAAAACTGGGTTTTTTTCCGAAGATCAGTATTAGAATCAGTTCTGTTTTAACAGACGAATAATGACCCTGACACAAGGAGTGGAAAAGCCCTGGTGAAATTAACTTGATAATGCAAAGTTAAGATAAAAATGAAGATGAAACAGTGAAAGGGCTGGATGCGCTTGAGGACTGGAGTTATAGAAATAAGTCTGAACAGCATAAAATGAAAGGCACTTAGAAGAAAAAATTTGGGACAGCAGCAGATCAAAGGGGGACCCATTGTTTTGCTTCCAACACTGGCCGATAGCGAACACCCCGTGAAGACTGAAGATTACATGCACAGTGTATTTCGCTGGGATGCTCACGTGGCCTCCAGCAGTTTGTGGGTCAGGGACTCCCTCAGACACAGATGATATCTTTGCATTTCATATCTTTTCCAGCAATTTATCGAATCACTTTGAATTCATCTAAACTTTGGCAAGCGTAATATCCCATGGCAGGAATTTTCATGGTTTAACTAAGCATTTTGTAAAGAACCATGTTTTGTGGTTTTTTTTTTCTCTTAAGCCTGTTACCTACTAATTTCCTTTGTTACCTCCTCATTCTCATACTATGAAATGTAGTTAGCAGTTGCTCATTAATTCCTGCTCTGAACTGAGAGGCTCATAAGCTATCATACAAAAGAAAGCTCAAAAGATCGAGCTTCTTTCATGTCACGAAATGAAAGTTGAGGCAGTATGTGACTGCTGTTTAGAAATACAAATGGGAGAGAGGTTCCTCCCAAGAGGGAGAAAAGCTGCTTACTTATAAAAAAACCAATGCTGGCACCAGAACAAGTTGAGAAAATTGGCGAGGCATAAATTTAGGGTCGAATGTGAACATTTCTAGTTTCAGAGCAGCAGATCCTCTTGGCAGGCAGGTCAGAGGGTTGTACCCTGCACAGACAGTGCATTGGACGGCGTGGTTAGGGAACAGGCGTTTTTACAGTAAACAACCTCTCAGAGGACCACTGGTTTCTCAGTTGCAGAAGATCTCCTCAGGCAAGGGTTCAAGAGCTCAAATATATGCCTTCGGATCACCCTATTAGCAACATCGTAAAAATGCATTTTTATGTGTGAAAGTTGGTGATTGGCATTCAGCAACCCAGAAGGTCCCTTTTCAGTGTATGCTCCTACATGTTCTGGCTGCAGAGATGCTCTTTGTTCTCATCCAGATTCACGGTCCTGTGTGGTCTCCTGGATGTAGGTGTCTATGTCAGTCATTCTGCAAAAAGACAAAAATGCACATTGTGACCTTGCATCCCCTAGCCCAGTGATTAGAAGCGATGTAAATTAAAAAAAAAAATAAAAATCAACCAAACAAAAACAAAACAAAACAAAAAACCAAACCAAACAAACACACCCCCCAGAAAACCCCTGAGCACTTGCTTTGAATATGGGGGACCTTGGTTTCATCCCTTCTGTTGTGCAAAAATGTTTATGAAAATTCCCTTTTCCATCCTGCAGGTTAAACTGCCATCACTAGTGCTAGTGGGTATTTTCAGAAATGAAATCTCCTGGAAAACCAGCTCCATTTTGCAAGAAACAGCTAAACAGTCGCTGGCTAGGATTGCTGCGGGAGGGTTGGTGACTTACACTGAAGAGAAGCCAGACCCACTCCTGTTCCAGTGGCTCTAAGGACAGGAGTGAAAACTTCCGTGTAGTCAACAAAAGAAGAACTGAAACCCAAGTTTGCCTCTCTCATATGGGCATCTTGACGAGTCAGGCTTCAGCTCTTCCTCAGTTGGGTTTGTCCAACAGAGAGTTAAGTACTCCACAGGAACCGGAGCAGCTGCACTGGGGGCAAATATCGTGTCAATTTGGATTATTCTCTGTCTTGCTCTGGGGTTCCAGTCCTCTCATTGCCCAACCACGTACACATTTGTTTGTTTCTGATTTCTGTCTGGAACAAGCCAGAGAGCTCCCTCTGAGAGAAGACGAAGGCATTGTTCAAAAGGTAGCTTGGATCCACAGTTTGTTCCTGACAGGCTGTACAGGTGCAGTGTGACCGAATTTTTCTCAGTCTATGTATTTAGGATGCTCTGAAAGGTGGTGGCCTTGAAAAGTTTAAATGTGGATCAGGCCTTGATTCCTATCAGAGGCTACCAAGATGGGATAGGTGTACACCAAAGTGCTAGAGTTCTGCTAGAGGTGTAATCTAATAAAGGGTTCCCCCAGGGGAGAGAGGAACATAGCTCAGTTCTCCCGCTGTCTACATGAGGAGAGGAAACTACACTGGCATTGCTTGTGTTTCTCAAGTGGTGATGATAATCTCAGTGATGATAATCTGAAAAAGATACTCAGACTCACATGGAGAAGATGTAAACACCTCCGAAAGCACAATCACAGGCTGAGATTCAAGCTGGACATTTTGAAGTTTAGGTTAATTCAGATTTATGTGCTTTGTGCTATGTCCAAAGCCAGATGTTGAAGTTCCCAGTGAAAGATGCATAGAGAACCTGGGTAGTTCCTAGGAGTGGGTGGTAGCTGAGCGCTGAAAAGTGGTGAGACTTTAAATCTTATATATAGATACCTTTCAAAGATCTAGCTGTGAGATTTTCTTGATAAGTTCCTTAAAATTACCTTGAGTTGGTTTGATAAGCTACAAATGAGGTATGAGTAACCTCTGCCTTCGTAGTGATGTCTGTGAGGATGACCTTGATAGGGACTCGCAATCTGTTTTTTTTAATCTTTCCAAAGAGAATGCACTTGATGTGTTGAAGTATAAAACCTGCAGAATAGGAAAGAAGTCTGAAGGAAATTGTCTTAAATAGAATATCCTGTGCCAAGACACGTGAGCTGGCTTTGGAGACATTTTTAAGGTCTCTGATCTTTAGTTTCTGAATTTTTTTTAATAGAAAAAGTGGGAAAATGTGTAAAAACCAAAGCTGCTCAACCTTGATTACTGGTATTTTATGCTAAATACAGTTGTTCCTGCCAAAAATATTAAGCTGGCAAAGAAGAGCTTAGATGTCTTATTATACTATTGCCAACAAAGACATGATTTTGAAAGCTTTACAGGGCAGACCCAGAGGCTCTTGCTGCCAATCTGTTCTGGCATTCACTGCAGAATGAGCAGAATCAGTGTTTCTTTGAAGAAACAGTGCTTCAGGCTTCTCTGGATGTGCACTGAATAGATTTTAACAATGATGTTTACTTACGTAATGACTCTAAGGATCTTTGTTTTGCTTTATGGCGCAGGCTGCACTAGATTTTAAACAAACCAATAGAATTCAGAATATGTGTTTGTCTCTAAAAGCATACATAAGAAAAATTGTAAAGTAGTGCCACTAAAGCATGAAGTGAAAAATGAAGACCTGAAATCCCACAGTACTCTACAAGACAATGCCCAAGCTTTACTAGAGGAATAAACTGGTTATTTCAGACTTAATAATCATCTCTGTCCCAAGAACATGTTTAGTGAGAGGCATAAAATTATATTGCATATGTAGCCAAAAAGTATGCCCAGTGCATATGTTTCATTTTGTTGGTGATTCATAATCAAGTGGGAAGAGTATAGAAATAGACCTGTGAATTCTTCAGATTGCTGACATTTAGCAAATTAATGTGAATTTTAAGTTGCTTCCATAGGGCTATGAATCAGTCAAGAGTGAGAGAGAGGAAAAAATGGTTCTAATGTGAGAGCATTTACCCAGCCAACCAAACAGGAGTGAGCTTACCATTCCTGGAGTCAGGAAAAAAACAAAACCAAACCAGAAGGAAATGCAGTGCTTGTTGAGATAAAAATGCTTTCCACCCCCATTTCCTGGAGAAGCTCATAAAACACACTTTTAAAGACAAGTTACATTTGGCACTGATCTTGGAGTCTGAAGATAGAAACTAACTGTCTTCTGTACTTATACTAAAAAGGTATCTCTCTCAATTCAGAAGGCTCATAGATCTCAAGGAAAAAGGAAATTTTGTTTTCTTACTCTTGACCTCTTGCATGCCAGAAAAACCTCCTTGGAAATTTCCATATTGAGCCAATTCAGCATACTGCTTACAGAAACATCCATTCTTGAGCAAAAGAGCCCTTATAGCAGAAAACTTAGCTCAGTCCTTTGTAATCTGCTCCGACAGCTTGTTAACTTCATTTTAAAAACATAATCTTAAAATGTGCAATTTAATCCTTACTTGAGCGCTCATGATTTTTCTTTTGGAGAGCCTGACTTGGCTAGACTGAAAAGTCTGCTACTGTGAGATATTTTCTTTTCATACAAAACAAATTGATCATGACTTAATTGCCTCTTAAACTTCTTCATTTGAGGTGCCGTAGTCTTTCATTTAGTCTTTCACTGGACAGAACAAGGTCATTTTCAAGGTTGGTCTTGCACTTCTAATTTATATCGTCTGCAGTTTGTCTCCAGTCATTGGTTGCAAAACTGTTAGATTTTGACATAGATAATGCCATTTCTCTATTCTTGCTCAATATTAGTAACAACCACCTCAATTCTTAGATCTTCTTCAGGAGTTCATGGTCAGGTGATGAAACTGCAATGAACAAAACTAATACATGTGGGATGCCTCATCTTCCTCCATATTTTTGTATGGAGTTGATGAAATAAGCAAAGAAACCTGAGTTTCCTCCATTTCTCCTTCTCTTTCCAAAGTCATTTCACTAAACATCTGCTGAAGTCAGGGAGGTTGCATTAGTATGGTATTTCCATGTTCTTTGTCTGCCATTTGAGACAGCGCCTTTAGTGGTCCTCATGCATTTGCGTTCTCTGGAAAAGAAGACCAATAAGTGCACAGATCGAAAACATAATTACTTTGCATGAACACTCGTTACACACCATCAGAGTAAACTCTGGGAGGAATATTTTATAACAGGAAAAGGATTCTGCAGGATCTACACATACTGACAAGATTGTTAATAAGGAGTGGGAAATAGTATAGGAGTTTTGGCATTTCTGAGCATGATCAAGTCTAATTCCTATGCCAGAAAAATGAACGTTTTTTCCCCACCTTGCAGTGCTTGGAATATTCATGTCATGAGCTGACATGAGCCGGCAATGAGCGCTCGGAGCCCAGAAGGCCAACTGTATCCTGGGCTGCATCAAAAGAAGTGTGGCCAGGAGGTCAAAGGAGGTGATTCTGCCCCTCTACTCTGCTCTCGTGAGACCCCACCTGAGGTCCTGCGTCCAGCTCTGGAGCCCCCAGCACAAGAAAGACATGGTCCTGTTGGACCGGGTCCAGAGGAGGAGCACAAAAATGATCAGAGGGGTGGAGCAGCTCTGCTATGAAGACAGACTGAGAGAGTTGGGGTTGTTCAGCCTGGAGAAGAGAAGGCTCTGGGGAGACCTCATTTTGGCCTTTCGGTACTTAAAGGGGGCTTATAAGAAAGATGGGGACAGACTTTTTAGCAGGGCCTGTTGTGACAGGACAATGGGTAAATGGTTTTAAACTAAAAGAGGGCAGATTTAGACTAGATATAAGAAGGAAAGTTAAGAGTGGTGAAACACTGGTACAGGCTGCCCAGAGATGCAGTAGCTGCCCCATCCCTGGAAACATTCCAGGTCAGGTTGGATGGGGCTCTGAGCAACCTGATCTTGTTGAAGATGTCCCTGCTCATTGCAGGGGGTTGGACTAGATGACCTTTAAAGGTCCCTTCCAACCAACACTATTCAATGATTCTATGACATCCTCTGACTGTAACGTCTGAAACTGTAAGGGAGGATAATTTGAGTGTGAGTCTTAACGCAATGCAGCTCTGATCTTGAAGTTCTTATGATGACAAACTACTGGAAAGTTAGATGAGTCCTACCTGCCCTTTCCAATTTGCATTTCTCTCTTTGATAGCTCAGATTTGAGATCCCAAAATTGGGACTTTACAATGACTTCTGCTAGGAACAAGTAAGTGTGCACAGGGGACATGTGAAAGTAAAAAGCCCTTAAAACACATTAGTTCATTTTTTTGCAACTGATGTAATCTCAGCCCTTATTAAAAGATCTTTTCTAAATCCTTCTCTGCAATATTACAAACAAAACTGTACCTTTCAGAAATGTGAATGCCAACTGAAAAAGAGGAGTCGTGTTTTCCTTCAGAATTTTTTGGGGGACAGTAAAACTGGTAGCTCTTTGTAGCGGTATGGTACATGTGATAATTATCAAAACCAACAAAGTTGATTCTAACATTGTGCACTCACATCGGGGCAGCCAAAGCTGAGATCCTTTGTCAGTTTTAATATCAGCCAGCTAAAGTCTACTAACCAGCCAACTGCACATCTCTTTAGTAGCATTCTAATTCATTCACTGTAATTAGGCTTGAATACAAAATATTGATTTAGTAGTAATTACATTTGTTTGAGCATTAGGATAATGTTTCAGGAAATCTGCCTAGATTCAGCATGAGGTTCCAGATAATGGAACGTTCACTCTATTGCTTTGTAAAAGAGCTTTTAAACAAAACTTAGTCTATACTCTAACTAATATAAATTTATTTGATCTTGTCCTCTGAGTTGTTTGGCTTGAGACACTCTACCAAAATTGAAATATATTCCAGTGGTCGATCATAGCTAATTAGAATACACCAGCTTTTAAAATGTATTTTGAGATCATCCAGGGAAAGGATGTGTGAGACCTATAAGAAACAAGTCAGCATTTAAAGAGCAATGAGTTATAGCCATAACTCTCATTAGTTATAGAACTAAATATACTGCAGATAATCTTTCTGTTAAGCAAATTTGTAACTACTCTGTTAGCCTTAAATATTACACACTTAATCAACACATGCACACTGCAAGACCATGACATCCTGTGGTTCCTGGGTAACAACTTATTTTCCTGTTTCACTGTTCAATGTTTTCCTGTTGGGCATTTAGTCAACTTGCTTTTAATCTAAATGGCTGGTTGATAAACTTTATTTCAAAGATCTGTTAGTGTAAAAAGGGGGACCTGTTAGAAAATGGCAGGTATCCAAAGCAATGTTTTAGTTAAGGATCATCATGGCAATCAAATAACTCAGAAGTGAGATAACAAATGTACAGGTAAATCAGACCTTCAACAGGACTACTTGTATTACCAGCCCAGGTGGTCTGCATGTAATTCATACCTTGAAACATGTTTCATATCAGGATAAGTATTCTGTGTATTTCAGAGGGAAGTAAAATCATATTTGATTTTTAATTTGAAATATGGTATCTGCACTTAGCCACTCATTTCATTAAGACACACATGCTATTGTGGGTAAGATAAAGTAAATGCTACTTGCAGAGGTGAGTACACCCTTCACATCGCCTCAGCCAGAAGCACCTTGAGTAGATGCTGTATCTGTTGCAGCTGTTTTGCAGATCTCCTGCCCTGCTCTCTGCTTGTTACACTGCAGGGGAAGAGGGATTTGGGAGGAGATCTATACACACACACACATGTATATACATATATGTATATCTTTGTATGTATGCATGTATGTATGTGTGTGTAGATATATATACACGAATACACAAAATAAACCTGGTTTACATAAACTCTGCTTGCATTCAAGGCAAGAAAACAGATCTGAAGATCTGACTATGCTATGGCTGCTTCCTTGTCAGGCTGGGAAAATTCCAAGGACAAGGCAATTTGCTTGATTGCACCCAAACTTTGTAAAATAGAGTGACTGCTGATTCTCCTGCTCTCTGTACCCCTTCACACAGGAGAACAGCTACAGATGAGCAACTGACAGTGAAAATCCATGCCCGGCTCTGCTCTGTCACAAGCCAGGAAAGCGGGAGAGATGAAGCAAATGTGCAGTTATATGTAACTTGACTCACCTGGGTGACACCCCCTTGCTGCAGGAGTCTAGCAAGACTTATAGGAGGTTTCTATTCTATTTATGCTTCCCAAGGAAGGATCAAATGAGGAACTAGAAACCTCTGACTCGTGCCACAGCTCTCTTACACATACAATAATATAGAAACTGCTGTGTCTAATCACATCTAATGTCCACCAGTGTGTCTCCCGTGTCAGATGGTGGTCAGCTCTAGAGCTTTCAGAGCAGGAAAAAGATTCCTGTTGTTGGCAGACTTAAGGTGACCTGCCCAGTCCCCATAAAAAATTTCATTTTGATGGCTGACTATCTGTTAGCATAATGCTTAATATTTGAAGCATCAGGTGAAATATTCCTTTAAAATAAGAAATATAGCTACATACAATATCTCTGAATTGCCTTGAAATATAGAAGATAGTTTTTAATGAAATAAATATTAAATGTGCTAAGCCTATTTCCAGATATATGGAACAGTACTTAGTTAGAAAATCACACATTCAAATAAATATCTCTTCAGAGATTCATGGTAAGTGCATGCTCAAAATCAGTAACACAAGTAATTTACTGGAAGAGATGACTTCATCACAATAGGGACTATGTATTTTAAAGAAACTTCCACATTCAAAAAGGTTCAAATAGCCCTAGTGAGAAGCACACTTATTGCTCTACATTATGTCTCAGTGTGAACCTTTGCCTTATGATGAGTATCATCTTAGGTCCTCCTGAACAGCAATAACAAAGAAGGTAGATTAAACTTTCTAAAATTCAGTTTGACAACCCCTAAAAACCTCACTTCCATGCATTTTTCTGTGTGCCAGATTATGCTGTCACTGTCCTCCTTTTGCCTTGATAGCCATGCTGCATGAAGAACTGCCATTTTGATTTCTTCCCAGTGAGACAAAATTAATTCTTCTACAGAAAAAGCCTTGACTAGAATACCCCTTGCAACGTGCTGGCTGTTTTGCAAAGGACAGTGGTTAGAGGGCTCCTAACTAGTCTTCTTATCTTTAACCCCAAAACACTAATGTTTGAGAAGTCTACGTTGGGATTATGCTCTGCGGAGGTGCATGAGAGCACCCCAGCTGGCCCACAAAACCCAAGAGAAGGGTGCAGAGCCTGGGGAGGCAGCTTTCCAGAGGAGCTATAGGGCAGGCGCTACTCGTCTGCAAACAGGAGGACCTTCAGGTCTTATTCTCAGCTGCTTTTATGTGAGCGTTCGAGTATGGTCATGTTTACGGGTCAGAATTAGCTGTTTTCTGAGGAAGATGAGCAGGAAGAACCGTGGATGACCCATCATCTTCAGCATCAGACTGGCTGCTCGTTCTCTGAACTGAGCACCACAAGCTGAATTGCTCACTCACTGCCTTTACAGCTTGTTTCTGCTCTCCTTAATTTACAGGCTACTCAGCAAATGAGAGAGGAAGAGGGGAGAATAAATATGTTGTAAGGGAAAGATTGTATCATCAGCTGAGAGTGCCCAAAAAAAACCAATTATAAAATACAATTTACCCCATAATCTACTTTTCAGACAAATCTCAAAACGTACTGAGGCAAAACATTATACTATATAACAATGCAATGTAAAAGCAGGTAAAATAAAGTGGGAGAGAAAAGCAAGGTAGGTGTTAAAATCCCTAGCAGGGGATTGTCTGACACCTTTCTAGCTGGGAAGAACAAATGAAATATCCTTCCCAGCATGTCAGTGCCACAAATACAGAGGCAGACATCAGTTAAAATCAGGTTTGGGACCTCGGGCATCCCACAGGTGTAATCCTTTGGTGTGCTGAACAGTAGTGCATCTGGAGTTGGTCAAGGCCTCCCTACGCTATCAGAAATGGGGGGGAGGGGGGAGGGCTCTTCTTGTCCTTGTCCCACAGCCATCAGGGAGTGCAGCAGTTGGGTGGGAGCTGACCCTGCCCAGAGGCTGTCCCTGGTGCATCCCTTGAGCTGTCACGGGCAGCCCAGCCTGTGGGGAGAAAAGGGACCAACTCCCCTTGGTGGCCAGCTGGGTCTGTCCCATGCGGCTCTTCTCTGTGTCTTAGAAGACGCAGAACCAGTTGGCTGCCACTTGCTTTTATGTTAAACTGTACTGCAGGAGAGCACTAAAGCTGTGAGCTTCCCCCAGCCCCCCAGGGAGGTGCTGCTGCCCCTCACAGCATCTGCCCAAGGAAGCACCTGATTTCCCCCAAGCACACCTGGATGGCGTTGACTCCAGGGAAAATGGTCCTCACAGCCATCTCTTCTCCATGGCCGTGGCCTCTGAGTGGGGAGGAGTGTTTCTCTGCTGGGCCTTGGGCTGGCAGCAAGTGCAGATGACGCCTGAGTTTGGCTGTGTCCATGCCAGGCACTTTCTGTCCCGCAGTGAAAGGGCTGTGTGCAGGATGAGTGCTCACCTGGTGGCACTGGTGGCTCCCACCGGTGGAGGACGGCACTGCTTGGCTTAAACTGAGCCCTTGCAACATCCTTAACTGCAGCCTTAGTACAGCAGGATGAAGAACCAAAAATTTCATTTGCCACAGTGAGTTTCTTAGACTCACTTCAAGATGGGCTTGCTAACGTCTGTCTCATTGCTGTTCCCTGCTTTGAACATTATCAGCCCCCTTCCCTAGTACCAGAGAGCAGCAAAGCTCAAAGCTGCCCAAAAAACCCAAGTCTCCTTGTTTTTCTCTTAGCTTCACTTGGGAATCACCATTCCCAGCCCGCTTAGGCGTGCACATCCACCTTGATCTCACTCTCAGGTGTTACCTAGGGGAGCCCCATCCTCGCACTGACAGGCTGCGGTTCGCTTCGAGCAGAGGCACAAAGAGAGCCAGAGGTGGCTGTTTGGGAAGAATGAGCCTGAGGCTCCGTTTACAGAAGGATTATGCACCAGCATATTTTGTTAGAGGGTGTGATTATTTTTTTTTTCCTTTGTCTAATGATATTAATGCAGTCCCTCAAGTGGACATAGCTATATCAGTATGAAGGTGCTTATGTTGGTATAGTTTACTCCTTGCTGTAATTAAGGTAGCTGAGTTTATGTTCCTTAATTAGGAGGAGACCGTCTCCAACTCTCCAGCCAACTATAAGGAAGCCCACACATTGCTGCCCCAGCTTCTTGTAACTAACCCATGAGATTTTCAACATCCTTTCAGCGCTGATTAGGGAAAAGAGACAATAAGGCAGGACTGTTTCTCATTATTTTCATGAGCAGGCTAGGCATTCAGAAGCATGCCACAAACAAATAGCAAATTGCACCATAAAATGTAACTAAGTAAGGCCTGGCTCAGAGTACATGCTGCTTGGTAAAAACAAGAGGGCAGCTTGGGCTGTGGGACAGAGGAAGACGGAAGGTGCTGCAAGCAGCCTCCAGCCCTCCAGGCAGGTGGTGGCTGGAGAAGGAGCAAGCCAGAACAACAAACAGAGCAGTGGGGCAACATACAGCGGGAAGAAGACACAGATAAGCTGACCTACATAGACTGCTTTTCTTTGATAGTAGCAGTCAGTTGCCTATGGTGACGTTCAAAGCCTCCATGTTTGCAAAAGTGATGACCCCAAATCCACCTCCTAGTCTTTACAAGCAGAAGGGAATTGTGCATTTACCCTCTGCTGTGCTAACAGCTCCTCACACCCAGGCAGTTCTCAACAGCATCTGTTTTGACGAGCACGTACCCACTGTTCAGAGTCAGCAGAGGTAGAGATGGGACCACAGTTAACTTGGGGTGGCTTTGCTTTGTGAACCAGAAGAACTGACAAAGTATGCGATTTTTGCCTTCTCTCATTTGACATTTTTGAGACTCATTTTTCTTCTACACCATTAACTTATTAGCTTGAAACATGAGATGTCACCATGATAGAAAACACAGGCAGGAAAGCGTTCATTAAGATAGTGTTAAAATAACATTGGGAACAGTAATGTTATGCATTTAGCGTGACACAAGTACTTTTTCTAATACTACAAAAGCCAGAGGAAAATGTCATTCTAAGTGGATATTATTATAGTTTATATCCCACATCATGCAACAAACCTAATTCTTGCAGCAAACACTACGCATAAAACAAATTAACAGCACTGGGCTCTCTGACTAACGGCTAATCAAATTACACACAACGACCTGGTGAGGATCAGAGCAGCAGCAACAGGCAGAGGCACCAGCGCAAAGGGAGCTCAGGGCTACCCCTGGAACTGCAGAGGAGGATGGTTGCACCCTTGTCGCTGGTGGGACAGCCCAATGCGTCTCCCTGCTCAGAGTTTGTGTGCATGGCCAGCTTGTGAACTTGAAGTGGGGCCGGCTGGTCCCTCGGCTTGTGAGGGAAATGTTTAAAACGTTTCCAGTTGCACATCTTCCATTGCACATCCCTTTACAGAGAAAGAATTATCCCCTTAAAGGGTATGTTATTACAGAAACTTCTGCCAAGTGGAATTTATACAGCATGTTACCAGGACACTTAATCTGTTGTGGAGCTAAGATAAAAACAATAAAAAGGCAAAACCATATATTATTTAGAAAATTATGTGTGATCTAGTTTTACGGACTTTCTGTTTGTCCACAGGTTCTTTAAAATCTGGAGTCTTTTCTATCCCATTTAAAGCCCAAGTCAAAGAATATTGCCTTCTGATCTCCAGGCAGATAAGAGCAAATTACATACCTCCAGCTCTCCTAGAAGAAGGAAACGCATAAACAGGTCTAGATTACAGATTTTTAGACAATGATCTAAATTACCAAGCCATTAATAGCAGATGAGGTACATGGTATTAAATACCAGCACATAAACTAGAATGATAGCTTTTTTCTGGAACATTACAATTTTCCAGGACAGGGTTTGGTTTTTTTTTTGGGCGATAGGACATTTTGTCTCTCGTATTACAAATGTGGTGTGAAAAGAAAAGAGGAAACACACTCCCTCCTCCCTCCTCCCCCGCTCTCTGAGGAGGAGACTCATCGTGGCACATACAAGAAAAACAGCCACCCACACACTGGAGCCCTTCAAGCAGAAAGCACCTGACAGGAATTTAAAAGTAGGTTTTCAATGGTGAAGTTGGCAGAAATCTACATAAAAGCAGTTCTTCAAGGGAGGGTATTGTGTGATATGAATTAGATGAATGTATTGAGTTCCTCCTTTTTTTTAACTGTAGAGTCTAAAATTAAATTATTGTTATCATGATCAAATATTTTGTTCAAAACAGCTCATGCTTGAACACAAGGAATAACAACAAGGAAAATATAGGGGAACACAATATATTTTAATAAAAGAAAGTTTTCCTATCACTCAAAATCTTGAATTTCTATTATTAGAAATCTGGGTGTTAGCTGCTTGAGCCTTCAAAACCCTCATTGTACACAGAGCCAGCAGTATGCCTAAGGCATTTAAAATTAAGTATGTCAAATGAAACAGTAAGAAAATATGGGCATAAGAAGACATTTATTTTATTTTAAGATCATTTTATAAGAGAAGGTGAAGCGTTTGCAGCTTTCCTTTTAGTAACAAATGCCAGTGACATTCCGATAAGAATTACACCTGTTTTTCCAAAAGATTTTTGGAATCTTCATATGGACATCTTTAGAGCATTGTATTTCTCATCCTTAAGACCGTATGGCTATATTAAATATATTTTGCTTCTGAGTCAGTTTATGCTTCTGTAATAAAGGTGGAAGAAAACAGTTGCTGCCATTTAAAACCCCACTTAAATTTTTCATTGCCTTTGCATGTTTTATATAACCTGAATTTAAGTAGCTTTCTTGGTTTTAATTTTTCTCCCTATTTATTTTTAAACTGAAACCAAACAATAACCTCTATATTTAGGTTTTTTCTCTGCAGTGCAAAGAAATTTTTAAATGGCTTACTGACTTGCAGATTATTGATAACTGAATCTGGTAGATAATTTCACACCGGCTTCATTGCCCGACTTGATCTGCATCTTCCATATGGCAGTAGCACAACCATGTAAGTCCTTCTTCTTGGAATGAGTTTCCTCTGATTTACACCATTCATAAGTAAAATGAAAAGTAGACTTCTACATTGCTCCACCAGTTGTGAAAGCTTTCTTCAACAGCACCAGTTCAGCACAGATTTCTTGTGAAGTATCTAAGGACAACTGAGATTTCTTTTGCCTACCACCTCATGTATAAATTAGCCCGTGAATCGCTGGTGTTAACACAGAAATTCAAATTGCCATGCACACCTCCTGGAGCCAGACTTTCTGATATGCTGAACACCTGCAACTGGTTAGTGGTAACCGCAGTTGTACTCAGTGTGGCTTCTTACCCATTAAGTAGGAGGGCATAGATTGCTCAGTTATTTACATGCACAGTAACAATTCAAAAAGGTCCTCATCCTGGCATTCACAGAAAACCATTTCTCTTAACTACCACCTTCCTTTTATCTGTACTCTTTGTCTTTCACACGTGAGGAGCACAGTAAGAAGCGCATACACTTCGTGCTAGGAAAAACTGTATGTCCAGCCCTTAGCTATGCATTTTGGTGTCACTGCTGTGCTGACACCTCTGCCTCTAATTGCAGCAAGGCCCCTGGTGGCTTTACAGATGAGAAACACACTCAGAGATATTAAACAGGAAGGGTTTTGTTGTTTGACTAGCTGGAAGTCCTGGCAGCAGTATTGACTCATTAGCTTGTCACCTGCAGATGAATGAGAAGAATATATGCTCTGCTCAAAGCCTTATCCTGGGCCACTCTATGCCAAACTGAGAGGTGGGCCTGTGCAAACCTCATGAAGTTCCACAAGACCAAGTGCAAGGTCCTGCACATACACCGGGCAATCCCAAGCACAAATACAGGCTGGGAGGAGAATGTATTGACAGCAGCCCTGAGGAGAAGGACCTGGGGGTGTTGGTGGATGAGAAGCTCAACATGAGACAAAAATGTGCACTCGCAGCCCAGAAGGCCAACTGTATCCTGGGCTGCATCAAAAGAAGTGTGGCCAGCAGGTCGAGGGAGGTGATTCTCTCCTTATACTCTGCTCTCATGAGACTCCACCTGGAGCACTGCGTCCAGCTCTGGAGCCCCCAGAACAGGAAAGACATGGACCTGTTGGAGCGGGTCCAGAGGAGGGCCACGGAGATGATCAGAGGGCTGGAGCACCTCTCCTGTGAAGACAGGCTGAGAGGGTTGGGGTTGTTCAGCCTGGAGAAGAGAAGGCTCCGGGGAGACCTTGTTGCGGCCTTCCAGTACCTAAAGGGGGCCTACAGGAAAGATGAGGAGGGACTCCTTATCAGGGAGTATAGTGATAGGATGAGAGGTAACAGTTTTAACCTGAAAGAGGGTAGGTTTAGATTAGGTATTAGGAAGAAATTCTTTACTGTGAGGGTGGTGAGACACTGAAACAGGTTGCCCAGGAAGTTGTGGATGCCCCATCCCTGGACGTGTTCAAGGCCAGGTTGGATGGGGCTTTTGGCAACCTGGTCCAGTGGAAGGTGTCCCTGCCCATGGCAGTGGGGTTGGAACTAGATGAGCTTTAAGGTCCCTTCCTACCCAAACCATTCTATGATTCTGTTATTCTACGAGGAAATAAAAGCTCCTGCCTTTCCATATGCCAGTATCTCTGTAATCACAGATCCATAATCACAGATAAGTTTCAAAAGCTTGGGATTTTCTGGGATATTTTTTTCTCTGAGGTTAGCTGTTACCTGTAACCACGTAGGATTGACGCGGGCACTCTGGCTTATTGCTTTAGTCCTGGCTGATGCCAGGATTCAGGCCTTTTATCACTAAGATGAAGAGAAGGTGTGTGGGTAGGAAGGGGTTGGTGGTAGATGATTATATCCTGTATCTTAAATGCAAACACAGGTTACTGCTGTCTCAGAAGTCAGTCTTAGAAGTTCATTTCCTACTTCAGCTACAAAAATCATTGATGTACACTTTATTTGTTTTAAAGGAGAATTAGGTGAAACTGCTGTTACCACAGCACTGTGCAGCACATGATACTAGCTAGTTTAATCAAAATCCTCTTCAGAATTGTAGTCCTTGAGAGTATGTGTATTATCTTTCAAGGTTTTAGTATGGTCCCTATGTTGTAATTGGGCCTCACTGTGTTACATTCACAAAGACACACCGATCTGGCGATGCTGCTCTGTATTCGACCCTCCTCGCATGTTGAACAGAGAAGAAAAGTGCTTGAAAACCCGATACGTAGGATTTGTAATAATGAGCTCCCATGCTTTTTGTATATCCAACTACCACGTTTAGAGGATCCTGAAAATTAATTCATTGTAGCTCACTCTTTATGGATTTAGTTACAAAAGGGTGGGGCTTAACTTTAAGGGAAATCTATTCCTGCAAGTGGAAGGCCTTTTTCTTTGAGAGGTGCTTCTTAAAAGCACAGAAAATCAATTAACAAACCTTGTATTTCAGGCTTGGGTCTTTTTTATCATGCCATTGAGCACCAGAATGATACCAGCCATGAAGTCATCCCCACTCCAACACAGCGCTGCACCACTAGCAGGGGTTTGATTTCCACAATAAAATCCCAACTCCTGTTTCTGGAAAGTGTGACACTTCGTCTCTCCAAGAAATAGCACTTCTGCCCAGTGGAGTAGATTTTTGGAGGAAACATTAAAGAATTACATGGAACTTAATGAAAAATAAGAGAATTGCTCTTCATAACTATATTAAATTATGTCTTGTGGACTTTCTAAATAACATATGTGATGAATGGCTTGGAAATTTAAATAGCAGTTAGAAGATGTGCAATTTGAATTTCTAGTCTCATAACACTCTAATCTTAGGAAACTTTCTACTAAGCTACAGGGATTTTTTTCTCTCATTTTAAGACTCTTCCAGAAGTGAGTAATGGATCACACTACAGCACATTAGCTGTCAGAGTGCAATTTGGCAACCCTGCCACAGTATACACATCCTCTTTTATGAGTTTATAAAATACCCTATAAACAAACAGTATGAATATATAACTGATATTGGAGGTGTTAGCCCATAAAGAACTCAAACATAACCACAGGATGAGTTCCAGAGTATTTCATTTCTTGTAGAGGAGGGTGAGGCGATTGGCGTTGGTTGGGTATGGGGCAAATTGCCAGGAGGAGGTGGTTTTTAAAAAAAATCTCTGCCTGCCATTACTCATTGTGCCAGGATGAAAATTTTCAACAGTGCATAAGCTTCATATCTGTGTTTGAGCATTTGACATTTCCACAGCATAGCAATTTGAATGATCTATTCATTCTGAGGTCTGTTACACTTTTCCCCTATTTTTAGAAAGGTTACTAAGGAGAAGATAAGGCCTCAAATTTTCTTAATCAGTCTGACTGCAGACCTGAGTATGACATGGACACTACAAAGATATCTTTGATGAATGTTAAGACATCATAAGCTTGTTCATTTTATTTCGCTTGTACCGTGTTCTGATATAGGTGAGATAAGGTAGCCATGACACTTAGCAGAGGGAATGTGGTAATTTAGAGGGGGATTCAGCTCATTTAAGAAGGTACCTATAGTACTTACGATGTGGCCACTCTTCTTTTAAATCCATGTAATTCTGTAATGGGGAACTTAAAAAGTATTTCAGATCTCAACTCATCAGGACTAAACTGCAAAGTCTGAATTTCCAGGAAAGATCTCAGATGAAAACACCCTTATTTAAACTAAATCTGAAGTGTCCAGTGCCTGAGAAGTAGAGGGTACACACATACATGCAATAAGAGGAAATAGTTCTTTTGGGGAGAGGATAGATGCATAAGTGACGCTGCCACCCCTCAGTATCAAAGTCCTTGGGAGAAGACGAGATTGAAGAACAGCTATAAAACTCAGCCAAGGTTATATCTATAAGAAGATAAAATTACCCGTAGCTTTTAAAGAGTTTCTTTTAGAGAAACGAACAGAAAGGTTTATCTAATTTATCAAGATAAATTTCCATGGATTTTATCTGTGTGTATGTGCATATAGAGAGAGATTTTAAATCATTTTATCTCAGGGTTTACTAATACAAAGCCATAAATTAAGAGAAAGCATGAAATTGAAATAAGCATGATAAAGCACGGTGCCTTATACAGCTAATGTCAAAGTAGCGTGAACCAGACTCAGTGCCACAAAAGGTCTACACAGTTGAGAGTAAGCAGTGTGAAGCAGAGTGTATCTGACTCTTGGGATTACAGACTGAAGAGGATATGACTGGTTAGTTTAGCAGCATTTCCCTTCCTCCCTCACAGACATTCTTCCTCCAGTAATGGCATTAAGCAGAATTGTACTTGGCCAAGGATCTGGCAATGTATCTAATGTGTCTACATGTGTATGTCTGAAGGAGCAAACAGGATGAAAGTACTATTAGCAAAATGTTTAGAGAATACCTTAAACAAAGGAAAGAAAAGAAAGAAAACTACCTTTGTGCCTAGAGAGAGGAAAATCACACAAATGCTACAATATTGAATATCTCAGGCGAACTGCAATCATTTATTGTTAAACTGTACATCTATAAAAAGGATATTAGAGTAGATATTAGGCCATTTGACTTGTAATTGGGGCTTTTTATTCTAATCTCATTAATTTGAAAACTGGCAAAATAAGCAGGCTTGTTTATCTCTATTTAGCTACCTTACTTTACTACACTTTCCCTCCCCCCCCCTTTCTTTTCATCTTCCCCTTCCTCTTTTTTTTTCTTTTCCTTGGAGAGCTTCATTAACATTGTGCACATGCAAGATTAAGACAGGGTCCTTGCTGAGGTTGCTGTAGTTGGGTAGGGGAAAGGGAGGTGGTACCAATGCAGTTCTCCACTTCCAGTTGTCCCTTGTTCACTTTTGGCATCACCTCAAGGGCCCTCCCTTGCACTAGGCACCCATCATCAGTGTCAATGGCTCCTCAGAAACTCTCTGGCTTTCCTGCTTTTGCAGAGGCTGTGAATTTCCTTGAGTTTACTCCTCTTTATCTTTTTGCATCTCTTGACTTCTCAGTTGGCAGCTTGGATCTGGGGGTTTCCCAGCACAGGATGCAAAAGGTCTCTGCTGAAAATCTCTCCTTATGCTGATTTCTCCTGGTTCACGTCTGTCAAAGCAGGCTCCAGGCTTGCCAGATTCCCAGCTGAACTTTTCCATGTTAGTTGTATTCATGTTTGTAATACAGTTTACTGTTTAAATGTTCAAAAATCCCTCCTCTTCTCTCTGTTTCTCTCCCTGCAGAGGATCTTGATTTCTTCCAGAAGAATGATGAGAAATATAAGCTGGCTGTTCCTGTCCTTTGAGGTTTCTTCCATTCCCTGAACAGCCCCTTGTATGATGTGTATAAGAAACTCTCTTATCTAATTTCTTTTTCTTCTTTCAGCACAGCATGATCATCCCATATTAGCTACTGATTCCTCATTTTTACTTTTCTTGTTTTCTTTCTGATTTTCCTTCATCTCTTCCTGCTCTTAGGTTCCTTTCCCCCTCCCAATACCTCTCACCTGAAGAACTGAGAAAAATAGGTGTCGTGGGTACACCGTAGGTATCACCTCTAAGTTTGTATAACAGAGTTTCTCTACTCTCATTCAGTCATAGACTGTTGCTAATCCAGCATCCGTGCCTTGTATTTTTTTGAAACTACTCTTGCCAAAGACTTCAATGACTGCTTTCATGCAAACGCCTAGCATGTTAAGAACTCTTCAGCCTGCGATGACTTTCTCTTCAATCCCCTGGCCTTCTGCAGCTTTTCCTCCTGGATCTATTTGTAATCACTCCTTCAGCATGTATTACAGCAGTTCCCCCTCTAGCACTTTTCTGGGGTCTCACATGGCTCTGTCCTGGATCTTTTTGTCTTTGTAAAATTTATTTCTCATCCATTGCTCATCTCAACTATTGCCTCTAGGAGCGTGAATCACACATCTGCCGCTCGCATCTTGTCACTGTGGCATCAACTCAAATTCACAACTTTTACATCAGAGGTCTTGATTTTTTCCGCCCAAATCTCTCCTTATTACCGCCTTCCTCAGTCATTACTTGTCAGTCACAACTGGAGACCACTTGGCACTTTTCTATGATACTAGCATAGGTCCTCACATACATATCACGTATAAATTCTGTAGACATTTTCTGGGTAATATCTTATTTTAACCACACATCCAGATAAAATTGTCCAGGCCATCTTGAATTTTTGCTACATCCTTTTCCTTTGTCTTTTATAAATAAAGTTTTTGGGCTGCTCATATTTAGTGAGAATTTGTTGAGAAGTCTGCTCACTCTGAATGTGAGAAATGTGTGTTCCCGTTCAAGGCCCTAAGCGGTCTGTCGCCCTCTAATTAGGTATCTATTGCTTTTCACTGAAGAATGATATCATTTTCAGTTGTTCACTTCTTAAGTTGCTATGATACTTTCATGCATCTCCCAGGCTGTACCTCCCATGTGGGTGAAAAAAGCACCTTGTTGCCATCCATCACACTACCTTATCGTGACTCAAACACTCTGCTTGTTCTTGATGTATAGTGAAAAATAACACATCAGTTATTTAACTGACATGTTGAGTTCAGTGCCTCTTGCTATTGCCCCATGCGCATTCTTTGTATTATATCTCATCTTCTACCTAGATGGCAAGCTGACTAGGAGAAATAACAGTATATTTCTGATTTTGATGAACAGCTGCTCCTGCAGTTGGGTCTTGGTCCACACCTAGAGTCTTTTGAGTATACAAATAAAAGAGCTGTCAAATAAAAGTGATCACTTAGAGGGTTTTGTCTGTCATTCCCAGTGGTCGAGCTCACAGTGAAGGAATAAAATGGGTTTGTCCTTCAAGAATTTGCAGGAGCGTGCTGTTTTGATCCATGGCATGGGGGTATTCCACTGCATTTCCCATCCTCCCGAAGCACCTTGACAGCTTCCAACACAGAAAATGCATATAGCACAGAAATCTGTTACGATAAAATTTTAATTCGGTGTTCTTGGTTTTAGGAGTAAATATGGATTAATATCAGGATGAATATATAGTTTATTGGATAAATAAGTATACAGAATGAATTAGTTACTCCTAGCATACAATAATAATGGGTTATTTTCAGCTGACATTGCACTTTCTCTGCATCATTAAGGTCTATATTATTTTTCATTCTCTTATCTGTTAAATGTTCCTCAGATACATAATGCCATCAGGTTACCTGTTTTTAAACAATGGAACTGAAATTCTTTTCAGCATTGTTTTATTCATGTGTGACTTGAAAAACCTTGAAGATTGGGCTAAGATCAGACATTTTAGGACAGCGTAATTTCTACAAGGACTTTTTTTTTTTTTTTTTTTTTTTTAAGATTAGAAGGGATACTCGGGAAATAAGTTGCTCCCTTTTTTAACTAATGTGCTCCTTCTGAGCCCACTCAGTGATTGGTCTCATTTTAAAAATCTGCATATTAACATACTCTATTAAATTTGAATTGGGCCATTTAAGAAGTGCATAAGAAGTAAGTTATTTTACTTTAGATGATAATCACACTTAGAAACCTTGGACAGAAGGCAACATAAAAATGTAATATAGTTGCTTAAAAAGCTAAAAGTTCTTTTAAAAATGTCAGTTTATGGATTTCTATCAGTCCACAGAAAGGGAAAGGAGACATTCTAACTAACAGAAAATGTACCAGGGAGTAATAATTTTTTTTAAAAAAGCTGTTCAGTGAAAAGGAAATAATCTGAAAGCAATAATGCCAAATGGAAATGTACAAGAGAATGAATAAATTGCTTTGTAAATTAGTCAGCCTTTTCACCCAGCAAAACCATTAATAGTGGCTGTTTTCCTTATAATTATCTTATTTTGCAATGTAAAATTATACTAAAAGGGGATTGAAATAGAGTCCTCCTTACAGAGAAGATATGAACCATAATGACTTTCTTCAAAACAAACAAAAAAAAAACCCCAAACCAAAAAATCCCCAACCAATAATAATTGTAAAGTGTTGTAAGAAGCTAATAAGAACCTGTTCAGAATGGATTCTTTATTGGTTGGGGAATACAGTTTGTGGCTGGCTCTTCCTGAACTCACTCTTTTACCATACTGGAACTTTTTGGACGTTGTGGATTATAACAGCTCCAATTCATCCTATTACCAGCTATTGAAATGCCAGCTTTGATTTTTTATCTTACTAATTTTCTCAGCCCTATGAAAAGATACAGATAGATGCAATTTTGTTTGCTGTGCTATTTTCAGCATTATGAAGGTCTTCCAAGTATTTTGTGCCCCTAAAATCTTAACTGACGACGCACATGTTAATATCAAAGGATATTAGCAAATCATCAAGCATCTGATGTGTTTTTCTGAATATTTCTGAAATATTTCTGAAGAAATTCTGAAATATTTTCTTCTAAGAGTTGATATAGATGTTTTTTCCTGATGGGTGAGAACATACGCAGTTGAGGACAAGTTGTGACTGTTAAGTTCCTTAGACATGGACTGAAAAATACTCTGACAAAGATGTGCCGTGTGGGGGTTTGTTTTTTTTAACCTCTCCTCTAATGGACTTCTAATTTGGGGAGCTCCATTAGTTCAGGTTGATATTGTGACATTCTTCTGAAGAACTTAAAGGAATATCATAATAGAGGAGGTAGTAATTAGATCAAACTAAATGGGACACTCATTCTGGCAACTTATGGAGCTAATCCAGTTCAGAGTTAAGAGCATCTGGCAATATAAAGGAACACAATTCACTGTGAACACAAGGTTTTCTGGATATTTTCATGCTAAATAGTTAGTTGATACTACAGAAGGAAAAAAAAGGGATGTTCTTTCTTTCAAGATATGTACCAATACGTTCTTCTTTACAATGCTTCCTGTATGCAAGATGGCCCCCATTTAAAAAAAATCAGCATTTCATCCCTTTTATCTGTATTATACCGTATATGCTCTCATATTTTCTTTCACAAATAAATGCCTTCTCTTATATTGATATTTATGTGCTCCAGTGGAGTAAAAGACAATTAAACTATAAACCCACTAGAATCTTTTTAAATAAATAGACACAATTAAATTTCTCTTTATACAGGTGAATCTTGCTTAAAATTTCAGCAAGCTGTTGTTGAGATTGTATTATCTCTTCCTTTTAAATGTAGATAACGTTTGGTAAAAGTCATTCATTCAGTTGTAAATCCGGTTTGTTCAAACATTCTGGGAAATATATGAAAAAAATTACTAAGAGAACTTTAAGTTAGCTTTTAAGGTGTCTACGTTGAGCAGGACACTGGACAAGATGCCATCCAGATGCTCCCTGCAGATAAAACATTATAATTCTAGGATTTAATTTTCCAGGAAGGGAAATCAGAAAGTGAAGGGTGTGACCTCAGCAAAAAGAAATAAATATTGAAATGTTTTACTATGCCTTGGTCGATGAAAAAACGTGAAATAACAGAAACTGATATAGAAGAGATGTGACAGAATTCCTATGGAAAAAGGAAAAAAAAATAGAGGGAGGAAGAATGTTAAGGCATTGTAAAACACTATACAAAGATAAAGAATTTGCTGTATTGCATCACATAAAGGACCATCTGGGTAGGTAATGTGTATTTAGCAGTGGCCATTTTCTAGAATCAGCCTCAGTGGAGCCCTAAACATAGCTGCTTAGGAGTACCTTATCATCTATTAATTAAATTACTTATTCTTAAACAGAAACTCGTTGCATCTATTATTTTTTCGCTCTCTTCATCTAGAATGTAAAAAGTGGGATTTCTTTTTCTCTTATGAACATCCTGATCTTAAATGAAAAGGAAGATCACTTAGAAGCTTTTCCATAGCCGCATATTGAGTAAAAAGAGATTTTGCTGAGAATGTGGGATCCCTGAACTAAAACAGTCAGATACTAAATGCAGGTTATAATAACCTCAAAGGGACCCCATAATTGACATTTGAATCTGAGGTCTAAAGAGGACGAGGAAGAAAACACAGTCAGCAGCAACATTTCTGGTACGCCAGCTGGGGCCGAAGATAAACATTGGGCACAGATGTGCAAGCCTGAGCTGTGGTGGATAAACAGAACATCTTGCTGTAGTAAGATCCACGCGTTTTTGAGTTTCCTTGCGGAGACACGCTGTAGGGCTCCAGCCACTCCACTGTCATCCACTGCCAGAGAGCGAGAGTGTCACTTACGCCAGAGACCTTCAGGCCTCGGTTGGTCCTGCCAGCAGCAGCCTGGCAAGGCTGCAGTTCTGAAGCTACAAAAATCATTGACATTGTCTAAAGAAAAAAAGCAAAAAAGCCCAGGGAGACCTTGCAAATGTGCTGCTGTCAAACTCATCCATGTAAGTTTACCTTAGTAGTACCATACCTTAATTTTGTAACAGGGAGCACTCAGAATATGAAGTGAGGATCCTGCTTTGTAGGTTTTTGTTTCAGCATTGTTCTTGTCATTTTCTAGCTGGAAATTATAGTTCAGGAATAATGACTCAGGCACAATGGTGGGCTTAGCTGCTTCTCTTGTATCTGAAGACACATTAATTGCATTCTCCATTCAGCTGTGGTTAGGCTTGAATGGGGGAAAAAAAAATAATCCTATAGGCAGTTCAGGATTTTGGGCATGCATCAGTGAAGGAGAAACTATAGGTTAGCACTCCTGTAGTAAGTGCCTAAGCAAAACTGAAATCACAATATTCTTGGATTATTGATAGTTCTCATTTTGCAGAACAGCTTCAGATATCCTTAATATAGTAACCTATTTGAAATTATCTCCTAAGTACCAGTGGGGACTTATACTGTATTTGTTTTAGGTAATTTTCATTTTCAGTTATGTGCTGTCATTTTTTTTTCACTGAGGAAGGTAGTGAGAAAGGGAAATTTAAAAATGCAGGGGTTTTGAATACTCTTTTTTCCACGGTTAATTCTTAATGAGTAAGTAACTAAGAAACTTGTTGATCTTGAAAAAGGAGAACTCTTCCATATTTTTGGGTTTGAAATCTTTTCCTGCCCCTTCTATTCCTCATTGAAATGAAAGGAAGACAATTATTACTGGAATCTTGGTTTCAGAAGTAAGTGGACATTTTATCTCCGTTGATATCTATACCAATGTATTGTGTGAGTGTCTGCTAGGAGGTGGTCAACGTAGGATGACTTGATGCTTTCTAAACTTTTTACAAAACTTGAGGTCATTAATAGCATTTTTTTTTAAAATTACAGTGTAAAAATTTAGAAGAAAGTATCATTTTTAAGAAAGGAATTGAAAGCTTTACCTTGACTGACTTAATTTTTTATTCAGTGTAGTATTAGACAACAGTTTAAAATAGAAGGATGAGTGATGAAAATTCTTAATATAATTTGATCCACCCTTGTAAATTCTATGTTTGGTTCTACCCTCTCATCTGTACAAGGATAATTAATATGAGTTTCTAATCACTCATTCCTTCTGTTTCTAAAGAATAAAAGAGGTGGCACTTAAATAGGTGCTGAGCTGCATGAAAGAAGTATTTTTGGTGATTAGAAACAGTAGAGAAAAAAGAATCTAATGACAAAAAAATGAACATTAGCAGATTGACATTTTCAAGTGTCTGAATGACACAAAGAACAAGTGCACCATTATACAAACTCGTTTCCTAGAACAGAAAATGGATTGAAGAAAATTGCTTAGAATGAATTGCTACCAAGTTGAGTTACAGGGGAAAATTAAAAGAGTTTTTATAGAGCAGTCACTGAATGAGGTAGTACATTAAGACTCCTGAGCAACCATTTATCTTAGGGTTAGTGTGATATAACAAGAGCTGGGTCATTTATTCATGAATAATATATATATTTACCTAAGGGTGGTAAACATAATTAAACAAGTCTTTTCCTTGAGTTACCTTCTGAAGGCAACTTGCTAAATCCTGCAGGAAAACTGTTGGCAGAGAGGTTAGCTCTGCACATCAGAAGCAGTGCTGTTCCCTCAGGATTCTTCTCCCAGTTGTGGTCTTAACTCCTCGGACCTGCTCTGTGCCAACATCTTTTGCCAGAGCAGCTATATCACTGAGCAATGTGAAAAGAATTGCTCGGCTAACAATTGGCAAAAGATAAATATATTGCCAATACAGTCTTAACTGTGGCATAGCTTCTTATGTTTGGGGATACGGCTAAGCTACAAAGATAATTGTTCCTTGTTTCTAGTGGCAGAATCAGTGACCACAGTTTGTAGCCAGTACGAGATTGAGCTGAGGTTGCCACAGTGATGTAATGGTACATCGTGCACATTGGACCTCATTAATAGTGAGATTTAACTATTCTGCTGTGCCTATTTTAAGTGCAGAAAAAAAAATTAAACTAAATTTAGTTTTATCCCCACTATTCCAAATGATTATGTAATTATAGTCTCAACTGCTACACAGACCTGTAAGTTTTTTCAAGCAGGCTCCAAACCCAGAGGAAATCAGAAGAGGAAAAACCATCAGCTCTTTCAGTTAAATGACAAATGGACCTGGTTGCTGGCAGGTTCTTTTCCAGTTAATCAAGTACCTTTTTTTTGTAAGATAAGAACTTTGGAAGCAGAATCCTAGTGCTGCAGCCAGTCCTCCACGTCCCCCTGTGTCAAAGATTAGTAAAATACAGCATTAGATTAACAGACAAAATATAGGATTCTGTGTGGTATATTAAGGAACATTAGGACCTGAAGTTTAGGAGCTAGGATATTCATTAGATGCATGTTTTGTAGCAGAAAATAAGGACTTCCTTATTAGGCCATTCAGTGGTACATGAAGAAATAATTACAGAATCTGTCATTTGTTTTACCAGGAGAAATGTTTGTTGTTTTAAAGTGTGTGTTCTGTGAAAGGCATCCCACAATTAAATGCTCCCCCATTCATGTTCGCGGATCAAAACCGTGAAAAGGCTCGCCCCGTGCAAACAACAACAATAGCTACCACATTGTGCGCATTTATTTTCAGATGAAAAACACTGTTGTCTCTTTAGTTAATAAACTCTGCCAATTTGGCCTGATTGATTTACTGCACATCATTTACTGCTGCTGTCCAAATAATCTCTATTCATGCCAATAAAAGGCAGTGTCAACAACTGTAATAATAGTGCACTTGTTTTTTTCCCCACTCCAAAAAGAAAAGACATCCTGAGTTCAGAGCGATCCTGAAAGAAATACTGTTAATGAATGGCCTTCCCAGCTGTATGCACTATGGCCAGTGAAAAACCTCCCCAAGAGTATTGCGTAACGAGCACCGACGTCGCTGTCTTCCCCCGCACACACCTTGCTTGCTCTTGTTGACATCACTGCGATTGCGCAGGGTACAGGTTAGCGCAGAACTGGCCCCAATACCTCTAGTGAAGCCAAAAGGCTTTCTCCCCATAGGCCAACTGACGCTGAAGAAACACAAGGTGATTTTCATGTACTTCAGCTCTAGTTCATCTAACCCAATGGGAATAAGTAGTTATGCAAACTTTGAAAAGCAAGAGCAAAGAGAAAATTAAATGCTGTAACCCTTCACTGATGTTTTTATGATCCAGACTAGAATAGTAACTCTCTCCCTGAAATAATAATCACTTTCTGTGTCTTTCACAAGGGCGTTCCACATTTTCAGAGGAGACCGAATTTTCTATCACTCTTTCCTCGGCCCCGGACCTCCTGCAACGGGCTCTGATTTGGCGTCAGTCTGCGGTAGGCTACCCACGCCATCTGGAGAAGAGGCTTTCTGCAGAGTGAATGAAACAGCTGCAAGAGTGTTTTTAGGGAGGGAAATGAATAATGTGGCAATAGAGGATTTGCAGCCATTGGAGACTTTCTCCAAGTATCAAGGCACTGATTTCACTCCCTATTGAACTGAGGCAACTCCGCTCATTACACAGACAGCTTTTTATACCAGAGGGTGTTGGGATCACTGGACTTTTCAGCTACTGCCAGACACTTTATGCAAGGGCCACTATATTTCCACAGTTTCGTAAGATCTGCAACGTATTATTGATTAAAGCCTCCTTTACAATGGACATGGCCCTAATCAAGATCAGAGTTGTATCATAGATGACATCATTTATCTTGAACAACAAATATTGTAAGAAGCAGAGATCAGTATCTGCCAAAATGATTATGGATGCAGGAATATTTTTCAATTAACAGGAGATATAATTGTAAAAAAATATCATTTCACTAGCAGTTTCTGAGCTTTTATTATGATGAAGCAAAAAGTAGTATTTTGGTGCCCAGTAAAACAAATACAGAGTTTCAGCTTCTTGGTGAAACTCTTAACATATCACAGAGATAAAANTTTATTATGATGAAGCAAAAAGTAGTATTTCCTGCTCCAGTATATCCCTGCTCCAGTTGCTCTAGAAGTGAAATAAAACCATATAGATTGAGAGAAATCTGGATTTGCAGATCTTATGGCTGGAGCTTGGAAATCATTTCCATTTGGTAAATTTTAGACCATTCCTCCTGAGTCCTGAAGAGGAATACCTAAATTCTTTTCATTGGTTTATTTGTTACTTTCATTCAGGAACAGTTTGTCCATATGAACAGCCTTTATGTTTTAGTTATTTTCTCTTTTACTTCCCAGCATGTGTTTTTCTTTTTATTCCTTTCCTTTCTGAGAGGAAAAATAAAATAAAACATTAAGATATTTTGTTTTCTGAAAACTAATGTGATGTTTTTGTCAAAGAACAAAATATGGTTGTGGAAATTGGAAAGCACGCTATATTTATGTAGCTACTCTTCATGAAACTTTATAATTTTGTAAAATATATTTAGCAATATTTGAGGAACTAAAGCTTTATAGACAGTGACTGAAGGAATAAGTGCAAGTGAAACAAAATTAGCTAAGAAAACTAAGTAAATAAAAATCCAGTGTTGATTCATCTTGAACAATAATCCTTATCTTTACTATTACTTTTTTGGTGATATTTGGCTTCACTGTAAATTATCATAGTAGCTATTCAGCTTTACAATTTTGTTGTAAACTTGGGAGTTAAATTAAGAGATTATCCATAGGTACATACAGTATATGGTCATCATCATGAATTCTGTTCTTAACCTTTTCATAGTTTTTTTTAGAAAACAAATAGAATCATAGAAAAGTCTGGGTTGGAAAGGATCTTTAAGGACCATCTGCCTGTCATGGGACATCTTTCAACAGATCAGGTTGCTCCAAGCATCATCCAACGTAATTTTGAACACTTCCAGGGATGGAGCATCTACAGCTTCTTTGGGCAACCTGTTCCAGTGTCTCAGCACCCTCATCGCAAAAAATTTCATCCTCATGTCCAATCTAAATCTACCCTCTTTCACTTTAAAACCATTGCCCCTTGTCCTGTCACTACAGAGCTTCTTAAAAAGTCTCTGTCTTAAGCCCCCTTTAAGTACTGAAAAGCTGCAATACGATCTCCCTGGAGCCTTCTCTTCTCCAGGCTGAACAAACCATCTGTCTCAGTCTGTCCTCATAGGAGAGGTGCTACAGCTTTTTGACCATTTTCATGGCCCTCCTCTGGGACCTCTAACAGGTCTGTGTCTTTCTTGTACTGGGGGCCCCAGAACTGGATGCAGTAGTCCAGGTGGGGTCTAAGAGGAGAATCTCCTCCCTTGACCTGCTGGCCACACTTCCTTTTTTGCAGTCCAGGCTACCGTTGGCTTTCTGGGCTGTGAGCTCACATTGCTGGCTCATGTACAATTTTTCATCCACCAGTACCCCCAAGTCCTTCTCGGCAAGGCTGCTCTCAATCCCTTCATCCCACAGCTTGTATTGGTATTGGGGATTGCCCCAGCCTGGCTGCAGGAACTTGCACTTGGCCTTGTTGAAATAGCGCAGTCCTTTGTAGTTCCTCATCAGCATCATTCACTTATATCGTCCTTATGTTGTTTTGAATGCGATGTTTTACAAATGGCTCCCAAATTTAAGCATATTAAGTAGAGATTCTTCAAGTAGAGTTATACAACTCACTATGAGAACTGGAAATGTTAAGAAGCCTTCAGACCTGCTGCTATACTATACTAGAAAGTACAGTAGCCCAAGTGTTGAAATTAAGAGTGACAGAAAGGACAAGAAACTCCTTGCAAGAGATTTTTGCACCTAATTTGTCTCATAGCAGTGATTTTTAGTTGATGGCTGGACTTAGTAGGACAAAATCAAACGTAATCCCTTGCATGTAAAATATTATGCTTATACCTTTGTTTGTGCATCTGAATGATGTATATTATTTTTCATTATTATAGGGGAGTTGAAACAAAACCTTGATGCTCTTCTTGATGTATTGAGACAAGGGTGAAACTAGAACTCCTCCCAAAATGAGAAATAGATTTTTTTTTTTATTACTGATCCAAAATCTCACTCCCTTTTTCTTCCTTCTTTGAATGACCTTTTTAAAATTCTCAGCAGATTTTCTTCTCCCTGTTGGTCCCAAGTTCAGTCACAGAAACTTACATTCACATGAGTTTCACAGTTATTCCCCATTATCCTCTATTTGATAATTTCACTTTATGTTAGGATAAGATGGCCTATACCCTTGGATTTGTGTGTTTGTATCATTATTAAAAGAAACCATATAAAGCTATTCCGGCATGCATTATGTCACAAAGTTAATTCGGTATTGCTCACTTTAACCAACGCAAAAATGGAATTTCTTCTTTTCAATTAATGGAATAGCTGCTACTCCTGCAGACACCTGCAACCTTATTCGCATTGCTGTCTGTGTGCAGCCCTGTTTCTCCTGTTATGGAAGGACGCTTTGAGTATTTTTTTCCTCAGGGTTTCCCTTCAGTTAGCTCATTATATCTTTGTCTCTGCAAAAGCTGTTTATACTAAGTGGATGTTGGGCGCATTTTAAGTCACAAGACTGAATCTTATTTCTTCTCTATGCTAGCTGCATTTATTAAAAAAGGTTTTCGGGGACAAAATGCTGAAATTGGACTTTTTCAACCTGTGAGTATTTTAATATTTAATATTAGAAAAATATAGCTGTACCAATAGGAATACTCATATTTAAAATGGTACTAGTTCTGATATGTATGTGTATGCAATTTTTTGAAGCATTAAATTATAAATATCTCAAGATGACAAATAAAGGTAGTTGATGGACCAAACAAATGAAAGACCAAAGGCTACACATTAAAGCTTGAATAATTCAAATGAAAAGTAAGGCAGACATATTTTTAGCAGTGGAGATGGATAAGAACAAACTTTAATAGGATTCTCCATTGCTTTTAGACTTCAAATGAAGCCTTGATGTCTTTTTAAAGTTGTCTCATCAAATCATAGATCTCTGGTCTTTTGACTGGGGTGGGTGAAGAAGAATCCTAGCACAGAGAGAGACCTCAGAACACCGTCTAGCCTGCCCCCTCCCACTAGATGTCTCTGTCCTACTTTGCAGGTGTTTCTAATACGCTAAAGACCTTCACTAGTGGGCACTCTAGAGAAAAAGTCTCCCTACCTTTCAGTCGTTTTCCTCTAGTACCTAATTTGAATCTTCTTTCATGGAATTGAAGAAAATTTATTTTCTTTTATCCATGATAGATATTAGGCACTAGAAGGGCTTCTAAAACTGCCCCACTCCCCCTTGCTCTCCTCTCCTTTAATCTAAGCAACCCAAATTCTTTAATCTTTTTTCAGGAGGATGAATTTGGTGCCCTTGCACAGGGATTAAAAAATCAGGTTTCTGTTTTGCACATTTGTAGAAATTCAGCCAAAGCCAAGACACCCAGCCTCTGGAAGGGGCACAATGCTGCTGGTGGTTGTTCAGGCTCCATGCCTGGTACACAGGTGCCGTCAGCTTTCCTCTGTGCCCATCCAGCAGTTTTGAAATCTTTCTGAGTTCTGAGCATAGAGTCTGGGGGGTGTCACCTCTCACCAATGCCTCCCTCCATGGTCCCTGGCACCCCACTGTCACCTCTGCACCAAGCTGCTGTGTACCACCTCCAAACCTATAACTCTGACAGCCACCTCTGTCCCTAAGGCCATAGATCCAACAGATCCCATGGATCTGAGGCTGCTTTCTAAACCTTAACTATAAGAATTTGTGAGGGTGGAGACATACGGGTTTATTTCTTTAAAGCAAAATCCATCATAGCCTCCTTGCGTTGCTCAGTACCTTCTAATACGATCTACAGAACGCTCTGTTAGTCCATTGGTTTTGACATATCAATTTCCTGCGTGCAGCACTTCGCTTCTGTCTGCTTTCTGTAACATCAGATTAGAGGTGCTTCTCTGTTTTCAAGGCCGTTCAAGGTCTGTCCCCTTCCGTTTATCACCAATGCAGTGTTGATTCCCACCTCTGGCCAGCCCCCAGTCCTGGCTTGTATCCACTTGTTATTTTTCTCTTGGATAAGAGCTTTTTATTTTTTCTCCCACTCCATATACAGAGAGAGACTGGTGTGTGCAGTAAACAGACATGGGAGGCAAAGAGTTTGAAAAGTTACTGCCTTCAGTTCCCCTGTCAAAGCTCTTTGCCCAGAGGACTCGGCAGAGCAGACAGGGTACTGAGGCCAGTGGCTATGACAAATGGACATGTTTTGTTCTTGTTGGTTCCCCTTAGCTCTATCTCCCCATCTACTTCTTGTTTGATATTTACAAAAACAGTTATGAGGAGGGTGTTTTTTCTTTTAATTCTGTGTTTTCACAACGCCCTCCCCAGTGAAGACTTCATATGTGACTATGGTCCCTAACTGTTGCAATGAAGATGCTTAAGCTGCTGTTAACAATAATAATCATATAGAAGTGAATATAAATTTTAATAAGCATCAAGTGGAATAACATCATCTGAATCTCTGAAGGGGAAATGGAAAGTTATTTTTTAAAAAATGAAGACAAAGAGTCTGATTGCAAAACAACTGACTCAGAGATCACACGTGGTGTAAACTCTAAATCAAATCATCATTTGGCTGAAATACTTTGGTCGGCTTTGGATTCTCGCTGTAGTTCTTAATATTATTTCAGCTCAAACAGTCAAGAATATTATGAGTCAGAGCTTGCTTCCTATTATACAACAAGTGTGTGCATACTATTGTAGTTTGATTTAAAATACTAAGAATACTATTAGTATTACATTAATTTTAAATGTGATTGTTACTTATATTTTCTGTATTATCTATTACTCTGAAATGAGATATTTGTCATTAGCGCTAGTCACATATATGATGCACACACTTTAAAAAGTATTCTCTTCAACATTTTAATATTTTAGCCATATTTCCAATTTATGTGACGGCACTGCCTGTTGCAATGTTTCAAACTCTTACAGCTCCTCTCTGCATTATTTTTTTTTAGGTATGACTTTCACTGCAGTTTGTATTCATTGTTTTTCTATTATGATTGTCTGTTTTTCAAGCAAGATGACTTTAGTTTGATGAGAGAAAATTGTGGAACACACTGTACTGGTAAACAGGACATTCCGTTGTGCTCCACAGTAGCAGGGAGACAAGCATCAAAATGCGTTGGGCACTAGACTGCGGTTGGTATTTGGGGCAGCAAGGTGGAAAAAGGAAAGTCATGGTTGGTTTGTTGGTTCTGAGTGTTCAGTGCTCACCTTAAAAGGGACCTGCAAAAAATGGAAACAAATGGAAATCACTGAGTTTCTCAGGACACCTAATGGCATAAGACAACCTATAACCTTTCTTGGAGATGGCAATTTTGAACCTAACAATTTGTTAACCCTGTGTGATGGCCTCTGTAGAAAAACATATAGACAATGTCATGCTGAAAAATAAAGCAGCATAGCAAAATCTATTTGTAGAATTGGTATCGACTGTTATTTTTCTAATGTTTGTGTATGAAGTGCATCCTTTTCTCAGAAGTCCATTCTAAATGTATGTCTCATGCTGCACTTTTGTTTTCCATTTACAATGCTTAACTCAAACAACAAATATCAGGTTTTGAAAGAGGGAAAGGTATTCATAGAAATACAGGACTGTGAGAGATTTTTCCTCATATTCACAATGCAGGAACATGTCAATTGATGACAAAAAAGAGAGACATTTTAAGAAATGTAGAAAAATTATCTATTCCAAACTTTTTTAATAATCTTTTGGAAGCCTAATTTACGTAAGTGATTCCTTCAGAGATAATTCACACAAAACATCTCAGGATCATCCAGGCTTTTCAGGAAAGGTCAACTGAAAGTGCTGTTTAAATGTACTATTAGTTACCACAAAAAATATTTTTTGGTGAATTAATGGTAAAATTTCATAAAAGTCAGGAATAAGGTTTAAATAAAAGCCTAAAGCTTTAGTGCAGGCTAATAAAGATAAAATATATTTTCAGATACACAGTTTGTTCTTTTTACAAAGCACTGAGAATAATTTGAAAATATTTTCAGGCATTTCTGAACTGTTTAGTACCAGGAAACCTGATTTGCATACTTACTTTTAAGATCCCTTACTTTAAAAGAAAAAAGAAAAAAAAAAAATTCTATAGAATCCCCAAAACAGTGAGAAGTTGTTTCTGCACCCAGAGTGAAATTCTGAGCTGCTATGTAGGGTTGGTTTTTTGGTTGTTTTGTGGCTGGGGTTTTTTTGTTTGTTTGCTTGTTTCTCTGATTAGATACACCCTCTTTTTAATATTACCCCTTTACTATTAAGAGGCTGAAAAGGAAAAATTAAAGTCAAGGTATAGAAAGCTGATATTTTAGGGAAAAATAAGTATCGGTAAATTCCTTTATGACTCATGATTGAACAGCAAAGACATTAAATCACTTGCAAATTTCACAGAATCCTTCAGCTCAATTATATGCTGGCTTATTGCACAAATCTTTGATGACCTCTGCCTTCAGCATAATGTGCTTTTTTACCTGTTACATGCTGCCCATATATTTAGAGAAAAATCCTTAAATGCTAATGCTAATATGCTAATGCTAATAACTAACAATAATTCAAGATGGTTTTGTACTGTCCCTTGTCTACACTTCGTTCCACAGGTATCGTTGGTAAAGTGACACAGTCATTCATTCTTCATGTTGTATAAATCATGGTCTTTCCTCATTACCCTGGCCATAACATGCCAGTCATTTTGAGTTATGTTGTTTACATGGTGCTGACAATAGGAACTTGCTTGAAATCAAGACACTTTTCTTTAAATAGCAACCTCACTTCAAAGGGAGCAAAGGTGATTACCCCATGGGCTTGCTTTTGAAGCAGCAATATTTCTGGATGTTTTTTCTTTTGATAAAAAACATTTTAGAATCATGGATGAGATTCGAAATAGCCAACATATCTAAAATTAACACCCAACTCTGTGAATGCGAATTTTCTAGAAAAGAACGGGTGGTGGTGATCGTCTATGAAACGCGTAGCATTCAGTAGATTCACCCTGATGTTATTGATGGGTCAGGACTCTTTTGGAAAGGTACTCGTTGCATTAGTCTAGCATTATTCCATATTCTTGTCCATATTCCTGTCTAGCAAGCTAAAAGTATGCAACATGGGAGTGATACTGTGGAAGTAGACATCCGTCACTGATTAATAACATAATGTAAGCCGTGTAAACTTACAGGCACGTCTCTCATAGGAGAGCTATGGTTGATTGTGTTAGAAAATATGGGAAAAAAGCTCAAATATGCCAATAAACTATGAGCCTGCTTGTTCCCATTCCATACAGAATTTAGCTGTGGTATAAATAGCAATAGAGTACAGCGCACATAAAGCATGAGAATCAATCAATTTTAAGCTGTTTATCAGGTTTCACTAAGAAGACTTGTTTTCTTGAAATTATAAACATTATTAAATGGTCAAGTACATGGTATCTGAATGTAAAGTTCTCCACTATAATAATGAATTGAAAGTTTAAAACAATCAGTGAAAAATAGCAGTCTTGAATGATCATTTATTATAAAGCTGTGATATGGGGTTTAATAGTCTCTTTTGAAACAAACCTATGGATTTGTCAGTGATATTTCCTTTTAAATTAAGATTTATTTTTAAAATAAGGTTTAAAAATAATAGGGAATAAGTCTTCTGTTACTCTACTCTCTGACACTATTTAAAAAAAAAAGATAATAAAATATATGCTATATTATAATGCAGTACATTAACCCTCCCTACCACAAACACAAATATATTTATATGTGTATGTGTTTATATATTTTGTCTTTCTTTCATATGGCCATAAATACGCACAGGACATCTGGCAATCAAACAACTGTAAAAACTTTGGGGAATGCAACACAAAATTCATTTAGTAATATCCTAGTATCTAACTGATATGAAGCTTCTTATAGTAGACTGGCAGATTTCTGACTATGACTGTGTCTGCTTCCAGCTACAGCTTCCTGAATATAGTTTGAGATGGGATTCTTTTCTCATTTTAGTTTTTCTTTTTTTTTTCCCCTAGAGCAGTTCCAAACAAATTCCAAGTTTGAGCACATAGTTCTCCTCAATTTAATTAATGTTTCCTCTGCAGCAGCTCACTTTCTTAATTTAATGTGACATGTTATTCAGTCAGAATAAAGTAGCTTTTTCGTTTGTATGTATTCACTCAAGCCAGTCAAACACAGTTCACAAAAAAGTACTGGGTGAGAAGTGAGAGTATTTTATAAATTTACATAGAAGGAAAAGATATCTTTTTTATTAAAATGACGACTGTGGCGTGTACTTATGTATGTAGTCTGTCCTGCTTTTTATTCGTGTAAGGATGCCATTCCTTAGGTAAATGCTTGAAGTAAAGTCTAATAAATTCATGGCACACAATCAGGTAGTATCAAGGTATGACATGCTGTTAGAATTCCAAATTGTTGTTATTAGTTGTTCAGGGTTATAAAAATGCTTCTCTAATCCATTAATGGGGAAGAAAAGGAAAGAAGAAAAGTAAAAATGTTAGATATTAAATGAACAAAAACTGTCTTTCTATTTGCCAGGGCTATTCAATTATGTCAGAAAGACTTTTGCAGTCCAGTACCTTCACATCATTGCTTCTTCCTACTGCAAAATGTTTTTCACTTTATCTGGAGAAAGTACAGGATTTTGCTGAAAGGGAAGGATGTGGAGAGGAGCAGAGGGAGTTGGCTTTGGTTCTCCCAGGCAGACATCAAAAGCAATGCTGAACTGAAAATCTTGGCCTTATCTGACAGTTTCACGGGAGCAGAGCTCATTGCTGAATGGGAAAAGAGGCAAAACCCCTCCTTTACATTAAGAAAAATCTAGCACTCTCACCCATGAACAGGGTCATTTTAGTCTTATGTTTCCTAATTGGTCATTCCCACAACCCACGCTTGCTCCAGGGTTTCCATCTCCATTTGTTTAATTAGAAGAGAGACTCATTTTCAGTGTAAAAGAAGGATAAGAGATAAAGTGCTGAACTAGTGTATTTCGGTTGACATCCAACTGGGATGTCAAAACAAGTACTTTGGGAGACCTATTATGCATCTCATACTAGCGTAGCTAGAAGTGGTTTAAGCTAGAGTTGTTCTTGAGTCCGTTTTCTCATCAAAATGACACTTATACATTGGTTGCTCCTATGAATAGTAATGGATTCATGTAAGTCTCCAAAAGCCCTGGTGTTCTTACCAAGGTGGAAAGACACAGATCAATATCGTCTGCTTTTTTTCACTCGGTCAGTGTGCAGAGATGGTCACATGGTATTGAAAGTGCATTCAAAGGTCTTAAATACAAAAATCTTGTGGGTGTGGAAGAGGAAGCTTTTCACATCACATTACTTATGATAACAGTTTGTCCTACAAAGAGCTACTTAAGATGTATATGAGCTATCACATACATTCTGAGACATTATGAGAGAGGCTAATTTTAGCTATTTATAATACCACTATAATATTCTGTTCCTATATAGCTTCCAAACAGATTTTTTTTTTTTCTATTTATTCTGTATTAGACACTCAACCTAGAACAGGTATTTGGAGTACCACTTTCAGTTTGACACTTTTACTATTTACTATGACTGATTATACTTACTCTTGTTGCTCTTGTGGTTATTCCAAGTCCCCTTTGTCATATTTGTCCTAGGTCAGCTTTTGCCTGGGACAAGATTTTCTTAATAACATAGCCATAGAGTGCTGGCTGTGATTATATCTCCCTAATAGTTTGCCACCTTAGCAGAGAATTAAATAGAAGGTCTGGGAATAGTCTATTGTGGAACTTGGTATCCAGCTTAGTCTTTTATTTCGTATTTGTAGTTTAAACTACGAATGCCACCTGTGGTACAGATAGCATATTCTAAGTCCTGAACACTTTTATTTTTATTATACTAATACTCTACTTTATAATACTAATACTACTCTTTTTATGACGACATATAGAGCACATAAATAGTTGCTGACTGAACTGGGTAAAATGAATTCCAAAGAGTTATCGCATTTTAGAGAAAGCTTAAGTAACTTTCATAACTCCTTGTTTGGATTTTGCATTTTGGTCAAGAAAGCAGGTATAGTTTTCTGAAACACTTGTTTGTGAAAAAATTAGAAAAGGAATTTGAGGATGCAGTTCTTCACAGTCACAGAGCAGGCAAGCTAAAAACCACAGATCAGAATTTCCATGAAAATACATTTTTCTAGTCAGAAACCAGAAAGCCGTTAGTGAGTTTGGGTGTTTGTGTTGTCACAGACATGTGTATAGAGACCCAGATGCAGAGTCTACAATCCTTATTCACATTGGTATCCACTTTGAACCTGACTGTACGGATCCTTAGAAGTCCAGGGGACCTTTATCAGTACAGACAAGGGCAGATTTACCTATCTACTACTGTCAAATATTCTGCTTTAAGTGATATTAACCTTAATTTTTCCCTTGCCAACACTAGCCTTTGCAGGAATCACCAGTCTGGGCATTTGCAGAGACAACTGATTCCCTCATCATGTATTAATCACATCCTGTGTGCAAGGACATCCTTCAAAAACATTTTATCCTCTGCTTATATTGTGTACTTAAAAAATTAAGTGTCTCAGAAAGTTTTATTTATAGATCGTGTAGGCCTTCTATATTCTTTACAAAAGCAGGATGCTTTTTTGAATTCCACCCTGCTATATTGTTTCGCTTATAATGCCCAGGATTGACATTACTGTGGCGATTTTATTTGTATGAGTATGTATATGACGGTGTAGTAAGCAGATGGTATTTATTACATATTTAAAGTATATGATATTTAGCATCTACAACAAGTTGAAGAAAACTGTCAGGATTTTAGTGATGACTACTACATCCAGCTTATATGCTCTGCTTCACTTTATTTTATTTTATTTTATTTTATTTTATTTTATTTTATTTTATTTTATTTTGCTTTACTATCCTGGAAATTAATATTCCTTTTCATTCTGAAAAATGTGTTCCCTGTTCTGTATTCCACTAAAAACAGTTGAAAGGTTTTGCACAAATATCCTTTATCTATGAGTTCACATATTTATTACTGTAATACAGACAGCATCCTGTCTTAACAGAGCTATATATTTCTTCTTTTATGATACCCACCAGGGTGCTGGCAGCATTGGAAGAGACAAATATGTATAATGCTTTTGTTTCAAAGGGTTCAGAATGTGCGTATTAGCTCCTTCATTTCATGGGCCAAAACAAGGTGTCTTTAGTAGCCAAGTGACCAGTGAAAAGGTATTTCCTCGGGTACTGTGACCCTTGGAATGTGTACGATAACTTTGCTATACATATAAATTTGTTTTGGTAGTAATTAGGAATAAAACATGGCCAAATACATAACCATCAATCACACTAGCACTTCTGAAGTTAAGTCTTGGGTAGTTTTTCCAGCTAAACCCTTTACAGATGCACACGTTGCCCTTAGTGAAATCACCTTTCTAATGGGACCTAAGGCAGAGCTAAGGGGCTCGTACTTAGTCTGTTTTCAGTGTTTACAGAACTTGTAGGAATAAATATGGAGAAACCCAAACCCCACTTCTTTTCCAGTTCCTTTCAGCCTTTTTTTTCCATTGCACATTATTCCATTGCATCTCTTACATGAGGAGAAGTGAGCAAGTGCACAGGAGGTGGCTGGATGGGCTGGTGGACAGTTTCTCATTTACGTTGCTAATTCTGCCAGAAAGGTAAATGGCAGTTGGTTTTGCACCCTTTGCCAAAAACATGCCAGAAATGTGCAGAGGGCTCAGTCCACACATTATCCATCAGGCTGAAGCATGGATCAGAACATGTGCACAGGGCCAAGGTGTTTTCACTGCTTTCGCTGTCTTCCAGCTCCCTCTCTCCAGAGCTGCACTCTGACTCATCTCTGCTTGCAAGAAATAAGTTGTGGCTGCTGTCACTTAGACAGAAAATGCCAGTCTGAAACTTATCTGGACCTCTAAGTGTTACTAATACTTCAAAAAATAAAGGATTGTATACCCACCTCATTCTTCAGCTCACATGAGTAAAAACCTTTCCCCTCCAAGTTATGTTAGGTTCAAATATTATTCAAGGTAATGACTTAACCTTCCCTTTGATGAGCTTCACAGACGGAGCCTTTCATCCTTCATCCATAAACAAATATGTTTATTGTGGATGAAGTGTGGTTTTTTTCACTGTCTGTGAGTGCCTTGGGGAATGTATTTGATAATAGGAGGCTTCTCAACACAGCAGACAAAGATAGAACAAAATCCACTAGCTGGAAGTTGAAGCTAGATCAGTTCAAGCTAGAAATTAAGTGGGGAGTTTTGACAATGATGGTAATTGCCTTTGGAACTACTTATGAATTAGTGCGGCAGGTTCTACAAAACTGTCAATACTTTAAGTCAAGACTGGGCTGTTATTGTTTTTATTAATTTGTAATTAAACAGGAATTAATTTGAGAAAGGTCTAAGGCCTGTTGTTACACAGCAGATTTAACAATTCCTTCTGGCTTCAGAACTTCTGGAATAAATGCTGTAAAACACGGTCTGTTTTTCAAATCTATTCATGCAGCAGTATTTGTTTGCTCTGTTTTGCTGTTACTCTTCTGTGCTTTCAGAAAATTCATAGGAGACAGTCTAATGCCATTTTAGTCACAAAGCAATTTCCCTCCTGGTGGAAGGAAATTTCTTTCTTCTCTGAGACACAGCTAGAAACATAAAGGAAAGGAAACCATTCTCTCGCACTTATATTTATCCTCTTTTTTTGTATTGTTAACCAGTTCACAAAGCTTCAAGCCACTCCATATGGCTTTCATCAAGTATTATGAGAATGGAAACTAAAAGTATGAAGATACAGTCATATGACTGAAGGCAGAGGACAAAATTCTGCTCTCATTTTACGCCAACACAAACCCAGAGCTACCACTTCAGAATCCATAGATTTTCTCTGGATTTCCTACCAAGGAAACTAAAAGCAGGATACAGACTGCCATAAATTAAAAAAAAAAAAAAAAGTTTTTAAACATAGTCTTCAGGAATTATTTTACACATGTTCTTATTCCCCAGCATCTTCCCCTTCCTAAACTTCCCAAAGAAGTCATCTGTAGAATAACAGATCCCTGAAATTCTTTTGTGTCATGCAGATGCTTTTGTCTTATACCATACTGCCAGTTAACTCTAAATGTCAAAAGAAACCCATCTCTTTGCAGTGTCACTTATGGCTCTCATCATAATTTCTTTTGTTCTTCTGTTGCCTTTTATTTCTTTATGAACTGTCAACAGTTCTGGAAGAACTGTTGCACAGACTTCGAAAACCTGCTCCAAACAGCAGGTTGTTCTATTTCCTACATTACACACAACTGAAATGATGGTGGATTTCCACGTGGTCAGTTTTGTAATGACTTCTGTGCCCAGATCCATCTATTCTGAACATCCAAAACACCAAAAAGTAAAACTGCAAGCAGTAATAAACATAATGCACTGTAGCTACAGGTCAGTAGTCTTCTGCACCTTGGGACCTGTGAAAGCTGTATTGTATGCTCTGATTAACTTATGTAACCTCTTCTCACTCTTTAATCAAGGGTTCTAATTGAGGAACTAGGTATTAGTTTCTGCAAATCGATATAAATATCTACAAAATTTGCTTTGTCGGTCTTCCTTTGTTTATTTATCCCATAGCTGTTGTCTGATTACCACAGGTACAATTCCAATTATGTTGTAAATTGATATATGATATTCATCTCTCAATAACCATATGCGAATCATAGTACGAACTCTATGATATTGGGTAGTATTTCAATCTGAAGGCAGCCACTTCTGAATGCTCTGTTTTCTTAACCCTTATGGCTGACTGATGTAGAGGGTGCTGAAGATCATGCTGTGGCAGCTACGTTGTATACTGCGGCACAGCTATTAATCCCAAAAATTGCTGGACACCTATGTGCTATTTACAACTCATTGCAATTGTGATGCTCAGATAATTGGACTTCTAAAAGTACTTTTTTTTTCCTTTGGTATGTTCTTTGAAAAAATTTAAATATCACCATAAACTTTCCCTTTTCATGTGGTGTTTGACTTTTCTACTTTTTATTTTACCCTTTTGAAGAGTTTTTGCGCTTATTCCCACGTGATCAGCTCACCATCATTTATGAAAATAGACTGTGAATACTCCACCTTCTGTCAGTGGACCTCCATTTGAGACTCTAGGATTTCTTCAGACCTTTGAAGAGGGTCTGGTGATGCAAACTTCCCTGACGTGAATCCTGAAACACATCTGTTTTGTTATTCCTCTATGATGAAAGAGATCCACAATAAAAACCTTAAAAGGAGACTGGGTTGGATAACACAGTATCAATATTCCACCTTTACTGAGGTTTACCAAATACTCAAACTTCTCTTTGCCCCCTGCTACCTGGCAGAAAAATAGCATCACATCAGAAACCTAGGACAGGAGGTACTTAAAATTAAATGAGGAGGGGGAAAAAAAAAGCGATTGCGAGCAGATTTATATATAAAGCTTGACATATGATGAAGACACTACTCTGAGGATTAAAGATGAGGTGGGTGTTGCGTGGGAATATAAAACTTTAATTTTAAAATTGACAGTGCAGTGGACTATGAAGTCTGGGTTGTTGGCTTTTTTTTTTTCAGATAAGCTGTTAAATTTCATCAGACCTTTAAAAAGCTTGCCTCACCTGATAAATATATAGCAATCTCCTTTTATTTTATGGCTGCTGAAAGAGAGATTGGAAGGTTCTGATGCTTTTACGCTTGCAATATTGTATGAGCATCACTGAGAACATACTGCTATTATTTTAATTACTGTTTCTTTTTCAGAGAAATCCCATGGAAAGTTACAACCGTGTTCAAATCTATGATTGTGCTGCACTGCCTTTGTCAAAATACCAAATGTACATTTGGAATCAATATCTTAAAGTGAAATACACACAAAATTAGAACTTACCAAATTTTACTTTTGATTTTCATAGGTTTCAATGGGATCTTCGGATTGGTTACAACCATATTCTTCTTACACTGTCCAGATGAAAGAAGTAGAAAACACAATTTACCAATAAAATAACTAATTATTACTAACTGTAGTATAATTATTGCTATTGGTCAGTGCTAATTTATTCAACCAAATCAGTATTTTATGTATAGATTGATAAAAGACTATTATTCACCTTCAGCAAATCAAAAATAAAACAGAATGAAGCCTGAAGCCAAGTGGAGACCAAATAGTAGATAAATGATCCACATTAGACATTTCATAATGGATTTATAAAGTCAGGTTTGGATTTGGATATTTTTCAATATCGTTTGAAGATAAGTTAAATAATTATCTGATTGTTGCTAACCAAAATTTTCTGGGTAACATCAGCATTTAATTTTCTAGTAATCTGTTACTTATAGGATATTTAAAAAGTGTCCGTGGGAAATGTGTTTTCTTACAGAGAGGGATTAGAGGGAAAATAGGGCAGTTTGGAGTTGAAAACATGAAAATGGTTGAACCAGCATGGCTGCGGGTCTACTCAGTGATCTGGAGTGTAGTTTGGCTGTAGTCCAAGTGGAAGCATGCATGGACCCAAATGTATCCTGGTTTGGCAATTTTCTGATTTGACAATCAGTTGGTGCCTGAAGACACTGGAAGATGTGGGGTGCTTTGACGTAACATTGGATTTTTACAATTCGGAAATTAAATGGGCATCCTCCTTGTCACTAGTTGCCGGGATGGTCACAATGGATGCATGATGCGGTGTAAGATACTCAACCACCCAGGTTAAAGGAAGAAAAATTTCTGGAAAGGTCATCTTAGCTCTATCTTTTCGCTTTTCTCATACTATCAAAAATGGGGAACGAAAGGAAGGTGTTGCTTTATTCCTCCTGCAGAACAAGTGTAGATAGCTTCGTCAATGGCCTCTCCTCAGGAATAAATATTAAATACTAGTCTGAAGACATTAGGTTTGAGAAAGGTGCTTGGCAAAACAACATATCTCAGAATTCTTACTAACACAGGCCCTATCAGAGCCAGGGTGGTTGACTGTTCTCAGCCTTGGGTCATACACTGAGTCCTGCACCCACTATTTGTCTAGTGAAAACTATTTGTCTAGCAATGGGTTATTATAAATACACATTGTGGCCTTCCTCTTGCTCCAGCTACTACAGTTCTGCATCATTCTTTCACTTGTATGCCTAAATCAATCTTCACTGCATGTTTTATAGATGCTTTAATTCACATATTGGTATAGACAACATCAGAACTGGAAAAAAAAAACAAAAACATTCATCTGTTGAATAAAATTCTTTCCACCTATGCTCCTCCTTTCCAGACATTTTGCGTTTATCTTCAGGAAAAACATAGCAACCGCTGTAGGTGCTTATTAAAAAAAGGTGGTGGTGGTGCACAAAAATGCTCCTATTGCTCCTTCTCTTCCCGTGAGGGCCAGTGCAAAGCTCTTTGAAATATTTCCTCAATGAGTAGTTCAACAGGAGAAAGAAGTGAGGTTAAAATGTGTAGCAAAATCAAACTACAAGGTCTAAGAGAAGAAAGATTTGTGTAAAACTAACACAGCTTAGGGTTTTTTTGTTGATGTTGGATCATTTTATTTTATAACATACTTTACTGAATATATGATGCTTGTAAATCTTTGAAGCAATGTTATTTTTTGCTTTCTGTTTATTTCTCCTTCATAAATCTGGGGGTTTTTTTGCAGCTTGTCTTTGTCACACAGCAGAATTTTAATTTCCAAATGTGATTCCATTGGTGCATAAGTAATATTCATATCTTTTATACCTTAGTGACTGCACTGAATGGAGAGTATTTTACAGAATGGATTTTCTAAAAGTAAATGTAGTGTTTGAATGCTGTAGCTAGCTGATAGGTGATGTTTTTGTATCTCCTGCAACATTTCATTTACCAGAAGTGCAGGGGGTGGACTATAATAGCAAATCCCAATGTCTGATAAAATTCGGTTTAAACCTGAGAAATCTACACTTTCTGAGGGCTTTTCTTCTTTACCAAGTAACGATGTATTTGTGGCACATTTTCAAATCTTCTGCATCCTCTTCCTGATAAAGCACCAGTTAGAATAAAAAATGGACACTTGTTTCACAGCTGCTTTTTTAAATGTGTAAATCAAGGGTTGTTGCCTTCTGTATTCATGAATATTGTTAATAATTCTTTCGGCAAACAACATAATATTTCTCTTCTTCCTTTTACTCCCCAACACTTTAACAAAGTTACTTTACTTTGTAGGGAACATGGGTTATCAAGAAGCCTTCCCTGCCCTTCAGTGAATGGCTAAATCTCTGCAAACCATGTACAAAATAGTATTTATCACTTCATCTTTATCACCAAGGGCAGATCATGCCTGACTAATTTGGTGGCCTTCTACAAAGGGGTCACAGCGGCGGTGGACAAGGGAAGATCAGCTGATGTCATCTACTTGGACTTGTGCAAAGCATTTGACACTATGATTACTTACAACGGTTCTGTTTGCACAATACATATAAGCAGGCAAGTTTTCTGACTAGGACTGGGTACACACCTTCCATAAAACTAACTAACTATGGTACAATCTCATGGGAACAGAATGTGGGTGCCCTGGCAGGTAAACACCAGCAAATATCATGTCTGGCTTGTGTTGGCGTTTTCTCAGAGGTTGGGCTCCCTCTCTAGCTCGCCAGTAATCTGGGCAGCAACTTTTCTGCTTGAAGCATGCTTAAAAATTCAGGGTGCTTTGGAAAGCAAATGATTAATACTGTTAGCACCATCTCCTCACTCATTTCAAATGACGTTGCAGAAGTGATTATCAGTCTTCAGATGAAGCAGTTATTAATGTAGTATTTTAAAAGTGCAATGAAATGCAACATAATCTAAGACAATTTAGCAAGTGTTTTCTCTTGCAGTCGAAAAACAGAAAGTGGATTAATTAAGAGAAAACATTTTATTCCTTGCTTAAGGAGACTATACAGGGACAATTGCAGTTAGCTTGCTTTAAAAGTGCCTGTGTCCATAAGCGTCTTAATTGCATAACAAACTACTTGGTGCCCTAGAAGTTGCTGAGTAACCTTCTCTCAGACAGGAAAACAATCCATTTCAATGCTGCCTGGAGTGATCCTATCTGCTGCCTAGTAGTACTGAGTTGACCAGCTGTGGAAAATTTGGGGATGCTGAAGTCATGTGTGGCTTCTTCTTTGCCTTGTTGATGGGGGAGCAGCCGCGTTCTCCATGGCTCAGCACGTGGCAATGCCAGTTCTCAAAGAACCATTTGCAGATTGTATTCCCCAGTTAATGACTTCCAGGTTTGTGTCATTGAGAGTACCTCAATACAACACTTTTTTTGATTATTACCTATAGAGGAATAAACAGAAGATTGTGTTTTCCAGCTTTGATTTCACTCTTAATACCATGCAAACCTAAAAATGAAATGTACTAATTCCTGCATTTCTGTACCATGGGGTTTAGACTCTAACCACTGGCTATCTTCAGCTCTTTTTTTTTGAGTTGGGGCTGCCTCGTTTGCCATCATCAACTTTCATTTGAAACAGAAGCCTATGTTCCCTGCCTCAAGATAGCAGGCATACACAGCTATTCATCATTGGTGCTTCTGATATTAATTACATCTAATAATCTAAATAATAGAAATAGCTTGATCAAACTATTATTATAAGAAATATACAATATGGCTATACTATACTAAAGAACCTTTAAATAATTTGCAGAGAAAAAATAATTAAAAAGAACTGAAAAGAGACATTGGGTAGCTGATTCAGGAGTCTTCAAGTTTCGCTGAAGGCTGTGGACTTTGCATAACACTGAAAATAGAGTTAAGTTTATATATTTGTTGTGCAGATTGTGAGGGATGAATTATATTCACAAAACAAGTGATAATAATGATAACACTTTCTTGTCCAATCTTTTCCTATTAAGGTAAATCTCACAATATTTAGTACTGTTCAGCTGCAGTAGTTCCTCGTCTGTTTGTCTTTGGCATCTTCTAAATTTTTCACAGTGTAAAATCTCTATTACTTTGGAAAGACAGAGCTACTTTGCTGCACTTACAATGATGGATGCCAGCTCTGCAATACATTTTCCTTTTCTACTGCATTTCCCAGGTGCCATCCTTCCACAGCCTACTCGTGCCCGGCTCACCCGTGACTGTTCTGACCGAAATTCTCCATGAGGTCTTTCCCTGAGCATTGAATATGAATATTTATTGGAATACATCTCGGAATCTGACAAGGTTTTTGCACTCAGTGTTTCTTGTTATTTTGTCCCAGAAGTTCTTCAGAACATTTAATTCTTTCTCCCGCAAATGTTTTCTTCTAAATTCAATGCCCCCATAAAGCTTCCTCCCATTTCTATTGTGTTGCAAATTTTGTTCATTCTTTGAGCTACAGTCAGTCTCCTAATGCTTGTTGCTATGTATTTTTGTTGTGGTTTTTTGGCCCATTTTACTTTCCTCTCTTTTCTTTTTCAAATCCAAACTGCATCATAATAGAGCTAACAACTAAATTTCTCTGTGTTCAGGCTTGGTAACATATAAAACTGAAATAACAAACAGACATTGACTTCTGTCAATGTGCATAATAAAACTTATCATCCAGAGAGACTGAATATGGAACAAGACAAAGCTGGTATTCACTGAAACATGAAGCCATCGTTACAGCCATGATTATAGCTCTATATTAAGAAAAAATACTGTAAATTAACATTTTAAAGAGATAGAATTAGAGGCCTAAGAAAAGCTGTTTATGTTCTATCAGGAAGAAAAGCTTTCAGTTACCGTATGACTGAGGCATCCTAAAAATACTGTGCTTTTTTTTCCTCCAGTCAACTGGAGCCAGTCACAACATGCTGAGGTTGATCTTGTCCTGATTGTTAGTTACCCCTAGGAAGGTTGTTTGAGGTAAAACCAGGATCAGATGTGATTTAAAACATCTCCATTTCTCTCAAACACTGAAGAGAGGAGTCCGGGATGTGGCTATTTAAACTATTCTTTGGTACCGAGTCTGTGGTGCAGCCTGCCTGCTCAAACCACTGCAGCACCAACTTGCATCGGATTAAAACAACTTAAGCTTTTTGCCTCTGTTGGAAGGATGCTTCATACTTTAGTGTTTAATAAAGTGTTTACTTTGTAAACAACCATTGTTAAACTGAATGTCACTGCGTTTTTATTAGGACAATGATATGTTGCTGGGCCTGAAGAAAAAAAACACGCTCACAGACATGATTGTTAATAAGTCTGACAGCTCACAAATTCTAAACAAAAAAATCTTCTCCTTTTCTGGGATGTTGTGCATTTATTTACAATATTATGATGAAGATGACAGAGGTTGCAAGATCAAGTCTGTTTATTTACAACTAAGAAGCTTAAAAACAAACATTGTTTATGGTGATGCACAAGCTTGGTTATCTAATTTTCTCTCTCATCAATAGTGGTTGCTCTCTAGCATTCTTTTTGAAGATCCTTTCACTAGAAGCTTTTGGAGCACCTCTCCTATGAGGAGAGGCTGAAAGAGTTGGGGCTGTTCAGCCTGGAGAAGAGAAGGCTCCGGGGAGATCTTATTGCAGCCTTCCAGTACCTAAAGGGGGCCTACAGGAGAGCTGGGGAAGGACTTTTTACTAGGGCATGTAGCAATAGGATGAGGGGGAATGGCTTCAAACTGGAAGAGGGCAGGTTTAGATTGAACATTAGGAAGAAATTTTTCACTTTGAGGATAGCGAGGCACTGGAACAGGTTGCCCAAAGAAGTTGTTGCCCCATCCCTGGAGGTGTTCAAGGCCAGGCTGGATGGGGCTTTGAGCAACCTGGTCTAGGTGGTGTCCCTGCCTATGGCAGGGGGGTTGGAACTCGATGATCTTCAAGGTCCTTTCCAACCTAAACCATCCTATGATTCTAAGCTGACCTATACAAATGAACATGTAGTTGTGTAAGGTATTTCTGTCTTTCCCTAATTTACAGATTTCTTTAGCCCNTTTCCCTAATTTACAAATTTCTTTAGCCCAGGGGAAAAAAAAAAAAAAAAAAAAGACCACATTCCAACATATTTCTTCAGCCACTTTTCATTCAGCTTGAGGTTTCTGTGACCTTTCACACTGTCTGAAGGTACAAGTACTGATGCAAAGCACTCTTCTGGGGTTTGAATATGAAAGTAACAATGAAAACTTAAGCTATTCTAGTAGTATGTAGCTGGGTGCACACACAACAATATTCCTTTTTAGTTGCTTATGACAGTAATTTGTCATTTGTACTAGCCTTTAACTTATTTCCAAATTCAGAAAAAAAACCAATTCTTTACCAACAATTGCTCCCGATTCTCAGTTGTGTAGGAAAAAGATGGCCAAAATGTTTTGTTTTTTTTTTCATGAAAGCCACATGGCTTTGGTTTTAGCTATTTCCTTATGCTCCAGCACATCAGTCAGTTTTGATATGAGTAAACAAGCTCCAAATTTAAACTAAATGCAAAACATACTGAAAGACATAGATTGAGAATTTATTCCAAAAACTGGTCTGAGAGCATGATTTTGAACTTTAGGGCATGTCTCAAGGCTCTGTGAAGGGGCTTTTGCTTAAACATGATAAATTAAAGGGACTGACTTTTACCTTCTGTAACATCTTCTCAGCCAATTAAATTAATACTTTGTGAATTCATTAAATTCCCTTTTAATTTATTGCACACAATTCACTTTCACATTCTATAGATGTAAATGTTTATTAATGTCAAAGTCTGTTTTGACTAAATTAAAACAGTCTTAGGAAAGATATTTGGGCTTAGTTCATTTTATATCTAAGTTAAGGGGACTCATCTCACAAAACACGTGAGATTGAACATACAGACTTAATTTATTATCATTTCTCACCCAAGCAAAATCTGTTATTGACACTGAATTGAGTGGGTTTTGGCAATGTGAGAAAAGCAAACCCTGATACTTGATGCCTGATTGAATGCAGTATTAAGAACTTAGGCCAGGTTTCTAGAGGACTGGGAAGCAAAGACTTGTAGACAATCTGCATACAAAAAACTGGGAGGGCAGGCTGCCTGCAATACGTGTATTTAGCTGTGTTAGGAATGCACTGCGGGGAGAGCCAGCTGAAAACAGAGGTGTGGCCAGTAAATCTGCTCATTGCTCAGTTCTCCTATACAAAACCTTCGGTTATGCTGGCACATAATTTATATTTGTATTATTACATATGCTTCCCTCAAAGACAGTCTAGCGTCAAAGATGTTTGGATCTGCATTTGCATTTTAGTAGAGGAAATGTGCTTTTATTTATTTGTTTATTTAAACTCTAAATTACTAAGTAGGCTTTTACCTGCTTTCCCTAACATAGCAAAATGTCATGTGCAAATCCAATACAGATTAAAATGCAGTAAGCATAGCATCGATTTTTCTTCCAAAGACAAGATAAAAAAACATGAAGTTAAGGAAAATGCTAGGGAAACAAAAAAGCTGCATAAAGCAGAGGTTTCAGTAAAGAAGCTTTATGTATAAATAATACATGTGTTTTTATACCTGCCTTGTCTAATATACAAAGATATTTTTCCCATGTAAGTAAAAATGAGCAAAGGTATCCTCAGAGGCAGATCAGCAAAATAAACTGATCAGGGAGTCTTTTCTATCTTGTCTATTTGTCTTGGGGTTTTTGAAAGCTGCTCTGTTAGAGGAAATTCTTTCCACTCAGTTTGCTCTGTGAGGATGCTTTAGTGGAGATGAAGTGGCCCTTGCTGAGGGATAGGGCCTTTGAGGGCCCTTTGGCATCTGCCCTTCAAGCAGCTGTATAATCAAATTCATTATGTCTCCACGTTCCTCCTCCCACAGATGGTAACAGCTTGATCCCTTCCCCATGGGTCATCGTGGCTGTTAGGGCTGTGTCTAGCACGCACAGCTTGTGTGTGTACGTGTGTGTACTACACGCAGCCCATAACCACAGGTGGCTCAGGTTTTAGGGATGTGCCTGCCTCACACCATTGCCCCTCAGGACTTTGTAGCACAAGGGTGTGGTAGGGGGTTGGAGGGTGAACCACTGATTTGATCTCTGGTGGCCTCCGAGTTCTCCAGACTCTTCATTTAAGGTGTACTGGGTGACCCATAAACCACCTGCACAGGGATGTTCTGCAGGCATTAAGAGTGAGAGCTTTATGTGAGACTAGAGCTGACTATACCAGTGCAATGAGTACAGGGAGGAAGGTCGAGCCAGTAGAATGTGTGCCTATTTGTAGCTAAAGTCTGTTTTGTCCAGTTTTTCTTGGCCATTTGTCTGGTTCTGAGCAATACTCATGGCCATAAGAAATAACATGTCAAGCAAGAGCAGCTTCAGGATGTGCCTGAGGTGTCACAGGTTGCAGTGCCTGCTGAGGGAAAAGTACAGGTTCTCCTGAATGCAATTGTTGGTCATCCGAGCACATTATAGTTGGATGGTAAGACCTCAGGTTTTAATGCTAATCTGCTAGGCAGGTTTTAGTCATGTGGAAGTGCCAGAATAAGTATTTGTCTGCAAATGCTGAATCAGAGGTCCAGGCAGTAAAGTGCACTACCTACTATCGTACACATACTGGTCTACTCAAGGCAGAATCATCTGTGGGATGTTTTTTCCTGTAGCTGTGTCCACATGTGAAACCTTTTGTGTCAATATCTCATTGACACTCTCCTGCTCTAAGAAAGCTCAGACAGGATAGATGTTCTTACTGCTCTTCCTCACCGGCCTCCTGAGTGCCCTCCAAGGCCAAGGCACTTTGGACACACAGGCACTGTCACTCTGGTGGTGTCTCCAGCAATGTAGTATAGATGTCTGATCTTCTCAGAAAAAGCAAAGGGTAGAACAGGGGCTTTGGAGGTAAAAAGTGTAACTAATGAGTTACTGTAAGAAGGGGAAGGTGTCTTTGCCTTCTGGCACCTATAAAACCTGTCAGTAGATGGGAGCAGAAGAATTCAAGATATACAGAAGATTGCACAGAAAAGGAGGACTTCTGCCCAGTTCAGACCTTTGATGTTAATAACCTCTTCCAAGATCATGATGCGCATTAGCAATATTATTATTATTTGTATTTGTATGGTTGTGATATTTACGTAAGTGCTTTCCAGTACATATAGTGAAACTGTTTCTGTGCTCCATAACTGGACTCAAGAGAGAGATCTGGGTTGTGTCTATATCAGGGCTCACTTTCTGTGTGCCAAGAAAAGCACCCCCTAAGGGGTGAATTAAGTACCAACTTGGTACACGTAAGAGAAACCTCAGAGAATTTACTTCTCCCCTACACCAGTTTTATTCTCACAGGAAAAAATTGGCCCCAAAAACTTGAGCTACAGTAGAAACTACAGCCCCCTCTGCAGTTTCCACAGTGTAGTCCTCTGGCTTTCTGTACAATCAGTATGTTGAAATACAAGTGATATGTACAGGGGCTTTCAATGTTCTTCAGTGTTCTTCAACAGGGAACGAAATGCAAGGCCAGCCACGACAACGCGTAGGCTTGAAGGAGCATTGTTCAGGCTAATTTCTTTACCAAGATTTTGGGTTTTTTTAACCATGCAAACAAACTCTTTCACTAATGACCAATAGTTATTTCAGTCTGGGTCTATATGCTATTTCTATTTTTTAACCAATCTCCATACATTGTGGGTAGTTTGTTTAAAGCCAGTTGGCTTACAACAAAAGGCACACCAGTATAAAGTGAATAACTTGAATCTGCAAGCATAAATTAGAAACATCACTACACAACTGCTCAATCCCTTCCTTCCTTATTCATTCTTGAAACTGAGTGACTGGACAAGAGCAATAAAGTCTATGTCTTATTTGTAAGATTAATTTAACTTTATTTTGAGGTCTGAATTTTTTCACTATTCACTAGAGAAAAAAATCATTGGTTAGCCCAACTATGCTATTTTTGGTGCAAGTATAATGTTTGTTTTAAATTTCACTGTAAGATCTTCCCAGTAACTGGTCTTTCATAGCTTCTTGGAAATCAGTTATTTGCATCAAACTGTGAAATAAAAATACATTTTCTTCTTTACTTGTATATGGAACTCACTCAAAGCCTGTTAAAGCATACTGACTGCTTTCATTAAATAATAATGAACAGTTTAAAGATTAACAAATGTCACCTTTCCTAAATATTACGATTCCCACACTTTCTGAAAAGGAAATTCACTATACACAGTGAAAGTTTTGCCTGAATGGGAATGGTCAGCAGATACCCCCTATCTGTTCCTGGGGGTGCCACAAAGAAAAAATTCATGTCCAAGTACAAAGGGCTGTATCTGATGAGCTCACCTTTTAAGAATGTAAACAGGAAAAGGACTCCAGATGCTCTTAATATCAAAAGTCATAACTTGTTAAAATAAAAGTTTGCTGCACCTCATGTAGATGGAGCTAGCTAGGCAGTGACAAATACATATTGAATGAAAATTACTGTCTTATTTTCTCCAAAGAAACCCATCAGTGGGCTTGTTAAAATATATTTAACTTTTAATGTCACAGTGCAAGCAGATATGGCTAGAATGTGTGAGACCAAACTTTAAATGCAGTTTAACTGCTTGACAAACCACAGGAGTCTTTCTCTCTTGCTCTTCCATCCTGTAAGGTGGGAATGGTATTCGACCCACATTTACTGTGTATAAGTGTTATGATGAAAAGTAAAAATATGTGACTGGTTTGCAAATGTTATTACCACTTAAGTACTGTTACCCATTATTACCGTATGATTCAATAATCCTCTAATGGATAACTTGCTTCCCACTTGCATACTTTGTAACCTGCTAACAGGATATATCATGGCCAAACGGAAATTAATTTTTTTAAATCTTTGTCTTGGGTGTTAAACTAAATAATTTATTGTAGCCGCATCCTGTGAGTCACAACTCTCCTGCAAACCTTTTTATTTCAGCTGTAGCTCTGAAATAAAATTTCGTTCATGTCACTGAATCATCCGGATAAGACTCCAATTCAAAACTAAATGAAATTAACTCAAAATTCTCAAAAGCATCTTCATTTGACTTTAACCAACTATAATTTTACTTTAAAAAACATTTCACCTACCCAGTATATAAAGGGAAACTTCAGTTATAATTATAACTTTGGGTTCACAAAGATCCTTATCAAGCTCTGCGACACAGTTAAAAAACATGAAGACATGTCTGTAGACACAACCTCTGATATGAAGATAAATTATAAGAACTAAAGACTTAGTTTGAGACTTGACATTTTTTTACCACATTTTTTCCTACAGTTTCCTGCTATACACGTTACAAGGGATACGATAGTATGAAACTATTGTATGAATAGGACAAATATGGAAAAAAGCCACTCAGCTGAGTATGTCAACATTATGCATGTGTTAAAATCTGTATTGATCATAATATTATATTTCAAGCTATTTTCCCATTTGTTTCTTCTGCTTTTGATGCATTTGTTGTGCTTTTCTGCCGTCCATCCAGTTTGTGGGTCACTTCTGTGAAGTGCTGAGGACTTGCAACTGATGATAAAGTCAGTAGAAGCAGGCCCTGCGTTTTTCCTGCAGGACCAAGGCTTTCAGTATCAATGCCTCAACTTTCTGGTGAAAAATGGATAAATATCCATTACAGCTCAGCCCTTCAAAAAAACTGCCCTTGGCCTCTGCACACCCTCAGGTCACAATCCTGTGTGGTTGAGAGGTACTATATGTAAGGTACAAAAGTTAGCGCCGTGTTCAGGCAACTCCTCCAAACTTCAACCACAAATCTCATGAGGTTCATCCTGACCTCAGCAAGTGAATTAGGACAAATACACGTCTAAGCTAACTTAATGTGGGAGCTTCTTTACGGAGCGTACCCAACTGATCTTCCTTCTGTAAACTTTATTCTGTTCAATACTTTTCTTCCTTCATGGGCTAAATTATGCATTAAAGCCAGAATATGTATATTTTGCAAGTTCTGTTGAGAAGTCAGCAGACTTTTGACTAAAGGGAAAACTAATACACTGATCATTGATTTCATCAGAAGCTTCAATTTATTTTTTTATTAAAAGGAAGGCCTTTGGTGTTTGATTCCAGATCTAAAATGTGTGCAGCCTGAGAAGTATTTTGGGAAGAAAAATGACATGTAAATGTAAAATATGATTGTTCTTGTTACTAGTGAGATGATCATCAGTGGTACAAGTAGATACATTAGTGAAAACAAATACCGTAACTCTGTTGCTAACATTTCAGCCCTTCACTTAAAATGTAAATCTCTAACAGTGAAAAAAAAAAAAAAAGCTTGTTGTTGTTGCAGGCTGGCATGAAATTGTTCCTTTTCACTGCTAAAAGCTTTCGCATCTCAGTGCACACTAACTCTCTATTTTCTTGTCCAATGCCCTCTAGTGCTAATTGAAGATTTTGTTACTAACTGAATATGCAGGCAACGCATACCAGGCTTTTGAAATGAATGAAGTTTCTTGCTAACTTGCTACTTAGTGCCAGCATTTGGGCTTCATTAGTAAGCACAAGTCCTCCTCAAGTTAGCTGAAATTAATATCACTTAGATTTAAAGATGACTCAGGAAGAGTGGGTGTAATTCCACACGTTCAGATTAAAAATGTATTGATGAGGCAAAATTGTGTGCTGTAGATATAAATCTGTTGGAAAGATTTTGCAAAGGACTGAAAATTAATATCAACACCTAAGTTTATTGCTGGCTTGTTTGCTCTTACCTTTTCCAGTAACAGTGATTGCAAAATCTTATTATTATGCCTATTTTTTTAAAAAATTACATCTAATAAAATCACCTATAATAGTTGAGTAACATTGCCATCCCACTGGGAAAGAGTGAAATAAAGTATCTAACTTATGCAACGTTTTTGGATTGGCAGTACAGATTTTACTGCTTTAATAGTTGTTACTAAGACCAGTAATTCCTAAAAATACGTGTGTTTCACTATCATCAAGAATAAACTCATCAAACAATACCTTTTAAAACTAAATATATAATCTAGTTAGGAATCTAACAAGATATGGAACTGATTTGCTTTTTAAAGTTAAAAAATAAGAATTTCTTATGGAAAATGCCTCTTTGGGGCTGTGGTTTCAAAATATCTCTGAAATATAGAGAGGGCCTCAAAAGCAGAAAATATATCTGTGAGGAAAATTATGCAAAACAAATCTAGGGAAAAATACGGATGGAGGATAAGAGAATCACTGCTGAGGTGGGGAAAAAGTCTGGGTGGTTTATTCAATAAACATGCGGGTGCGCTAAGGCACGGAGAGCTTTTTTCAATACTGCTGATGGAAGTTGTGGCAGCGGACTGAAGAATGAAGTAGCTTTGAGTAGCATTTTGGATTTTATGTAATACTTCCAGGTTTTGAAGTTACATGGGGATATTGATCATAGAATCATAGAATTGTTTAGGTTGGAAAAGACCTTTAAGATCATCAAGTCTAACCATTAACTTATCACTGCCAAGTCCACCGTTAACCATGTATGAATAAAGCCTCACAACCACATTCTCATTAGCACCATTATCCCATTTTTATGGGGGAGGGAAACAAAGATGTGAAAAATGAAATGCCTTGAGTCACTGAGTCTATGGCAAAGTTGGAAACAATTTAGGTCTCTTACCTCAATGTTATGTGGGCAAACAACACGAGTGATGTGTTTGCATGTGTTAACAGCTAGAAATTAAGTTGACTTCACTATTTAAATTCATCTCTAAAAGTTGTTTAAAAAGGCTGAACAGAAATAGATTTCTCTTAGCTATTGCTACAGTTTCACTACATTAATATCTGAAAATGTCTCCATTGCTAATGCAGATAACACTCCTGTGAAACTGATATTAGTTACTGTTCCCATTCTGTACCTGGGGAAGAAAACCAGGGAGAGTTATGTTCCTATTTAGTCACTTCTGGTTTTCAGAAACTCCCCAGTGAAACCTGAAGCCTGCCAGTAGTCAGTTTTCTGCTGGTACAGCGGTGTGCTGCTGGATGTCCACACAGCACTGCACCAGTTGCAGCAGTACTCGGTTGCTCAGGGTCTCGGCCTGAGCAACGCGCTATCACAATTCATCAAGACAGTTGTCCTCCTGAAGTGTTAAAGGGCAGGCAGAGCTCTGTATAATCAATATGTTCCTGGATTGTTAAAACATTTTGTTTTGTCATTCCAATCAGTATAGATATGAATTATGCATGTGACAAGTTAGATCACTTCAATAGTCTTGACTTCTTATCCTTAATCTTCTTTTCACCAACCACCAGAGACTGATGTGTCTGAATTGTGTCGTCATTTTTGCTCAAGAAAATGTGTTCTGGCTACAGAGTTTCACTCCTCATTCCCAAAAGCAAAAGACGACAGCATCAATGGTCTCTGTCTCACTGCTTAAAGTTATACACATTGGTGGGAAATTGGACTGATCAATGTGATAATACAGATTTTAAAAGGCCATTCGAAGCTTCTGTGCCCAAGCATTTAAGTCTTCTGATGCCTGGACCCAATAGACTTGAATTTTCAAAGACTTTTCCTTTGAATTTTTTACATTCTGTTACCTCTGTGTGACTTCAGCCTGCTATCATGGAAGAGTGAATTGATTTTTCTTTTCTAAAGAAATAGTCCTAAATAGTGGCAGTCATTTCATCAATCTTTTTATATAAAGGCTTTTCAGACTTTATTAATTTAAATTCACATTAGAGAGCTTCAGGGCATTTTCAGTAGTCATTTTTTTCAATCGCTTTTGCATTGTGTTTATTTCCCCTAAAAAATTCCCTGAGGCAGGGCTGTGTTCCTGACACATTTCAGACTTCAACTCTTGGGCTTTGGCCTGTCTTCCTATATATATCCTGTTAGCTTTACTGTTGCCTGTCACCTTGTGCGTAAGCCAGACTGAACAGAGCGAAGCCCCAAGTAAATCCTTGGCGCTGGGCTTTTCAGGGAGGAGGAGGAAGGCTGTGATGTGCAGGCAGAGGAAAGAGGCCGGTTTCACCTGGCTTGCACTTCTGCGGAGAGGCCAGAGTAGCTTTTGGAAGGGCTTCTCTATGGGGAGGGGCACCTCTTCAGTTTAACTTGTTATTTATTATTTGCAGGGCCTGTTGCGATAGGACAAGTGGTTATGGCTTTAAACTAAACGAGGGAAGGTTTATACTAGATATAAGGAAGAACTTTTTTACAATGAGGGTGGTGAAACACTGTCACAGGTTGCCCAGAGGGGTGGTAGATGCTCCATCCTTGGAAACATTCCAGGTCAGGCTGGACGGGGCTCTGAGCAACCTGATCTAGTTGAAGATGTCCCTGCTCATTGCAGGAGGGGTGGACTAGATGACCTTTAAAGGTCCCTTCCAACCCAAACCATTTTATGATTCTATGTATGATTTTATGATTCTACTCTTCATTTACTTAGGACCAGATTTCTTGTACAAAGAGCTGCATCTAAATAGTATTGCTAGAGAGGAAAATGAAGAAAGAGACACTGGTGTCATCTGGTAAAAGGTAGTAACCAATCTCGTAATGAGAAGAAATGGAATTTTCACAGTATTGAAACTGCTTCAAACATCTGAGCAGGCAGTGCTCAGACTTCTTTCCCTGTCACAAATCATCTTTAGGCAAATAATAAGCATGGATGTTCTGGTAGACTATTAAAAACTCTAGTTGAAAATGGAGCCATAATAGAAACATTTCTGTTTGAAGCCCTAATATGGGGTGAAGATGACAGGGCATTAAATATACGTTGTTCATTTTCAGACTGCTTGTGAACAGAAGTGGTATACCTGGTCTTTTTGGCATTGCATTAGTTAGTAAAACGTTCCGGGGTGTCAGCCTAGTAATTTCATTAAACAGCACTGATTTCACTATACAGTCATAATATAGCGCCTTTTAAAAATTTCCTTGTCACTTTTTTCCCATTTGATATTGATTTTATTGTGAACGTATGCTATGTCTTCCTAGAAACTCTCATGTAGTGCTGAAAAGTAAAGCACAGACTTAATCTCCGTGACTGATTTATATTATTTATAAAGTATGGTTTAGCGTATTCTGAATTAGAGGATCGAGCTATTTCTTTGCCTCTATATACGTTGTTTATGGGCTACTGACCTTCAAAATATCATGTCTTGTAAGACAACACAGTGCTTTATGTAAGTTGATAGACAGACAAATAGATGGGTTTCTATTAATAGGCTGATTGCTGTGACTGAAAAATTTAGTTATGCAAATGAACAGTCTTTTCCTCTCTGCTGAATTAATTATTAAGGAAGAAGAACAGAGACCGAGGCATGAATTTTCAGCAGAGGTATAACTCAATGTTTCCTGATCCTCGGTGGGACTCTGCCTGTCCTCCTGCAGCCGTGCCCATCCTGGCCCGTGGCCGTGAGCTGCTCAGGCCGGCCAGTGCCCGGCTCTGTAAGTCAGGGGATTTTCGCTTCCACTCCTTATTTCCAAGACAGGGCACGGTGTCCTGGAAAGCCTCCTACAGGGTTTCTTTGAAACCAAGCACCACAAATTCTATCCAGTGCACATTTTTGTCAACTGAATGGAGGCGGGGACCTGCCTGAAAGCGGCAGGGAAGACTTCAGCCATTTCATCCTTCCAGATTGACTGCAACAGCAATGGAAGGTGATGAGGAAAAATAATCTGACAGCCCCGGTTAGTTTGGGGTTAAATGAATCAAAGTCAAGCCCGGCTTGCTGGGCTGCTGCTAGGCAACAAGTAACTTTCTGCATTCAGAAGTTCCCCTCTAATTGTTTCTTGACACCATTCCCGGTTGGTTTGTATAAATAGAGATCTGTTGCTGGGGGGAGGAGAGGAAAGCTGGGGCGTGAGCGAGCACCCGGCGCTGGCACGGCCTCACCAGGTGGGTCGGATGTGCAGAGGGTCACTTTCCATCGAGGAAGGGGTTCTGTTGCTATAGGGGATGGCAACCACTTAGGTTTCATATTTGATAATGGAATACTGAGGTTAAGGCGGAAAGAAATCTACATGAGCCACATGAAATATTACAGTATGTCAGCCCTTTAATACGTGTCCACCAAACACACATCTTTTGCATCCACTTGTTCCTTGCTTATGTATAAGTGACCAACAAAGGAATAGGAGCTGGCCTGCCTTACCCAGCTGATACTTGGCAGGCTGGCATAGTGAGGGGAGCGTCAACAGGATATCCTCCGTGTGGATAGCACACAGAGGGGAGAGCTGGAGAAGTGATTTATAGGGGTTGGAGATACTGGGAGAGTCAGGCTAATGGAAAGAAAGGGGAAGCTTGCCCGAAGGAGAAAAGCAAGCCCAGCAAGTCTCTGAGTGTCAAAATCCTCTTTTATTGATGGCTCACTTCTAGAGTCTTTATTATATTGGCCCTATGCCTAAACTTGATAAGATTTTACCCTCACCACCAACTGCAAGACTCAGGCATTTTAAAGACTGCTTCATGAATTAAACTATTGTTCCTTATAAATAAACTCTAATTCTTTTTTTTTTTCTCATACATTATTTATTTCCTAGCTCTTTCTTCTGCTGCAGAGAAGTGAAAGGCAGAGAAGGAGGGGTACAGAAAGGAAGAGAATGAAAATAGGATGTTTCAAAGATGATGGGAAGTACGTGATTGTTTTTTGACAATGGTGAAAAAATTCCCTTTCATGACACAAAGGTAACTGGCGGATGTTACATGTTTATATCCAGCATGCACATGCTAAAAGTCACATGATATTCTTATTTTACTTCCTTCTTGGCATGATAGAAAAACATGCACGATTATGTTCTTTCTATATATTTCCGTATTTTCTTGCAGATGTCAGGGGGTATTTCTTTCTTCTTTGACGTCCTCTTTGAAGTGCTGTGTTGCAATAATGCTGATATTGTGCTGCTCAGGTGATACGTTTCCCTAAGCAGCTAGGAGGGTTGGGGGTGAAAGGAAATAGTTTTTCAGAAATATGTCAGTTCTGAAGCATGTTAAATGATAACGAAGAACACTTTGGATTTTGTCATTCACTTCACTTGGCCAATACCTTCAAATGGGGTTTCATTATGATGTTGAGGGAGTTGTACTTAATTGCTAATGACCATATGCATCCCCTTGCTAGATGAGATGGAACTATTGCCAGTGAGCACTACACCATATTTTTGACAGTTTCATTTATAAATCAGTAGCTATTCCATGCATATTTACATGTTGGAAAGACTGCATTAATATATTTTGGCATGCTTTTCAAATATGCTGCTACTGCATTTTTTAATATCTGATTACCTCTCACTACCTTTGTTTTTTCCTTAACAGTCACAAAATCTATTTAAAGAGCAAATCATAATTTTCTTTTTTATTAGAATTGCAGATTGTCTGTGTAAGGAACAAGACAGAAGAAACAGGAGACCTGACTAATATACATTCATTTATAAGTAAGTGTATCCTGGTACACTTACCCTTTTTGAAATAGAAAAGCATTCTGAAAGTATTTAGGCAAATTTAAATCCTGACCTCTGCTGTTTGCAATTCCTTGTGGAACAGCACAAGTGAAACACACTACCCAAGAGAGCAATAAGGAGCTGAAAGAAAAATCAAACTAATATATTTGTTTCTTTTTACTTTTAAATTACATCTAATTCTCTCTTGATGCAAAACAGTTGTGCTGCCATTTCATGCAGGCTTCCAAGAAAAGCTGAATAAGCTCTTCCAAAGCCCCATCCTTTTTCATGTTTAGACCCATTTTATCTCTAAAGTTATATAACAATATATATTGCATATAATATAATTTACACTACCTAGTTATTCAGAAATGCCTACCAGTTGTACCAGTACTCTTAAACTAACCTTTTACACATATCAGCACTCTTAAATTGGCCCTGAGCTTTTCATAATTTCTGAATATTTAGGATTCACTTTATAGTACATGCTTATCTGCATAGTAATGCAAAGGTACTTTTGCAGAGACAGAACACATGACAAAAAGCCAGTGGGCTGCTGACTCCCTCATGGGAAACCTGGGAAGCCCTTCAGGGAGATACAAAGATTCATCTCTGGTATAATTACAGGGACTCCTTAGAGAGTTCACACGTGAGACCAATTAGTCACAGTGTGTGCATTCCCATGGCGATATTTTTCTGTCTCATCTCTCTACCACCCTTTGCCACTTCTTGCAGTATCTTTTCAGTCTTTAGAATCAAATTTGCAAACCACAACACAGAGATGAATCCAACATTAGGTACAATAAGTTAAAGCTCACACAGGAGATGAATGTGAACACCCCGATCATGCCTGCAGAGCCAAAGCACATCTACACATGCTTTAAAAAAAGATTTTAATCTTGGAAAGTCTTTGGCAAGATTAACTGAAGAGGAGATAGCCACTGTTGCCAGTGATGTCTTGCCTCTGTTTACCTTTCTTTAGGAAGGAAAATACGAGTTAATTGTGATATCAATTTTCTCTAATCATTCTGCATTGTTAAATATTGTTTCCCTTAAAGGAATAAATATTAATTCTATTGTTATTATTAAAAAATTGGTGCAATGCAATAAAAAGTTAAAGGATGACTTAAAAGTACCAGAGAAGTTTTTAGCTCTCCTTTTATATTGAATCTTAAATAGAAAGTAATTGCAATGATGACTTTGAGTAACCTCAACTTAATGAAGGAATTGTGGTTGTCTGCATTTGGAATTCTTACAAGGCAATCATGTAATAGATAATAATATCTATGGGGTTCTAACATCACCGTATAAGCATTATTTATGACTGCTGCTGGCAAAGCAGTTACTCCATTTTCTAAGCCAAGTTGCAGTGAAATTTCTGGCAGCAATCAAAGAAGAGCCTCCAAAAATATGTATGTGAAATAAATAAGATTTCAGTCTTTTAGACATTATCAACTAGAAAAGGCGAATAGAGACTCAAACTGTTACTTTTATTAATCTCTTTACACTGTCACTTGTTCTTTTGGATTTTGACACTAAGGTAAAGAAGGTGAAGTGCTAAGGTAAATAACCTCCCTCTGCTTTAGACCAAGATGGTCTACGCTGATCATATTTTTTCAGTACTACAACTTCTTATCTCATTGCTGTTGGAGAGGATTTATTTAATACATAAGACTAAATTCTTCATATTTGTGATCCCTCACCAGTTTGCTGAAAAAGCTTTCACATTCAGCCTTACCCTGGTGCTATGGGTCTCAGTAACAAGAGTTTCTGAGAGTGTCCTGAGGAGCATCCTCAGGCAACTTCACCTCGTGTCTCACCTCACGCCACCCATGAAGGACAGGTTTCCTTGTGCCTTGGCACTGCCTACGCAAGCAAACAGGAAACAGTCAGGACAGGTATATCTGACTGAGCTGTTCCTGAAAGAGCCCCCACAAGGGTCTGACATCTGCCAGCCGGATAGCCCATATGGACTCAGGGTGAAGGAAGCACCCAAGATGTGAAGTCAGACCTGTCCTCGTGCTCCTTTCGGCTTGTGTCCAGAAAGACTGGGGGGCCTGGCACTACGCTAGGTGCTCCCTGTCTTGCATGCCTGCAGAAATCACTTATATCAACCACGCCAGCCCCATGGGCAGCCGGGCTTGCCCCCGTCTCCTTTAGATGCTGATTTCCCTCATGCTGTCAAATTCATGGTTAACATCATCTGTCTGTGAGACCCCTGCCAGAGAGGATATCATCCTGCCGAGAAGCCTCACAGCTACACAGATGAAACCGAGTACAGTAAAGAAGGACCAGATAAATATTTCATGCTTGCTGCAATGTGATTTTTGAGCAAACACAGTTTCATAAAAGCAAGAGAAGGATGAGTCAGCAACTGATTTTATAATAAGTTTTAGAGTTTTTTGAAGAACTGTCTGTTATTGGCGTAAGAGTGTGATCATTTCAGAGTCTCATATCCAGCATAGTAAGGAGATATTTAAGGCAGAGTCCCTGGATGTTTTAGAAATCTCAGGGACAGACAGGAGGACTTGCACAACACCAGAACGAGCACTAAAGATTCACAGAAACCAAGTGCACGTGGAGTAAAGGAAAAGAATACAATAATATATTGCCAAACCAATGCCTATAGTTTGCCAGACCCCAGCAACGGGAATAACACAGAGGATGTTGTGCAAGCCTAACCAAACTCCTCATGGACAGCAGGTTAAGATCTCCCATCCTGTCCACCCTTTCTCAACTCTGTTATAATTTTCCTTGTCTGCTAAATAAGAAAGTACAACATAAACCCTTAAAGGAGTAATGCTGGTAGTCACTATAGAAAGCACACAAAGACAAGCAGAGAGTCTTAGAATTAGATGGAGCTGCGCAACAGAGAAGGTACTCTGAGTGGGAAAAACAGGCACAAGTAAGTGGAAGGAAAAAAGTCAGCAGTCAAAGGAGTTTGCTTCTTGAAAATTTAAAAATAGAGTTTCATTCTAAACAGGATGTTGATTGACTAGTTTGGGATGGGAGAGTTGTTTTTTAAAGTGTGAACTTCTGTATTTGCAACAGAATTTCCAGGCTATTAAGAAGTAATTATTGGTTGTGTTTACTGTCACTGTGTAATTGTAAAAAGTTACCAACCAAAATGTGTGGGAGATGAAATATCGTCAATGAAAATATCCCTTGCTAAAGAAAAAATTGCCTTTGCCTTGCCCACTAATCATCTGCCAAAAAGTAGTTTGCATTGGAAATATTCCATTTTTATGCTAATGCTACTTGTCAGTAACTGAGATTACACCATTGGGGCCTATATAAGCACCTCAGGAGAAATTCAGAATTGTCTGTCTTAGAGCTGGGAGAATGTACAAAATATTATTTTTAAGGAACAAGGTTATGATTTGGCTAATTTTTAAAAGGAACTAAAACTACTCACATACCACATAAAATAATCTAAAGCTACATGTAATGCTGGAGGTGATATCAAACCTTAGAACCTTAATCTCTGCTCATTTTGACCATGTCTAATGAAGTCTGTGGAAGTACAATATTGCATAAACTGTCTGAAAGTATAATAACTCATATTAAGTAGTAAATACAATTAATAGTTTAGGAACAAATAACTTGTTTTAATGAAAAATAGTTAAATGAAAAAGATTTTTTTTTCTGTATATGATTAGGATGTAAGAATTATAGTTGACAGTCATAAAATATGAAGGGAGAATCACAGAATAGATCACCTTTTGCAGTGTTCACATTATAGAAAGAAAAACAAAAAGATGTTGATAAGGCAGGTTAAAAAGGAAAGGAAAAATTGTTTATATTCCTTCAAAAGTTTTCCTTTCTTTTTTGCATTTCAGATGCTTAAAGTCAGGAATGCTAAAATGGCATAAGAACATATGTCAGTACTGAGTCAAATCAAATGCACATCTAATCCAGTATCCTGTCTAACAGCGGCCATAGTCATGCCCAAGGACAAATAAAAAAAAAGGCAAGCATGTACGGTATGATGCTTCACAAACATGAAAGTGATTTGCTTTTACTGCTTAGGGGTCAGTATATCTCAAAAGCCATATTTTATTTCTCACATAATGTTACCAAAACAATTAGAATTGCACTCAAGGAGGTAATCCATGTAGGATAAAGGGTTCCTACTGAGTAACAAATACTTCTTTTTTTCAAACAACTGTTGTGCTTTGTAAAATACGCACACCATTGTTTAAGAAAACAGGTACCTTTTATAGCTATACATGAAAATTTAATATGTCACAGCTTATCATTGACATTATCTTTTATTCCCATTATGGAGTCTGAGAACTATTGAACTAAAAATTCAAGCAACTATAAATATCTTTGTAATACTAACCATCTCAACATCACAGATACCTGCTTTCCATGAATCTTGCTTGATTATAATATAAACCGAAAGGATGACAAATGTTGGTACTGAATAGAAGCAAGGGATACTGAGTAAAATGCACTACTTCTACCAACATAATCTTTCTCCTATTTTAGATTGCTCTGCTCATGGCACATCGACTCTTCTGGACTTTGTATCCAGAGATATCTGCAGCTGTTGGCCTGGTACCCAGAGCGGTATGCGTGGAGAGCATGAGTATGGTCTCTCCTACTGCCGACTTCTCTTCTGTTGCCTGCAGGGAAACAGCCTTCACACTCAGCAGACAGCTATAGATCAAAAAGAGCCTCTCTGTATAGGGAAGCTGATCCTTATTTCATATGCACATCCCATCCTGTGCTCAGCTGCATCTGTCTTATGGTTTGAAGATAATTTAACAGGTTCCTTGCCTCATTTTTTGACTAGGTTGATCTGATAGCTCAATCTGCCTATAGGTGCTGCCTCCCTTTTCTCAGCAAAGTTGCACCAATCTGCTAAGTCTGTTATCCTCTAATTTCAGTATTTATCAAGGTTTGAAGCAAATGGATGCCCATCTTGCAGGAGGTTACACCACCAGGTCCACTTCTCCCCCACACAAACAACCTTTGAAGTAAGTTCGGAGAGGAGGTGTACAAACGGAAAGGATTGTTCTGAATCCCCAGCAAGCACTGCGTGTACTGTGTTCATGTTGAATTAAGAGACCTTCGTATTGGAAAAAGCAGCTGAGTAGTGGTGTTAAATTACTAATAGATACCCCTTACAGCTAATGGAAGGAGAAAAAAACTGCGTGTTTTAATAAATGCTACCCCTCTCAATAACAAAATAACACATTTCTTCATTTTCTAGAGTTCTTTCTTCCAGGCATTTCTTTTAAGCTTCTTCTGTGTTAGTTCTGAAAGTGAAAAGGTAAAATTAATATTTATCCAATAGTAGCAAGTCTTTCACTGCATGGAAAAGAGCATGAAGAGCAAAACACCTATGTAATAGTTGCATTATATTTGTTCAGTAGACCACTTGGTCATCTCAATACGTAACTTACTAATTTCAGACTTTTTAAAAAAATATGACTGTCCAAATCAGTAGTAATTTTTACTATATCTACATATGGTGTGAAATCTATGCCCTTTGGCTCCTGAAATTCTGTGAATTCTGTGAATTGTGTTTCAGCTGTCAAAGCATTATGTGAGCATGAGTCCTTAATTTTGATATGATAACTTTTTTTGAAATTGTTCTGAAAAGACAATGATGTGTATATTCAGAGTAGTACAATTGCTACTTTGAAAACAGCCAACCCTCTTCTTGAAAAATTTTGCTTCAGGGAGTATTGGCAATGCTTAAGTGAGAAGTAAGTATGATATTATTTGGTTTCCAAACAAAGGCTGTATTGCAGAGCTAATTAATGACTGGAATAATGTAGAGGTCTGTTATGTATCCACTATAAAAAAAAATAATTTGCAAACATGTAAAATATGCACAAAGAAAAATTCCTTTTTTTTATTTATCTGAAAGATTATCCTTGTAGAAATATAGACACATCACAACACAAAGAGTGCATGCAGCAATGCTATTTCATATAGTGATAATATTTTGTTTTATATAAGGTGAGAAAAAGAATGATTTCACCATTATGCATTACTTTCCGGACAGAAGCTGTTCTGTGGTCACTTTATGAGCATCTGTGCTTTCTCTGCCTAAATAGCTACAGGATTTCATAAAGTTTGAGTGCTTTAGTAGTATCCTGAAGTGTTTCTGAGATTTGTGAGCACACTGGAATTGACCTGAGTATTAGAACCTGCCAAAGCAAAATATACTCTATGCACAACAAATATTTGCCGAGTTAGACTTCTAGCAAAATACCAAAATTGAGATGTCTTTGTAGTATATCAGCCTGCAGTAATAACATGTTTGGGAGACGCTCAAATGATGTAGAGGAGATGGCTGGTAGGAATAATAGTTTTGGCAAAGCTGATGCAAAAGAAGTGCCAAATAGCACAGATAACCTCCCAGCATTAAATAAATCTAAAAAACTAATTCTGAAATTGGTTGTTGGTTTTTGTTTGGGTTTTTTTTATAGGCTTATCCTTAGAATTCATTTCTTCTGCAGAAGCCCCTTGCTTGTACTCAGTCATGGCAGTGCTAGGTTAACGGTTGGACTCGACAATCTTAAAGGTCTTTTCCAACCTAAACGATTCTATGATTGTATGATTCTAGGTTGATTGTAAATGCTCTTGAGCCAGGGTGGATCTGTCCATTACAAGAGGGATCTAATGTGGGTTTGAGAGTGGAAATAAGTTGCTGTCATGGCAGATCTTTTTTGTCTCCCATGCCTTCCCAAAATGTAATGATTACTCCTTTTTAAAAGCTCATACTTAGCTATTGTCACTCAGCAGAGCTCTCCTGAAGTGATTGCCAATAATCTCATTTACCACCTGAAAAACTGTTCCTTTTATGCACCTTTATGCACCTAAAGATTTCCATGTAGCAGAGCTGGAATTTGGTTTGCACAACTTTCAGCTGCAAAACAGACAAACATTTGATTTGTCAGGGGTAGTTTTCAAATACGCTATGATGCTTCTCCTTGCTCCCATATAAAAATAATCCTGATTTACATAAGCCACAGAAAATCTTTTTCTATTTACCAAAGGGGGAAATGTGGAAACTAGATCCTTCCATTTCTCTTTCCTGCTTTCCTTGTTCCTCTTTTCTAGGGAGCTTTCAGTCCCACTCTTTTTTCTCTTTCATCCCTTCCCTCCTTCCTGCCTCCCTGTTATTCATCTTTCTGTCTTTCTCTTCTCTTCTCTTCTCTTCTCTTCTCTTCTCTTCTCTTCTCTTCTCTCTCTTCTTTCTCTTCTCTTCTCTTCCCTCTCCCCCTCCTTCCCTCTCTTTCTCCCTTTCTGCCTCCCTTTCTCCTTCTATTTCTCTCTTTAACTTTCTTCTTTCCCTGCCTTTTTTCTTTCTCTTTGCTGTTCTTTCTTATCTCTTCTTTCCTCTTTCCTCTTGATCTTCCTTACTTTGTTGGTGGGTTGTTTTGTTTTGTTTTTTTTTTCCCACTGATATTCATAGAGGAAAATAGAAGCTGAGTCTCAGATGAAGTTAGTGTAATTGAATAATCTTCATTAACCTTAGTGTTATTTTCTTGGCAAAAGAAAGACTGCATCATTGTGGTTAGAGATCCTCTGAGTTCTTTTTCTACTGCTGTAATTAAGATATCATGTCTGGCATTGGTTATGAAGGTCTTTTCAGATATTTGTTAGGGAAAAAAGAAAGGGAGGATCTGAATTTAAAAGAAAAATCTTTTCTTCTTTAGGCCCGTACCTAAAATAAGAGACAGTAGCAGTTCGTGTATCTTTTCTAGCTTTTTTGCAGCCTTTCTGTGTCCCAAGGACAGTTTCAGTCATGGCATATGAAAGTTCTCTCAGCATGAAGATAGGCAAATACTCCGTTTTGGAAATTTTCATAAAACACCAGAGAGGTCAAAAAGAGTCTTTATGTAATGAGCAGTTTTTTAAAAAAAGAGGCAACTTCTTAATTAATGCTCTCTGGTGTATTCCCAGGTGCCCAAAAGGAAAAATGTGGTCAATATCTTTCTCTTAGAGAGATAGCAAATAAAATTATTTAGTACTTATTGCATGGATTTTGAATCAAAACCTATCTGCATGTGTAGAAGTCTTGTCTACTGACAGAGAGTAAAATTCAGACCTTAACAAAAAACTGCAGGAACCAGCAGGATCTGAAATCCTGCTTGCCATGTTGCATCTGTTGTCCCCACATGAGACTGAGATACCAACAAGGTACCCAAAGTGGGCCTGGGGTTCTGTTCTTGACCAAGATGGTGTCGTGTGTCATCTCTACGAATGTGCTGCCTCCCACACTCACCCTGCAAGAAACCCAAGGGACATTGTTTCAACAGTATGTCTTGACATCAACTATAAAATACAGAAAATTATCTTAAAAGACACATTCAAAAAGACATTCAAAATCAAAATTATCAAAATTTCATAGAAGAAAGTACACTTGCTCTTTTCCCAATATTATGTATGTGCTTTTCAAAACAATCTAAAAAAAATTGCTAAAAATACTTCTGCAAAACAATAGTTTTACTTGTCTTTAGAACTATTTTGATATTCTAAATATAGGTCTCTTTACTCAAAAAAAGGACTCTTTTTTTTGTCAGGAACAGGTGATGAACTTCCAAAGAGCAACCAGGCGCTGGCTCAGCCGTTTACAGCCACCTTGACTCTGCTCTGGGTCACATGCAAACTGCCTGTGGGATCACACACTGAACGGTTTTATTACTAGAGTACAGTGTGCTCGTGCCACATGTGCCTTCCTAACCCTCTGCAAAGGAATAAAAAACCCCAAAGGCTTAAAAGAAGATGACTGGACAGAATGTAACTAGAGTGAAACCGTAGCTAACAGTCTAAAACAGTCTCTGGATAGGTTTTCTAGGTCAGTTTTTGTACCGTAGTATAGTGAGGCCAAAGATAAAGCTTACTGTGCCTGTACCAAGGATAAATACGGATATCCCCAGAGGCATCTGGACAGACTGGATTGATGGGTCGAGGCCAACGGTATGAGGTTAAACAAGACCAAGTGCTGGGTCCTGCACTTGGGTCACAACAACCCCATGCAACGCTGCAGGCCTGGGGCACAGTGGCTGGAAAGCTGCCTGGTGGAAAAGGGCCTGGGGGTGTTGGTTGACAGCTGGATGAATATGAACCAGCAGTGTGCCCAGATGGCCAAGAAGGCCAATGGCATCCTGGCCTGTGTCAGGAATACTGTGATGAGCAGGACTAGGGAAGTGATTGTCCCCCTCTACTTGGCACTGGTGAGGCCGCACCTCGAATACTGTGTTCAGTTTTGGGCCCCTCACTACGAGAAAGACATAGAGGTGCTGGAGCATGACCAAAGAAGGGCAATGAAGCTGGTGAAAGGTCCAGAGAACAAGTCTGATGAGGAGTGGCTGAGGGAACTGGGGCTGTTTAACCTGGAGCAAAGAAGGCTGAGGGGAGAACTTAGCACTCTCTATGACTCCCTGAAAGAAGGTTGTAGAGACGTGGGTGTCAGACTCTTTTCCCAAGTAACAAGTGACAGAATGAGAGCAAATGGCCCCACGTTGTGCCAGGGGAGGTTTAGAGTTACAGTCAATGGCTCAATGTCCAAGTACCAAGTAGTGACGAGTGGCGCTCCTTGGGGGTTGGTATTGGGACTGGTGCTGTTCAACTGGTAAAATGGACAGTGGGATTGAGTGCACCTTCAGCAAGTTTGCCGATGATACCAAGCTGTGTGGGGAGGTAGACATGCTGGAGGGAAAGGATCCCATTCAGAGGGACATGGACAGGCTTAAGAGGCGGTCCCATGTGAACCTCATGAAGTTCCACAAGACCAAGTTCAAGGTCCTGCACGTACATGGGGCAATCCCAAACACAAATACAGGCTGGGAGGAGAATGGATTGAGAGCAGCCCTCAAGAAAGGGACTTAGGGGTGTTGGTGGATGAGAAGCTCAACATGAGCTGGCAACGTGCCCTCGCAGCCCAGAAAGCCAAGCATATCCTGGACTGCATCAAAAGAAGTGTGGCCAGCAGGTCAAGGGAAGGGATTCTCCCCCTCTACTCTGCTCTCATGAGACCCCACCTGGAGTACTGCGTCCAGCTCTGGGGTCCCCAACATAAGGACATGGACCTGTTGGAGTGGGCCCAGAGGAGGGCCACGAAGATGATCAGAGGGCTGGAGCACCTCTCCTATGAAGAAAGTCTGAAAGAGTTGGGATTGTTCAGCCTGGAGAAGAGAAGGCTCTGGGGAGACCTTATAGCAGCCTTCCAGTACTTAAAGAGGGCCTGCAGGAAAGATGGGGAAGGACTGTTTATCAGGGAGTGTAGTGATAGGATGAGGGGTAATGGTTTTAAACTAAAAGAGGGTAGATTTTCATTAGATGTTAGGAAGAAATTTTTTACTGTGAGGGTGGTGAGGCACTTGCCACAGGCTGCCCAGAGAAGCTGTGGATGCCCCATCCCTGGAAGCGTTCAAGGCCAGGTTGAATGGGGCTTTAAGCCAGCTGGTCTAGTGGAAGGTGTCCCTGCTAACGGCCAAAGGGTTGGAACTAGATGATCTTTAAGGTCCCTTCCAGTCCAAACTATTCTATGACTCTATGATATTAGGAAAAATTTCTTCATTGAAAGGGTTGTCAAGAATTGGAACAGGCTGCCCAGGGAAGTGGTTGAGTCACCATCCCCGGAGGTATTTAAAGGACATGTAGATGTGGTACTTGGGAACATGGTTTAGTTGTGGACTTGACAGTGCTAGCTTAATGGCTGGATTTGATGATCTTAAAGGTCTTATCCAACCTAAGTGATTCTACAATTCTGTATATTTATCATGGATGTTCCAATTAGATACACCTTGTGCTATGACCAATTATATGGTTATCCAAGTAATTTATGGATGACTTATATTCACTACTTTGATTTTTTTCCATATCTAATGCAATAACAAGCGCCCGCATTTTTCTTTGTAAAATATTGCAGTTAGAGAATGAAAAAAAAAATCTAGAGGAAAACTTACATTTATGCAACCAATTTCTGTAAATATCCAGCTTGCTGAAAGGGTAGCTGCAACTGTTACATGGAAGTGCTTGGATTAGTTCATCGCTAAGGAACAATTCAGGTGTTAATGAAACATTTTCATCCACACATCTGAAGAATAAGATGGTCAAGTAATTTCAAATGAGTCAGTGAACCACCTACATTAACTACCAGGTCAGCAGTCTATAGGTGAAATACTTATAAAAGCTTTTGAACTATCTACCCTCCCTGGTGCCTTCTATCTGCATAAAGCAAAGAAAATGTCACGTTTCATCCCTTACGACTGCAAAATGCTTTTAAAGTTAGGAATTCGCTTAGTATAGCACATGCGTTTAATATCGTAGAGTTTTATTTTATTCCTTCAGATGAAGGAAACCTGTAATAACATCATAATCCTGCAAACGATGTACTGAATTTATTGTGATAAAGCCCATTTGTAGATGACAGGAGACATATTTACCTATTTGTTTCGTTTTATGATTTGAAAGTCATTTACAGTCCAAACTAAAATAACAAATCCAAGCCTCATCCAACCTCTGTTCAGATACCTTGAAATAGATTTTAAACCCATCACATTTTTCCCTCCATTTAGGCATCCTGAATACTGCATCTTGACTGGACTTCCAGGAAGCCCTCTGGTCCATCCCCCATGCCCCACAGCAGGAGCAGCTATACCCTGTGTCGTTCCCGACAGATGTTTGTTTCTTACTCTTAAAAACCCCAAGTGACAGTGACTCTACAACATCCCCAGGCACTCTGTTCTCATGTTATTCTACATTTGTCTTTGGAGTTTTTCCTAAATGTCTAATCCAAGTGTCCCTTGCCATAGTTTAAACCCATTATTTCTTCTCCTACCCTCTATGGAGATAGGGAATAGATTAATTACTCTCTTTTTGCTTTCAGTTGTCCTTTAGGTATCTAAAGTTAGTTATCATACTCCTCCTTTGTCTTCATGGTCTCTTCAGGAAAGGCATTGTTATTTAGCATCATTGCAAAATGAGGAGGCAATATTTTCTGGTAATTATGTAATTATTGTCAAGGGAATAGTCTTTCTACTGTATCAGTTTCCAGCGGTATTTGCAATGGGATTATGTTAGGAGAAATGATAATACTGTTCCCTTTTGTAGTTCTATGGGAATAAAAAGAATAAAATGGTCTAATGGGAACGATTGCAAGAGAGTGAACCCTTCAATGAATTTTTGTGTTGCAGCTGGCTGAGAGTTTCTCTTCCAATTAAACAGTACTCCTTGTCTTACCCCGGTTGCTGCTTGTGTAACAACATGGGAAAGGGAACTTGAGGGGTCAAAATAAAATGTAAGGGCAGTGTTTTACATGTGTGTGAGGGGGTGTGTGCGTGCACAGGGGAGGATGTTCTGAAAATGCTTCTTAAAATGTTTCCTGCCCCATGCATATAGTCACATTGTCTTTGTGTCACTGGGAAAGAGCAGTAACTACAAGGAGAATATTTATTTCTGCTGACTGATTCTTTGGCACCTGAAGCAACTTCTTTGCTCTCTCACAGTCACATGTCCACTCTTTTTGACTTACTTGGGCATTTTTCAGCTGCCACTTGGGATCTATGGCCTCTCCTCTAGGACAGTATTGTCAGCAGTAGTAGCCATGGAAACCTGAGCATATTTGCCCCTGTTCTGTGCTGCCATCAAAGGACCCTTTTTGCCCCATCCTGTTACAGCTTTGACTACAATGCAGAACTCCAAGGTGAAGCCAGAAGTAATTTTTGACTCACAATTTTCTTACTTTTTCTCTTAGTGTATTGTTTAGGGGAGTCCATTATGGTCAAGTCACATGTGCTTCTATGATGTTGGCTGTGGGATGTCAAAAGACCTCTGTCTGGTAAGGAGAATGACTGTTGTGAGGAAATATGATGTCTCATGCTGTCTACAAATCTCAAGAGTCTTTGCTTAACTTTAATATTTATGTTTCCAATATGTTTTGCAATGATCTCTCAAGATCTCTCCTAATCTTTATGTTTCAGAGCTCATTCTTCACATTTCTTGAAATTTAGAGCCAGTTATATGCTTCTCTGCAAGTTGAGTCAATGAGTCATAACAGCCTTACCTTATCTAATTTATAATTGTTATTACTTAATGATCTTGAAAGTAGTAAAATTAAAATGGTAATAAAGTAAACAGCATACAGAGCTTAAATTCAGATGCTCAATAGAGTGTTTTAGTAACTTTACATTACAGAATATAATGGTTCCTATAATTCTCTCTGATATACAAGTACTATAGCAGCATTTGGCATTTATAACAATTTTTAAAAGAAATTTTACTTACAGCTAATTTGCAAACTGATGCAGAGGGATGCCAGAGCTTATTCCTTAATTTGAAAGTAGGACAGGGACTGCTGGGATTTTAGAGAGCTAATACAGAACTGAAAAACAGAATCATATTTAGGCACCTGTCTCTCCCTCTCCTTTAAAGGGAATACACAAGCCACTATTAAGACTGTGTGGGAATTATGTGCCTCAAAGGAGAATGCCAAAAACCTGCACACAGGAGCTACCTGCAAGAAATGCTTGGCACAAACCCATTCTGAAATCAATCAACCTATCAATCTTTGATTTCAAAGTCCACACGAGAACCTACATCCACACTTTGTTAGCACCTTGGCTAGCAAACCCTCATCCCTCCCTCCCTCCTTACAGCACTCCGGTGGGTCTGTGGGGTGTGAGGTGTCAAGCTATCGGACAAGTTTCTTCTTGTCATCGGGATGATAGGCTCCCCCAGGACCTGGATGTTGGTAAGGGGATTAAGTGCCTTCCCATGCTGAAAAACAGGCCAGACTTAAACAGTTACATTCATTCACACTCAATAGAGCTTGGTATTTAGTTTTGATATCTGCACTTGCCTTCTCATATACTAATTTCCAATCTTAGTGAGGTTTTTGCATTTGCTCCTTTTTTCTCATGGAAAAATGTTGTTACAGCATTGAAGGCATCACTCAGCAGCCACCACAGTGAAGTAAACATTGAACTACATGATGATGCTTATTTCTTAATTCTCAATTTGCTGAGTTAGTTTGTTTTAAAGCTATTAAACAGAGAGCTCTATATCTGTGCCTGGGTCCCAATGCAATTTGTAAATCAAAAAGCATTTGTATTTACATGGATCTTGGAGACGACCTCATTGTCCTAATGTAAATATCACATGTAAAATTATTTTCACCCATTTTCCACCTATTGCGCAGAATACAAATGATTATGGAAACCTGAGATTTTTCATAAAGCTCCCGATAACTGCATTTGACTGTGTTGCTTTCTGTAAGGATATAAAATAGTATCCTAACAAGATTTTATGGCTAATTTTTCATGGTAATTATGAAATTTATTTACCTTACCACAGCATGTTTGAAATTGTATTTAAAGATTCATACGGTGTTTATTCGTTTCCAGTAACAATTTAGCTTTCCACATAGCAGCAAGTCATACTCATAAAAATAAGACTCATTTTAAACTATTGCCAGTGCACCAAATAAAATTTATGAACTTGGAAATGTGTTTAGAGTCTGAATGTTTCTTATTTCTCTTAACCAAACAAAATGAGAAACACTTCCACTAATGGATATAGTCCTCTGTTTAAAAAAGACCCCAAAGAAGATAAAGGCTTTTCTTAAACCTCATCTATTTTGATAAGAACCAGAAGAAATAATAGTTTATCACCAGATTTTTATTTTATTGTCTTTGTAAGAAACAAATGTTTGAAATGGGAAAGTCAAAGTTTTGGCGCTCTTATTTGTCTATTAGACTGGCGCTAGTCTAAACCTAGAGCTTGTGTCATCATTAGCAGCCTGTGTATTTTTCTCCCAGAAGTGGTGTCATATTTTAAGGCGGCAGCCAAACAGAAGCAAGTAGTCCATTAGTCCACACTAAAGTTCAAGGTCATTGCTATCAGACTTTGAGGTTCATTTGAGATCAATTGAAGTTCTAACATATATCTGAAACACAGTGATAAAAGCAAACTGTCGCACTGGTCTATGAAGTCCCATGACTCGGAACCTGACCGTTTCTGGTCTTCTGGTACAATTTTTTGGATGCTGAAGTCAGAAACTAAAGAGTAAGTGTAGCTTGCAGAAGACAGCTGCTTTCTGGCCAAAGGAATGAAATGAGGAAGGAATAAGTGCAGATTTAGAAAATGCTTTATTTTTCTTCAATATAAATGTCTAAATTATCAAACAGAAAAAAAAAAAAGGAAAAAAAACATAGCATTATATTTTTTAGCTATGCTGTTAGCTGACTTTAAAAAATCTCAGTTCCCACTTTCTTTAAAATAAAGCACTTTACAGATTCTGTGGGTCAAATATCTGAGGGCATATCCAGCACTAATCTGTACTAATGTGCATATTTGGTACTTATGTATATTGCCTGTAAACCAGTCAGAAAAAGCTTTTCTTTTGCTGTAATGAGCCTCACCATTGTTGCACAATGACAATCATATTTGATGTCAATATCTTTTTGAAACTACATGCAGCATCTGTTCCTCCTGTTCTCATTCTCTGCCCCAAAATTCCCATGGAATCTGCTGTAATTGTTCATCAGGCTTCCCAAAACTACATTTAATGTGAAACAGCTCCATTAAATATCACTCATCTATTGGAAATGAATCTATTATACAATCCATGTGCAATGTATGGCTGATTCTAAATTAATAACTCTTTCCATGCACAACAATAAACTTCAGTGTAATTAGTTTCTTTATATAATACAGAGAATTTACCGTTGTGTCATACCCATGCAACTGTTCAGGTTAGCAGTAAAAAAAAAAACGACCTCCAAACCTGAATTCGTGTAGATAACTGCTCACTGCCAAGGGCAGACACCTGGAAATGAGAAGAGTCAGACTTTATTTCAAGTCAGCCTCTGAATTTTTTATGGTCTTAGGCAAGTCATTACTACCTATGCCATAATTTTACAATATGTAAAAGAGGGATAATGATGCCTGATCACCTCCATGAAAGTGTTTTGAGGTTTTATTTTACTGTAAATTTCATTGCTGCTGTTCTTCAAGGAATAAACCTATCCCATGGAACTATGGAGGAGCTTCAAAGAACATGGAACATGAATGAGAAGATTTTAAGAGTCCCAGACAGAAGGTAAGTTAAACTTTCAAAGCTTTTAATCCTGTCTGGGGCTTGCCTATCAGGCATGAGATGTAAAACCAGGAAATGCCTTCTCTAGGTCCACCAAAGGCATAGGTACATGGGATACAGATCTTTCCTCACAAAGATCTGCAAATGAAGAGAAAGGGGGGGTGGGGGTGGGGGAGAAAACTACATGAAAAATAGAATCATATATTTTCACATATCATGATATGAAACTTTAAATAAAGTTGGAAGCAACTAAGCAGCATACCTTAGCACTGGACCTGCAGTAACATATCTTTAGGACTTGAAGAATCTTAGCAAAATGAGATACTACTAACCCAGGTTTTTAACTTCCTTTCATTCACTTTGCTACTTATGTCTACAAAAGGTGAAAGGAAATAAAGAACTACGCCTGAAAATGACATTTCTTCTTATTCATCCCTAGGCTTCTACACATTCCATGTCTACACAATCATAGAGAAAACAATGGAGTGGAATGGAGTGATTTAAGAAGTGATGAAGGCTCTTACAGCACATATGTAAGAGTGAATAGTCAAACTGAGAATAGACTGCAAATATAAAGACTACCCAAAAGTCCTTATTTACATAAAAAAGGAAGATTTTAAAAGTATATATCTGATACTGAACGTACCAGGGGAATGCTGGTTACCTAAAAGAGCTTCATTTTGTTCCTTCACTGTAATTTTTAAGTTGCTGCCTAACAATGTGTTTATCCAGAGCAGAAAACATTTGATGATGACATCTAGTAAAGAATATTGGCAGTGCATATTGCGGAAAGTATACAGATATTTTAGGTAAGTAAAAGGATAGACTTTTCAAGAAGCATACAAGATAATTAACAAAAAAAGAAAAAATGACCAGTTCTATAGAAGAGTATACTTGATTTTTACTTTCTGTACAAAAATGATGTAGATACATAGTGTGCCAGCCAGGCATCATGGGGTTATTAATTCCAAATATACGCAATTCAAATAAAGCAGGGGTTTCCTTTACTATTTGTTAGATTTCTAACTTCCCTGAGAAAACTGCAGATTTTCATATCCTACCAGCTCACTATAACAATTACTCAATAAAATATGGGAAATCATTGTGTCTTTTAGTCTTTCAAGTCTATGTTTAGCTTCTCTCACCATTTTGAGAAACATCTGCATTACTGGTATTAAAAGCATGCTCTTATTAAATTGTCTGCTTATTCTATTTCCACATTCTTAATATTATCAAAAGCAAGGAAATAGTAGAAAATATCTTTAGCCTTAAGGCTAGAGCACTGATAAAACCGGCTTGAATCAAAGCCTTTGAGACTCTTCTCATTTATTTCAGCAGACTCTGTTTGAAGCACTGCATCCAGAAGGATCTGTGTATCTCTGAGTGACAATCCTTGTCACAACAAGGTTACAGCAGATAACTGACTGCAATTCTCGTTTGCAATGAGTAAGAGAGGCAGGATTAGTCATTCTGACTCTTGCCATCCATCTTTACAGGGGAAGAGGCTAATAGAAAGAAGGGTTATCATGAACATACAAAAAATGCATACATTATTGCAGCTGCACAAATGAGTATCAGTATTAAATTCCCTTGCATTTCCACCACAAGCTAATCAGTCTCAATAAAATTATCTTCATGTGGCTACATTGTATGAAAGGACATTTTTCCAAGTTAATTGAAATCTAATTCTTACTTGTGATGAGAATATTTTGTAAGCCATTTCACGGAAAACAAGCTGTTTTGTGAGTGGGGGAACTAATGGAGCTGCGTTTCCAGCAGATTTGTGACTTGTCACTTTCTCCCATTTAAAAAACAAAACAAACTCAGGTCACTTTCTGATGCCTTTTGTCACCTTTTGTAAACTTCTTCCCAGGATGCTCTGCTTCATCTCCCGTTCCTTATCTTTCCCTCGACTGTGCTGAGATTGGGCTAGAATTATTCACAGTGGGTAAGTATGAGGCTTTTAATCATCTGGCTGATATCTCAATGAAAAGGACTGCTTTTTTCTTTCCTGTCTCTTGGTAGATCAGGAACAGAATCCTGCTGAGAACTCCACCAGTTTGTCAGATTTGGCTGAGATTGGCTAACATTTTAAAAAATTCTTAGAGGAGGACAGACATAGCATCGTAGATGGTGAAACAGAAATCTCACTATTCCCCTTTCTACCCCAAACCCAGAGCAGAATGTAATAACCACAAAACTCATCCCCGCGTTGGCTCATAATAACATAGATCAATGAAATAAATGCTACGCTAGCTGAATAGATTGCAAAGCTGTCGCAAAGCTAATGCCCTTCAGCAGAACGATATTTTAGCTGACATACTATATTTGCATACACACTGCTGTGTCTCCAAAGCTTACCTTGATAAACTGAATTTGTACTGGAAGACAGGGAGTGTTTTTAATTTGAAACTGGACTGTATAAAGAACAGTGTGGAGGCATTACGGTGGGCAGGCACCACTAGCATTATCATCAAATACAAGACTTCACCTACTACCCAAGCACCTGAGTGAGGGTTGGGTCACCACGCCATCTGAAGGCGACAAGGTTGATCCCCCTCGAGCAGGGTCTTCCTCACAGTTTTCTGTATGGGTGTATTAACTTGTGTCTGTTACCAAGAATTTGCTAGTACAAAGGAAGTGCTAGAAATTTCCAGTTTCCTCCTATTTTCTTCAGTAAAAGAAATACGAAGAATGTCAATCTCTTTCCTTTCTATCCACTGTGTTTTGGTGGTTGTAGAAAAGATGCAGACACTACATGTAAGCTACATTTTTCTTGCAGCATAGATAAAAAAATCCAGGCAGTGAAATATTAACCGTCTTCTCCAAAAATGGTAAGAAAGGGACAATTTAGTTTTCTCTCGGGGTACTTCCATATGTTTTGGCAATCATCCTTCCTTAAAGACTAACCTTGGAATTTAGGGCAGTAATCAAGATGACCTTTCAATAAAGGGCAAGGAAAGCATTCACGTCTGAACTCCAACCATATAAATTCATTGCTTTACGTTTTTGAAGCTCACCCATGAATCTCCCAAGCTAGAAGGGTAAAAAACCTGTCATAATTATCCCAGATCTTTTTCAGTCAAAGCTAAAATACTGTAGCTTCAATCAAACAACAAGTGAAGTATAATGACTCAGACTTACACTGGCTTTATCTCACAGCAATAAATAATAAAAAATCTCAATGTAATAAGGAGATGGCTTATTTCTGAGGATCTTGATCTACTGCTTGGGAAGTGACATGTTCATGTCCCTTGCCTGCCACAGACATATTGTAGTAGCTTATGCTATATAATATATATATTATAATAAACCAGTCTGAACTTTTCCCAGGTATCAGTAGCATTTCTTTGTTTTAAGTGAGTGTTGCAAGGGTAAAGTAAAACTACTAGAAAGAAAATTAGTTCTTTTTTACCTCAAACCAGGACAGTCTATTAAAGAGGATGGCTGTGCCTATAGACCAGGAGTGGGGACTGGGTCCAACCATGTGCAGAAATGGAATAATAAAAAAAAAATGTTTTTACCTCCCTTAGGGCTTACCTAACAATGGTGACTGCTACTTGGATCCCATTAGTTGTGGTGGAAAGTGACTGACAGCTGAGGAGAGTGACATATTCATGTAGGCAACGAGAAAAAGATATCTACCTGTGAGGTAAAAGTTTCTGGCTTAATGTTTTTTACTGCCCATTCTGAAAAATATTTTGGGCAAATCTTCATTTTATTTCCTGGAAGTGGGAGAAAAGCCCAGGATAAGTCTGCAGGAAGGAGGACTAAGCTGCCTACAGCACTGGCAGGGCCCAGAGAGCACCAAGAGACCCTAATTGCCCTGAGCAGCCTCACCTGGGACTCCCACCCACACTGCCTCTGCCCATAGGTCTGAGGCAGCAGTTAAGCTCAGGACTGCTGCTCCTTCTCTTCCTGTGCCATGGTGTAGGTGTGCTTGTCTCTAGTTCTGCCTCCTTCCTGGCTGGACCTTGGACCCACCATGTGCATTTGTCCTCTGTACTGCTCCTGGCTGGACCTGGACCATCCCCTCACTGGGGCTGTCGATGGACTTGTGTTTCAGCACCCAGCTTGGATGCTGCATGCCCTGGTGAGTGAAAGCCCACAGCCAGTGCTGAGGTTGCCCTCAGCCCCCAGCTTGTCTGCTCCCAGCCTCATGAAGGAGGCCTGCTCCCTGGCACAGAAGCCCTCCTGCATATGCTCAGCGAGTGCTTTACAGAAGGTAGGGAATTTCTTCATGGTGCGTTCTAACCTCACTGCTTTGAAGCAGTCTGAGCACAATGTCTTCTCAGTTTGACTCCTTCTGTATGTTTTTCTTGGTTAAAAAATAATCATCAAATTCTTTACTTTTGAGGCACTAAGTAAGTTATTTTGGTTTTTTTGTGGGAAGCTTATATGGTGACTGTATATGATACTAAAGTAGCAACTATAAAAATACATGTGTAATTCTTCACTTCCAAAGAAGACAAAGAACTTCACAGGTTCTGATAATCTGATATAAATGAGTCTCCTATCCTTTCAAACTTCTAGGGTAGTTCTACAACATAACTACTTAAAATAAGTGTAATGTCAACTTTACCAGTTGCAGCTAGTCTTTCTCTCCACTCTCAGTATTGCTTTGATCAGTATTGTATCAAAGCAAAGTTTTCAGGGAATGGCTTGTACAGTAAAGCCAATAACACTTATTTTCTCCTTATCTATCAGACATGAGGAAATCTTCTGATTATCCTGGAGAGAGTCATACATTCTAAAAAAGTATGAATATTTTTACGTATCTTTGTATTAAGCAGCTGCCAGGAAAAATGTTTAACTAGTTATTTTCTACAGCATTAATACTCCTTCAGCAAACAAGTCTTATTCTGCAGAAATAATTTATTGAAGTATCTACAAATCAACAAGCTTTGTGTCTCATGGTATGTAAAAACATTAACGATGCTAGTTCAGAGCAGGTGGCAACTATGCTAATCTCAGTTTAAATTGACTCAGTCAAACAAGTGGTGTAACCCAGGCCTCAGCACTGGGCCTAGTTCTGTTTAACATTTTTACCAATGATCTAGACAAGGGGATTGAGTGCACCCTCAATAAATTTGCCGACAACACCAAGTTGGGTGGGACTGTAGACCCGCCTGAGGGTGGGAAGGCTCTACAGAGGGATCTGGAGTGGCTGGATCAATGGGGAGAGGCCAATGGTCTGAGGTTCAACAAGGTCAAGTTCCGGGTCCTGCACTTGGGCCCTATGGAGCGCTACAGGCTTGGGGCAGAGTGGCTGGAAAGCTGCCTGGTGGAAAAGGACCTGGGGGTATTGGTCAACAGATGCCTGAATATGAGCCAACAGTGTGCCCAGGAGGCCAAGAAGGCAAACAGCATCCTGGCTTGTACCAGGAATAGTGTGGCCAGCAGGAGTAGGGAGGTGATCATTCCCCTGTACTCGGCACTGGTGAGCCTGCACCTCAAATACTGTGTTCAGTTTTGGGCCCCTCACTACGAGAAAGATATTGAGAATCTGGAGCGTGCCCAAAGAAAGGTAAGGAGGCTGGTGAAAGGTCCAGAGAACAAGTCTGATGAGGAGCAGCTGAGGGAACTGGGGCTGTTTAGCCTGGAGCAAAGGAGGCTGAGGGGAGACCTTATCGCTCTCTATGGCTACTTGAAAGGAGGTCGTAGAGAGGTGGGTGTCAAGACTCTTTTCCCAAGTAACAAGTGACAGGATAAGAGGAAATGGCCTCAAGTTGTGCCAGAGGAGATTTAGACTGGATATTAGGAAAATTTTCTTAATTGAAAGGGTTGTAAAGAATTGGAACTGGCTGCCCAGGGAAGTGGTTGAGTTGCCATCCCTGGAGGTATTTAAAAGATGTGTAGATGTGGTACTTAGGGATATGGTTTAGTGGTGGAATTGACAGTGCTAGGTTAACGGTTGGACTCGATGGTCTTAAAGGTCTCTTCATACCTAAATGATTCTACAGTTCTAAACTTGCAACCCAGGACAGAATGCATGCAGGTTCTTCCAAAGGCCGAAGAAAAGCACCCTGTCAAGTATTTGTTCAGTTAACAGGACTGATGATCTAAGCCCTGTTATAGGGATCTATAGTATTACGCATTTCCTGAACATTTCATGAGCAATGTCAGAGATTCTAGTTTTCAGTTAGAGGAACCAGACTCACGGGTATGAAAGCCTTATGTCCCTGCTGCCCTAGCCCACACATGCCTAGTGGGCATAGCCTGCCCATGCTTGCTGAAATATGGAACATCAGGAGGAACCCCAGGAAGACCGAAGGGCAAGTCCCACGTAGCTGCTGGCTCATATTATCCCCAGTAGTTAGAAGATCCTTATGCCTTTGTCTAAGATGATTCAAAGAATTCCTCTGTGCGTGTGCTCTGGACAGCAGGGACAGCTAGGGAAGCAGAAAATGTTCTTCAGTTCTGTCAGTGAAGCATGACCAAACTTGCATACTTGCAGATCAGGCCATGAAACTGTTCTCAAGACTCAACTTGATTTATTTTCCTCTCTGAGGCTTCAAATTATGAAATCCTGAATTTTAAGCCTTTTAAAAGATTAAATTGAACAAAATCATAAAGCTGTAGGTAGGGGTGGGTGGATTTTTCTCCCCATGTAGTTACAGTGCAAATAAGATATAAAACTCTTTTCCAAGCTTCCTGCAAGAAAGTCACCTTTGGGCGAAGATCAAGCAGAGAATAACTTTGGAGATAGAAAAGGACAAACTGAAACCACAGGTTACACTGGGAAATGGTTTTAGTTAGCACATTTTATTACATAGTGTGTGCTGTTGCAAGCACTGATGTATAAAGTGTCAGTTTTGAGACATTTGGGAGGTGCAGATGGAGATGAACATTTCATAAAGACCATAAATCACATTTTTCATCATATTTTGCTTACGTGTTATATTCTCTAGAATTACCCATTCATATTATTGCAAGGTAAAGTTATAAAATTTCCATTTTATGCCAAAATAACCATCTGTAACCATCCACTGGTGAATTCATATTAGTAATGATAATAGGATGGAGAGAGTAATCGTGTGCAGGATTTTTGATATTTAAAAGGCTGGATATGCACAATTTAGCTTCCTACACTGCACAAGAGGCACTCTGCTTCAAATGAATCATGAAAATAGTAATAAGCTTTGTATTTTTTGCACTGCTTTGTACTGAAAAATATTGAAACATATTTTTTTAGAGAAATGTTGGACATAGCCTACTGTATGTGCACAAGGGACTGAGGTCTTCAAATTCATTCGTCAGACTTCTATATAGAATGGTAATTCTTCTAAAATGTTAAGGAAGTTACATAGATCAAGAATTTAAATTAGTCTTAACTTCAAGAAAGAGTACTACTGCTTTAGGGGGTAAAAAATACCATCTTAACCAAAAACAGGCAAATTCTCCACTGCTTCTAAGCTACTGTGGGTGTAGCAGAAAATGTTGGAGATAATGTGAGTCATGTTAGAGAACTGGTTAAACCTCCCCAGTTCTCTGACTCAACCAAGCAGCAATTCAGAAATGTTGTGAAGAAGATATGTAAATTGTGCACTCTTCTCTACTGAAGTGGTAATCATATTCCAGCTGGGTACAGATGAAGTGCAAAGTCATGTTTCAAGTTCCAAGGAAAGAAAAGGTAGTTTAAAATACCTCCGTAGTTTCCTTTTAACATTTGCTATTGGCATAGCTTTCTGCTGGTCTTGTATATGTCATTCTTAGTTGGTCTACATATTATATGTGAAGCCTGGCTGTTTACCAGGATGTTTTGGATTCCGGAAGGCAATAGGTACCTAAATGTGGGATGGGGGCTTCAAGAAATACTTACAGTTTCAATGGTGCAGTGTCTTGAGGGCTCTGCCAAGCTGCAGAACTCTCAAGACAAGACTTGAGTAGTTCCCCTCTCTACCATGAGGTATGAAAGCTACCCTAAAGGAGAGCCATGCTCCAAAGAATTCAGCCCAAAACCACTGCGTGAATTATTTCAATTTCATCAGCATCTGCAAAGAAACAGCTCACTGGAATGTCAGTAAAAAATCCTCGTAGATTTGGGCTTAGGATCAAGTTTGATTTTTTTTTTTTTTTTTAAAATAGTTTGACATACATTTTTCTGTATAGTATTCAACTGATATATGCTATGCTTTTCATTAACTTGGATCAATGAAATATGTTTTGGGCAACAGTTCTCAGCAGACGAGGTGGAATCGTTTGCTTGGAAGGTGACCAATCTTTACAAAAGAAAACCTTTAATCTTTCTACATTTTAGCTGATGGATGCTGAAGAAGCACTTTTACTGTGTGAACAGCTCACCTATTACTTCTCCTCTTGGTTCTGGGAAATGTCTAATAATGAAGACTACATGAGGTCAATCTCATAATTACAGCTGTCACCACAGTCTTCCCCCTTCCCTAGATACTTTTGGCTTTGCAGATTATGATCTAAACTATCTCCAAGGCTAAAACCTACTGATTGTATTAACTAAAAGCACTTAGTACCTTCCAAAGCAGCTGCTTGTCACATATTTGGTATTCAACTACCGAAATCCAGTCAGCCAGCGTATCTGACTGCCAAGGAATTCATCTAATGCTGTGTTTTTCTAGGATAAAGTTATTTTGTTTCCTTTAGCCACAGCTGAACTTTTTTTTTTATTTCAGAAACATTGATATTTGGTATTACTGAGGTAAACATATAGCAAAAAACCTAAAAACCGTCTGCCCCAGAGTTGTTGTCCTGATTGTCAACAGAAACATGTGGATAGACACAGGTGATTGGGAGAACAAGTTTTCTATAGTGGAATCAGTTTTCTTTTTTAGTAGACATAATATTCTTGTGTATTAGATGCTTGTATTAGATACAAGAAATTATCCTCTCTTTAGTGACTTTCACCCAAGTGTCTTTGTTAACTCAGACAAGACAGTCTAAACGTTATTTTCTGTAACTTTTAACTGCTACTCTTGTCTAATCAACTTCAAATAAAATCACTTAGAGCTGATGGATTATTTATGTACACCTTTATATTACTCCAGTGCAAACCTGACAGGCAAGTCCTGGTGAAAATTTCTGGTGGCTGTTTGGCCACTACAACTATTAAACTCTATTAAATTTCTTAAAGTAAACAGGGCTGAATGTCAAGTGTAACAGGTAGGACAATGCTGCTATACAGCAGGTAAAGAAATGACTACACTGCTAGCAGAACCGTGAAAATCATATTTGAAGTAGAAAGAAGTTCTAAAGCAACACAAGTATTGCAGGCTAATGTTATGCGAGACAAGGACTGTGCATAGCACTAACATGTTTTTATCAGACGAACCCTCATGCACACAAATCCTTCTCCAGATCTGAGCCAGCAGCAACAGACTTGGGAGCTAAATGCGAGTCAATGACTTGCAGTTTAGGGAGGCGCGTATTGGCCAGTTCACCCTTGAGGGCAGTGAGCTTAGGTGATGGGCGATGAAATTGTATGACGAGATGAAAGACAATGCACTTGCACATATGCACTTAAGTGAATGAGAGGAAGCAAGATGGTTGAGGCAACTTATCACCAGGATTTTGGTGTGCTTCAGGTGGCTGATGCTCTTATGCATTGGGGTGGGAGAATAAAATGTAAACCTTCTCTAGCTGCAAATCTTCTATTGCATATGGATTTAGACCAATTTCAGCAAAACATTGCTAGACTAATCTCCTACAATTTTGTTAAGAATATAGGCCAGAATGTTTAGGTATTGAGAGATAATGAAAAGTATGTGCTTAGAATAGATGCTGTAATAAATCTTTTAAAACATCCTGTGGCCATTTACATTAATTATCCAGTATCTAGGAATAACTTGAGTATCACAGGATTAAAAGGGGAAGGGGATGTTGGGAATAAGATTAAGCCATTAAATGTTATTGTATTTTATATTCTCTGAAGCTAATGACAAATCTTCTAGTTCATGTGCAGGATTAGTTTTTAAAATTGCATATCGAGGAACATTATTGTTCTTCAGATATTTTAGTTAATGTCAGCTATCTTATAAGGTAAACATGTAACAGTCAACAGACATAATTTTGCCATTGTAAAAGAATACGGGATTTCTTTAAGGATTATCCTTGTAAGGTTATGTCTTAGTCTTTTTAGACATTGCAGATGTTAAGATTACAACTTTAAAAAACTTTTAACTACTTCAGCCCAGTCACATCACTTAATATGATGCTTCTTTTTCATTTGACTCATCTTTTTTGCAGTTTTTCTAAGGAAGCATATTGAGCTTTGAATATACAAATCCTTTAATATATGTAGAAATTATAAACAGGGAAGAGTTTTGTGTTTTAACTCAATGCAGTTTTAACAGTGTTCAGTTGAAAAGCGGACTTCAGGGACTACCAGAAAGCTCCAAACTCTTTAATGAAACATGATCATACTGGATTTACATTTTTTTCTTGGTGCATGTAGATTGAGATGAGAAATATTACCACTGTAAAACAGAGATCAATTGATGTATACACATTCTATTACTAACAGGAAAATATTGATGTGGTAAATTATTTATATTTTGGATAATAAAATAAATTTCATGGAGAAGCCAATGTAAGTTGTGACTTGGGATTTGTGTTAATGCTAAATTCTGTGAGTGAATTGCATAAGTATATATGTATATAAATAATTACAAAAGAGGCAAAAAAAGAGCAGAAAAGATATGCTTAAGATGGCTGTAGAGCAAAAGCAAAAATATAGTGGTAATTTCTGTATATTGTTTCTTAGGAAGAAACTACAATTTTTTCTGGTAGTGTCTTTGAAAAAATTATGCTTTCATTTTTTCATGTTCACTTTACTTATTTTTAGATAATTCTTATTTATATAATCTAAAATAAACATGTTTTAAATAATGCAAGCAGTAAACATTGTTCAGGGTTTACCTGAAAAAGAATAATCATTGATATGATAAACTGTCATTTCTAATGTAGGGAAAAAACCTTAATAAGAAGTATGGCTAATCATTCTTCATTACTGTATCACCACACCTGTACCGCATACTTTGGAAAAAAAAAAAAGCTTTCAGATATAAGATGCTCAGCAATGTTTGAATTGTTTTTTTCTGCTGCACTTTCCTTGGCTAATACTACTAGATGAGGCATTTCATATTCTGTTTCACTTCTTTGTTGCTATGCAAAAAGGCTTTCCCTTAGGAAAAGACAACTTCTAAAGTACAGCACTTGAAAATCATATTTAAAAAAACTTGCTTGCTCTTGTGAAAGTTCTAAAAAAGGCAATTATTTTCTTATCCCTTGGAAAACAAAGCCTTATTCTTCACAAGCAAACAAATTTATCTGTTGAAAATATTTGACTATTTTAATTATCTCCTTAGTATTGACCTGAGGAAGCACATGACTGAGGCATTCCTGAAAGAGGAGTTAGGGTTGCAGAGTAGCTTCGGCTGCAATATTTTCTTTGGTTTTAAGCCAACAGTTTTCAGGAATTGTTCTTCCAATCTCTAGGGAAAAATCAGCACAGGCACATTTATCTGTAACATTCGGTACATACGAAAAAATACAATAAAGCCAAGGACTATGAGAGCATTGAGAAAATGTTAGAATTTTATCCTTCACATCACAGGCATGAATTTGACAGAAATTCGGTTTAAAAAACAAAAGTCACTTGTGGTGTTAGTGGCTTGCAAGGTGTCATGCTTTCCCAGTTTCTACAGAACAGATGTGCATAGCATTAAGCATTCTATGATACTTGACAACATTTAAAGCTAGAGGAGTAAATGTGCATGGAAAATGAACTACCTTTTTCCATCTTCTCCCACTTAAACACAGATCTTCCAGTTTGGAAGATCAGATACACAGTAGGAGATGTGAAAGGTGATGCCTGCAATGCAGCTACTTGCATAGCTGGATTCTGCAGAGAGCTCTGAAGCTCTGCAGCTGCCAATCCTCTATCTTTTTTAACAGCTAATGTTCTCTGAAAACATATTTTTTTTTATTGATGGGGAAGTAAGTAAATGGAGCCTTAAGGAAAGCAAGGGGTAAGGAGACAAAAGGCTAGAAATCTTTGCTCTATGTACACTGTCCAGCTCAGTTCAATTCTTTCACAGAATGGCTGTTGAGAACTGTGGCTCATCTGCATTTGAGCAGACCCATCAGGTACACCGAAGTATCTGTGTTTTGACAAGAACTTTCATCTAAGGCACATTACTGGAAGAATGGAATCAGAAGTTTAAAGTTGAGGCATGGTTAAGACATCCTCAGAAAGATGTTTCTAATGGGCAGGAAGAAAAGCAGGCAATCGTAGTGGTGATGGCAGCTTGGTATTGTGGTGGACCATTTCAAACCATTACTGCCTGGCACTTTTACCAAAATGCAGTTGTTTAACCTGTAAGTGCACAGGTGCAAATACATAAATAAGAAGCACAAGCATGAAGCATATGGTGTGTGACTCAGGATGTGGTGGGAAGGTATATTGTTTCTAGCATCTGAATGACTGCATTTAATCTTTCATCTGTCTGAGCCGCAGTGAAGAGGCCACGTGTTGCAAAGAGGATGTGCAATAAAGGGTTTTTTTCTGAAGTTGGACTGTTCAGCAGGTGCTGTGGCGGGAGATCAAAGGGCTTTTTTCTCATTTTGCTTCAACAAAGGAAAATATCCAAACAAAATATATCCAAAAAAGAGCGTGGCTAGTAGCATACGAAAAACAATCTGAAAGTGAACTGCCCAAGAGGGACAACTGTGTATTATTCTTCACCAACACAGAGAGGTTTCAGCTATAACAACCCATAGAAAGGTATGTCTACCTTCCTGAATTAGAGAGAGATTTTTTTTTTTTAAGTTTTAAAGACTTTTTAGGTGAACCTAGACTAGCTTTTTTAAGCAGCCAGTTTAGTGTGGTTAAGCGTGTTCAGTTGTTGTGAACTCTGCAGAATACCTGATATGAAATTGTCCATTTTTTCATGTTTTTGAAGTGCCAGTTAAATGCAAGTCAAGGTGTGCCCCTCCAGCTAGTCCTAGTAAAGGAAGACATTTTTTATTTATTAGTTTATCTTGTATTCCTTTAAATTGTCTCTAGATTTCAAAATACACAGTAATAATGTAATTAATGAAGAAGAAACAAATTAACAGAAATCAAGCGAATGAGAATTCCAGTCTTCTAACATCTCAGTATTGAGGAAGTGAAACACAGCACATACGAAACAGTATTGAGGTAAACACAAAGACACTGTAGTTCTGAAATTGGCTTTAACCAGATGTCATAAAAAAGTAATAAAAAGTACTTTTGGAAAAATAAAAAGTTAGGCAGCAGATAGATATAGATCTAATGATTGCCTGCAAATTTTGCTCAAACTTGCACTCACATCTCATAAAGGTTTCACAAAACTTCTTTTGGACTATATAATATCTGATTAAATACTAGTGTGTTTTGCTTTAGTGAAGATAACTAGTCAGGTTATCTTTAGGACAGTCTATTTAAGACACTGTCTAAATTGAATCATTTTCCAAGCAGAAATTCAGTGTAACACCTCTCTTTTGATTTTAACTGAACATGTTTTAGGAGCACGGGCAAAGTCAGATTTGAGTGGACAGATTTACTTGCTTACTTCAGGAAGAAGATTGTGTTAAGATTAGCTTTGACTAGCAATCACTCTTTCTAGTCAAGAAAAATCTTCAAAGGAATAGTTACAATTTTTTATAGCTACAGGCCTAACTTTTAGTTTTCTTTACAATCCCAAATCCACAGTATTCTTAAAAGTTTCAGTAGAATACTTCGGATTTATATCTTCTTCAGCTGAAGGATATTTGGCTGATTTTCAATAAATAATGAGTAGAGCAGATGACCTGATTCATTTGAAGCAATCAGGAATGCGTACATTGAATTTGTATTATAGCAAATGTAAAGAATGGACACTTGCTGGTCCAAGTGCACTGAATGTGTATCTCTGACCAACATGAACCCCCAGCTCCAGCCATTGACTACATTATGGGAGACACTTTCCTTGCGTTCACTGATGCATTTAAGCAATCCTTTTCCTATGTAGATAGAAGGAATTTTTTTCTGGTTAAATTATTTCCTTTAAACCATTTTACTGGTACATTTAGTCTGTTTTTTCTGTTCATAGGTTATTTTGAAACAATTTATTTTGATGTACATAAGTAATCTTAAATGATTCAAGCAACGGTTTACAGAAATACATTTTGCTCTACAGCTTTCTGCCATCCCAGTCTGCTTCAGCTGCCTCTTATTTGGTACATTAGCTATACACAATTTTGTATATAATGGTATAACTGGTAGTTGCATTTCCATGCGATTCTCTGATTCCAAACCTATAAGAGCTTTTGAGCTGAGCAGGCAGATTTCCTGGTGCAAATTCTATTCCTCAGTTTCTGCTACAAACCCATTGCAAACAAAGCTGCATGTAAGCATTTGTTGGAAGAAAAAGTTTATTTATCCTGCAGCAAAGCAATTGGGTTTTCCTTAACATCTGTGTGTTTCTCTTCAGGTTTTATTTGTCTTGGTACTTCTCTTGTACCTGTCCTCCACTCTACCTACAGCATCTTTCTCCGAGCTGCACATTTTCTGTTCAGATGATGGTTTGATGAATTTCTGGACTCATATGATTTACATTCAATCACAACAGACAGCTATAGTTTTAGGCTTTCTTGGAAAAGCAAATGAAAGTGAAAAGTAAAAGAACTCAGAGGAAATTTGAAGAAGAGGGATTTACTCTGGGTGTGTGAGATAGCAAAATCTACTAAACAATACATTAAGCAATCTTCCTTTGTAGAGATTATTTTAAATTAATTTCTGCTAGTAGGAAATAAATTGCAGTGCTGGAAAAGATGCCATGTACATTTTAATTAAAACATTGGACATGGCTGAATAACTTAAGAGGTTTTGAAACTGAAGAAACTTAACTCTCTCACATATATGTGTAGGAGGAGATGAAAGAGATGCAAGAATGAATTACTTCACATGAAAGCCCAAGTGCCTACTTAAACTCTGAACAGTAACAAATAGACATATATATAATAACTACGTTTTACAGGTAGTGAGTCCTGCCTTTACAGATTGATCTCTCATTTTCCATTTACCATTTCATGGTAAGGCACTGGAACAGGTTGCCCAGAGAGGTTGTTGAGGCCCCATCCCTGGAGGTGTTCAAGGCCAGGCTGGATGTGGCCTTGGGCAACCTGGTTTAGTGGGAGGTGTCCCTGCCTATGGCAGGGGGGGTGGAACTCGATGATCTTCAAGGTCCTTTCCAACCTAAACCATTCTATGATTTTCAATCCCCCTTTTTTTCCTAAGTCAAGTTCTGCCTAAATCAAAACACCTAAGCTGTCCCCAGTGCAGGTCCTGGGAGATGCAGAAAGCCCAGGCTTGTCCTTGCAGAGGATCTGTTCCTTTGCACCAAACCCCTTCTGTTAGTGAGAGTTTGGGTTTGACCTGTTTGGGTTTTCTGTCATTATTTAATCATAATAACCCCCTTGATGAGCCCTAACATACTACAGCATGTTAGTTTTTCCAGAGAAGGTCTGCAGATACTGAAGAAAAATTCCCATATGTGCACGAATGTATATACTGTGGTCCAGGCCATAGCAGTGCATTCATTTGCTCCCTGCTTATCCAGCAGCAAAGAGTTCTTGGCAACAATCTTAGAGTAAAACAGCATCAGACTGTGGCTATACTGGCCCTTTCTATGGAGGTGATGTGAAGCCCCTTAGAAAAAAGGCGATCACCGTAATGAGGGTTTGGGTCAGCCAGGGTTGCTTGCAGACATGCACTGAACAGGAGTTTCATTGTGTGCTTTCAAATACAATTTTGAGTCACTTCAGTATTACTGACACTTGACACTGGAAATGGCAGAACAGAATTCTGAATAAAAGGCATAAACCTTACTAATTTTCTTTCAGTAGAAAAGCATCTATGAAACGGTGAGGGAAAAATTAAGCGTGCAAACCATTTCATCCTGTAATGGACTTCTTCACAGAAGGTACTTGGGATACCTGGTATAGAGTGGCAACCCAGTGCCAGGATGGTAGGCTTCCCACAGAAATGATAGAGAAGCTGGTTGTCTAGAGCTGCCTCATAGGAAATGCAGGGCACAGGGATGCGGTGGTACTGAGATGCTGCAGTCAGTAAGTACGTCGAGGCTTCAAGGTATAGCTATATTCATCGGTCTGCAACTGCTCTGATCATGAGCTTACCAAGGCTGTTTTCATCCCTGTAGAAATGATGGCCCTTCTGCATTTACATCACAACTTGGAAAGAAAAGTGCTTAGCCCTGGAATGCTAGGTTTAATTTTATTATGTGGGTGTCTGGTTTTACCTCTACTACCCATCCTTTTCTCCAAACTTTATTGCCTTCCTGTCTGCCTTCCTTATAGGAGAGTCATTAGCAAGTGCTCCAGTGCTGCTCTATTCTTGCTCTTCATCTGCCCCGTGAATTGTATATATTCTTCCTATACGACAGTACACCTTTAATGGGAGAGTGCAGAATACATCTCGGTGACTCAATCCATAAGTGGTTCTAGCTCTTAATGTTAGTTGTTGCTGATGCTTCTGATAACTGCAGCCCAGAGACTGCTTTTGATTTCGGGGATAATTCGCCATGCTATTAAATAAACATTTGATTACATTGACTATGCCTGTAAAATTATAATTTACTGACATAAATGTTTTCTTAAGGTATTTGAATTATGAATTCATACAGGTTAGAATTTGAAATATCTTCATTTTACCACTCAAATAATTGACCTTTCTTAACTGTTTTCCTCATTTCATTCTAAAATGGACAAGGTGTTCTTCTGTCCAAATTATAAAAACTGTACTTTTGAGCACTATAGACAGATTTCAACATATGCATACTCCCAGATATTTTTAACAACATTACTTTACCTAAATACCTAGTCTTGTCCATGAGGAATACTGAAGGTAAAAGCATTCTGCAAGATTAATACCAAATTTCTTAACAATAGATAATTTTTACTTTATTTTTTTAAATAACAGGCATTCAAAAACTCAATATTTTAAACCCACTTCTAGATATTTATTCTTTTTTTCTTTTTAATCAAAGTTCTCATTCTGCTTTAGTGATTGTGGAAGTACCATGCCAACAGCAATTACTTCATCTGTTGCATCATGTTGAACCACGAAGGGCCTGGGTGATTATTCCAGGCAACTTAAGATGGCTCAGTATACAACTCCCAGTGAAAACTGTATTGTAGTATTTATTGTTTTAAGGCCAAGTGACTGGAGTAATAAAAGCTATATAAAAAAGACAAAGACAAAGCTCATGGTTACAGAAAATAAAACTCACTGCTTATAGTTGTAATCTCCCATGCTTCAAGGAATAAATCGTAGTCCAGCTTCCACTGGAATTCATGAGCTTTATACCAACTTTAATGATGACTGAGCTGTGTTTACACAGTTTTAGAAACTAATCTCCCTTCTAGGATCACTGGGCTCCATTCCTCTCCTTTGCATCCCATTCCAGCATTGACAAAAGTGGACGCAGATGTATGATAACTGCCTTAATAGGCAGTGGATTAATAACTTCAATGTTTTCCTACAAAGAAATTCACAGCGCCCCTAAGGAAGTACAAATCCATTGAATTCCATAGAACTTAGACAATTTAAGAATCTCCCCAAACATGACTGAGTCAGTCATATTGGTATAAATGGAAGAGTCGTTTATTTGAATGAATCATCCTTCAAAATGAGATATACTCTGTCTGGAGTTGCTGATATTCATTATCTATAATTATTACATGCACCTGTGGTTTCAAGACATTCCAAAGTTTAAATTCTGTACTAGATTTTTAAACAGCCCCAAATTATACCTTTCTGTTTCATCTTAACCAATGAGCCTCATGTGTTCTCCAGTGTATATTAGCATTATATTTGGCTGACGCAATAGTAACATGCAAGTGTAACATGGTTCCTCTGGAAGATTCAGTTACGGCAAGTAGGGCATACAGTTACCAGGGAAATGGAGCATTCACTGTTTGGACGCTTGGATGGCCTGTATGATAGTTCACTGAGCATTTGATTTGTATCTATAAAAATCACTAATTAATATTAAAGCATTATTAATAAAAAGTCCAAATTTATTTAGATCAACAATAAATCCTACATCATATTTAAATCGTCAGGGTTTCCAATACTATTGCTGGATTCAGTAGCATGTACCTCGCAGTTAGCAGGTCTTGATACAAGACTGAGAATCAATGACTGCTTCAATGGAGTTCTGTCCAGGTATACAAGAGAAAAATTTGCAAGTATTCAAAGGATTAAAATCCTAATGATGAATTTTTAAATGTAATTATCCACAATGTTTTTTTCAATTGGAAGTGTTCAGATACATCATGGACCTAAAAAAAATTATGGCAGCTTTCTTTATTTCATATGAATTCTTTTTTTTTTTCCCCTTACAAAAGTCACTCAGCAAAAAGTCCTAACTTATGGAAAACTTGATTAGTTTATATCTGTGTGTATCTGTGTATTTTGCCATTAGAAAAAATAGATCTTTCCATTAATTCTAAGGAATTTCGGATGTTTTTCAAGCTATGCACCTCCACTTTTTTTCCCACAGTAAAAATCAGCATTATATGTGTGTATATCTAACTCTATGTGCTACCTATTTGCAAATAATTTATAACACTATTGTTACACCTGTCTCTGAGCTGAAGAAGAAAAGATAGTTTATACACAATATGCCATTCACAGACCAAAAAAAAAAAAAAATCCAGAAGATTTTTTTATTCTTTTACAAAAAGTGCTCTGGGAGCTTTACTGTCCAGGCAGGTCCAGGTCATTGGCATGTTAAGCCTCCAGAAAGCCATTCGACTGCATAATCTACTCTCTGTGTCTAAATTCTCCTGCTGTGCCACCTTGGTGTTGTAGGAGCAGGAAGTAATTCTTTCAAAAGCATTTCATGAATGTACAAAAGTATTGGTGAATACTTCTCTGAAGAGACCTTTAAAACACTGAGGGGTGGTTTCATCTTGAACGCATAGGCAAAGGGGTCAAATATTCAGGTATATGGATAAGAAATAAAGTCAGTGTGCAAATAATCTATTCCTATCTCTCCATTCAGTTTACCCTCCTGTGTAAACTTTTCTGAAAATTAGGCTTATGCTGGCTGTGCATTATATTCTGCCCTCTTGAGTGCCCTTCTGCCAGGCTCTTCTATCTAAAACCTGTCATTTCTGTGGGCAGAGGACCCCTGTTGTTGCTGGGCGGATGCAGTGTGCTACAGTTGGGACCAATTAGTAAACTCCATCCCCTCCTGACAAAACATCTGGTAAAACAGAAGCCTCTGTTTATCGCTTCATCAATGAACGTTCCTTTACTGTCTCTGAAAATGTTACAATGCACTTTCAAACTTAAAAATCTTTTTGATGTCAATAACAAAGTAAATTAGTATTTCAGTAAATTTGTATTTTCCTGCATAAAGAAAACTAAAAAAGAACTTTCACTGCAGTCATAAACTTCAGAGTAGAATCAATAGATAAAACGTATAACTGAAATATTTTAAAAGTTGGAATAGCATCTAAACTCCTTTGCTTCCTGCAAAAGGAAGATGTGAAAATGCCACAGAGTAAGCAATTCTCAACGGTCTTTGAACAGCAGCTAATAAATCACAGAATACCAGGTTGGAAGGGACCTCAAGGATCATCTGGTCCAACCTTTCTTGGCAAAAGGATGGTCTAGACAAGATGGCTCACACCCTGTCCAGCTGAATCTTAAAAGTGTCCAATGATGGGGAATCCACTGCTTCCCTGGGGAGAGTATCCCAATGGCTGATTGTTTGCACTGTGGAAAATTTTTCTTGTGTCCAATAGGAACGTACCCAGGAGTAACTTGTACCTATTGCCCCTCCTTTTTTCCATGTGACTCCCTGTAAAAAGGAAGTCTCCATCTTCTTTATAGCCCCACTAAATACTGGAACACGTCCACCGCTTTCCCCAAATCAACCAAGCAGGTTACTTTGTCATAGAAGGAGATCAGGTTTTTCCAGCGTGATTTGCCCTTAGTGAATCTGTGATGGCTTTTCCCAATCATGTGCTTCATTTGACTTGTGATAGCCCTCAGGAGGATTTGTTCCATAACTTTCCCATGGACTGAAGTAAGACTGATGTGCCTATAATTTCTTGGATCCTCCTTTAAGCCCTTCTTGTAAATGGGAGTGACATTAGCTGCCTTCCAGTCTTCTGGGACATCCCCTGATCTCCATGAGTTCACAAAAATTATGGAGGGCAGCCTTGCAACAAGGTCAGACAGCTCTCTTAATGCCCTCAGGTGGATATTGTCAGGGGCCATAAATTGGTAGGGGTCAAGCTCCTGTGATAGTTCATGTATCAACTCTTCCTTCACTGATGGTGGGTCTGGATTTTTGCTTCCAAGGCCCGGGACCCAACAGCGATGGTAAGAGGTGAAGAACACTGCCATTTCAGTGTTGTTGGTGACTAATTCACCTCACCTCCCCTGTTTAACAGCAGGCCAATATTTTCCTTCTGTTTCTGCTTGTTGTTTACATACCTGAAGAACCCTTTCTTGTAGTTTTTGACATCTCTGGCCAATTTGAATTCAAGCTAATCTTTTGTATTTCTAACTGCATCTCTGCACGCCCTGCCAATGCCCTTGTAGTTCGCAATGGGTATTCATCTGCTTTTCCATCTCTGGTATGCTTCTCTTTTGGTTTTGAGCAGACTCAGAAACACACAGTTAAGCCAAGGGGATCTTTTGCTCTGCCTACTTCTCATACTTTTAAAGGGGATGAACTGGTTTTGTGATTTCAGGAAAGAGTTCCTGGGAAACCTCCCAGCACTCGCTACTTCGTTGATCCTCTGTGGAAGCTTCCCATGGAATCCCTCCCAGCTGAGTTCTGAGCAAGCTGAAGTTTGCTCTTCTATAATCTTAAACCAGATATATATTTTAAATGTGTTTCCTTTACACAACTAATCTTTAATCTTACCTCATAAAACTGATAATCTTTAATGGCTAAAGTAATTGAGAGAGGTTATGCATTACAAAGAATCTGTTAGGAAATCTTAACTGCTATATAGGTCTTTCAATTAAGTTCAGGGTCTGTAAAGCAGCCTACCAAGTTAAATCTAAAATTGCCATAAACAATTTATGTTAATAACTCATGTAAGTTTCCTGTTAAAGCTTTTATTTAAATAGAAATTGAACTAAGAACTGAAGCACAGCGTATTCATGCAGAAAAACTGTGTACTGAGTAGTTATGCAAAACAAATGAATACCAATTTTCTCTTTAATGTTTCGTTACCTATAGCTATAGCCATCAAAGAAAGCCTGGTAAGCAATAAAGGGAATAATATTACATAGCTGAACAGCATCATCAGTCTTGAAGAATGATGAAGAACTTCATTAACCATATATCTTTATATATGACTTCAGCTCCAATATATAATAATCCACGGCCTGGAGGTTAGAAGCTAAGATGGCAGCAAGTATGTAGCATAACGGTAGATTGATAACCCAGTGCTTCTAGTGTTTTTTCCACAACAAAATCCTCAATATCAAAATTCTCTGAGGTCAATTTTGTATCCAAATACATTGTACCCTGGGAAAGATTGTTTTACTTCTTCATTAAGTCTGAGGGGGAGATAGGTTGCACTTCCTGCACAAATGCAGTGTTAAATGGTTGACTCCGCAAAAAAAAAAAAGGAAGGAACAAGATCCTTGATATTAGGCCGGAAAGCATTTTACAGCCATTCCCTTATCTCAGCTGCCAGCTCTAACTGTGGCTGCATAGCCCGGAGTCACCAGTAGCCCTGTAGGTGCAGTCATAGGATGGGTCTGAGCATCTGCCAGCTTGTTCCTTAGACTTGATTTTTCTTTTTGTAGCCTTCATATGGAAAAAGCTAAATTGCATGCCAGAGCGCAGTGTTTCTAAGACAGCAGAGCTTGCTTTCCTCCATTCCACAAAAGCACGGCTCCCTTATACGGCTGAATGCAGATCATTCTGTCACTTCTGAAGGCAGCTGGGACTGCCACAAACGGACACATTTTTTGGGTACTAAACAGCCCTGTGTCCTCTGTTGAAGCCAAAAACACAGTCTGTGTTGATCCCAGAAAGAGAAGCTTAACAAACCTAACGCATCAGGCTAAAGAAGAGAGCCAAACACATGTTACACCAATAATCTTTTTCAGGTGCTGCTGGTGAAACTGTCAGGCATACTAATTTTGCTGACATTTTCTCAGCATTTCAGCTGAGACTGTTTTTTTCAGCCAACACCATTTATTACCCTGTTAAAACTTGAATGCTATAATCAAGCAAAAAGAACCTCTCCTTTACTATCAGAGGTGAAGCTTGTTTCCTTATCGTGTCACTAATTATCAGCACAGGTTTCACAGAGCTTCTTGCAGGATAAGGGCCTTTATCATTAGTTTCAAAACCATGCATTAAAAAGTCAAGAATCCCAAGTTCTATGTCAATGTTCTGAGTGCATTTTCAGGAGGTTTTACTCTTTTGGGATTCAACCTGGATCCAACATCCTGTAGATGGAAGTCATCTTTTTTTGCAAAGAAATGTGAGTAGCTCTTCCGCATTTATGGTAGGGAAGTCTGTTGTTGGCTGATTTGATTGAATGCCCTCTACTGTGGTTACAAATGGTGCAGAGTCAATGGTGGTGCAGTGGTATATTGGTCTGCTGCTGTTATATCAAACAAACAAAAATGAAAGGTTTTAAAGGTCTTCTCCACTAAATCAGTGGCAGACCATTTGATAGAACCTGTTCAGGGATAGCAAACCAGCCTTCAAAGGACAGGCTCTTCTAGGTCATACATTGACCCAACAGCACAATTTTGCTATTTAAGTGTTAGTTCTCAATACATTACATTTTGAGTGGTGCCTTCAGCAGAATACTTTTATTTTGATCTACATAAAAAAACTGATTGATTTTTCCCAAGCTATAACCTCAATCTTCAAAAATGTCATGAGAAAAAAGTATGCAAAGGAGAAAAAAAATACTTGGCAATGCATACTTAAGTTATCACAAAGGGCTAAAGCTGTTTTCCCAAGCTAAAAGAACTTTTTCTTTCCCTAGTTGTGCTAGGTTTAAATTCCCAGGGCTAAAGAAGTCCTGGTGATGAAGGTAATGTGCTAATGGGCTTTTTCTTCTAGATACCATGGACGATAGCCTGTAGTATATTAATTAGTTTAGAGCTGCTGTTTGGCAGAAAAGCTGCTGGAAGCTGTTGAAAAAGCAGGAAGCAGAAAAGGAGTGATAACTTCTGGTCAGTAATTCCCTTGTAACGATCGCATTCTTTGGAGTATGAGGGTAGGTGCTGCCAGCATCTCTTTCTATCTCTTCACTTCTACGCCTTTAGTAAGCGAAGTGTAGATGTTAGTCTATAACCATCAATGATGTCTGATCGGTCATATGTACCAGGCAGCTCTTATATATTGGTAATATTCCTGTCAGTGGTGTTTTTCTTACTTGCCAGCAAGTCTGGCTGCTTGACACTGACTTTTATTAAAACACTTTCTAAAAATTTAAAGTATATTCCTTCACCTAGTCCTCCTGCACCTAGCACATATTTTGCAAAGGTATATAGTTTTAATAGGGAAACTTTTCAAGTGCAGTGTGGCCAGCTGTTAAAAATAAATTAAAAAAAAATATGTGGGAGCACAAGACACCTCTATGAAGGTTCTGGCCTGGGTCCCCTGCAGCCTGGCACATGTTCCCACAGCTAAGCAACCAGGCAGAACAGGTGGTAAATGGCAATGGCTTTTTTCTCCACACGCAGAGAATGAAAATATTTCATTTTTTTTCAGTAATAAACTGAAAAAATTAAAAGCCTCAATTTTTTTCTTTAAATTGTGATTTTATTTTCCAGTCAGCATGATCAAAGTGCATTGCTTTCTCTCTGCTTTCACTGGTGTTTCCCTTTTTTATCATTACCGTAGCCAAATACCTCCCTCATTACTCATCTCTTCTGTGTGTAGTCAATGACATGCTGGGGAGCTACACCGCAAGCGAGAGGAAAGATGTTAGCAAGAATCTCTCTCTTTCCCTTCCACTCACATATCTGCAAATATAGATGTGCTACTCATTGACAAGGCACACTTTCCTTAATTTTTGTCTTCAGATAATCAGATATTCACCATTTTTTCTCAGCTATTGAAAGACTGTAAGTTAACGCTTTTATTCTATGACCCTAAATCTGCAAACATACCCATGTCTCATCCAGCACAAACAAAAGTGCTGCAGGAAAACACATACATTAATGCCTTTTAGACCTAAATACCTATTTTACAATAATAGTTTCTCCTGGCTGATTGGATCGCTTCTCATTACTCTTGCGACAGTGTTTCATTAAAATTTGATATGAGAAATGGAAGAGTTATGTGGTTTCCATATGTTTGTACATTTGTATGTTTCTGCTATTTGTATGCTAGAATACATTAATGTACTGGTGTTGGTAGACAAAATTATCAGAAGACTGTTTTTATCCATGAGATTCTCTCACAAAAATATGACGGTACTACCTTGAAGCAGATGTAGTTTATGGCAAGAATATGGAGATTAGAGGGTTAACGTAAGCTAACCCATTTAATATAAGAAGGCTAACTAGCAGAGAAAGAAACTGAAAATATATTTAACATTGATATCAAAACACTAAAAATATTAATATTCTGATTTTTCCTTTTAAACAACAGATTTTCTGATGCAATAACATGTAGAGCCTTATGCCAATAACCTCAGACAGTGGTGGCTCTAATGTTTATCAGCTGATGGGGCTCTCAAATTCAGGAATAGACTTTTGTGTGTGTTTGTATGCACGCATGTATCCACAGATAATGCAGTGGAGGTCTAAGGGAATGATATCTTACAAAACAAAACTAGTATAGTTTATTCAACAGTAAGGTAATATTAACAAGACAGAAAATTCAGTTGTGATATGCTAGAAAACAGAAAAAAAAGAGAAAAATCTGTAAAGCACTTTGTTTTGTTGTTTGGGTTTTTTTCCCCTGGTAAACGTCTTTTCATGCTTGGCCTGAGTTGCCATGGGCCAGTCTTTGTGAGCTTTAGGGATGGTCAGTGAAATCCCCAAAGGTGGCACCTCACAGGAATTTCTGGTGACTGCAATGTTTTAACACACGGGTGTGCTGGGATGAAGACAACTTGTTGTTGGTTTTTTTTTTCTGTAAGAAATTGTTCAGTGTTGCAACTTGTTACACACTACTGTAATTTGTACAAAGTTTGTTGTTACTTCTGTTGTGTTACACCACCCATGAAGATCAGGAGAGACAGACAAAGATTCTAGTGACGTTTGTAACGTCCAAGAGGGGATGGAGCTCACTGTTCCCATTGTAAGAGCTGCCTCTGACTTCAGGGATCTACCTGTTAATTTCAACATAAATATACGCAAGTCTGCTTTGAGAATCTCAGAAGCATCTGCCTGTTTCTCTTTCCTTTCCTAAAATATAAGCAGCATTGATGTCAAAGGCTATCCAGAGAAGAGAAGCCCACACTTTCATGAGGTGGTTGCACTATCACTATGAGAAAAAAAATGTCTATATGATGGCAATTGAATATTTATTATCCTGATAATTAACAGCTTCAGAATAACATGTCTGACCAAGCCTTTACAGCAAACAAGAGTGAACCCACTCTCCTCAGTATTGAAACATATACTTTTTTTTTGTTTTATCAGTAGTCATGCAGAATTTGAAAGGGTTAAAACCTCACAGCATTCCCTCCAGGCAACAGTGGAACCACTTAGCTAAGGAAAATTACAACTAATAATGTTTTGAGCCCTCCAAATTGCCTCCAAATGCATTTTGCTGCAGAGCCTGACAAAATCTCAAGAATTTCAATACCCAAATGCTAGGCAGGCAAGAGGAGGGTGGCCTGGTAGGAGGAGGCTTGCCCGGGTAGCCCAGCAGAACGTGATGTATGGTACCCTCCTCTGCTGATCCTATTCCTGGAAGAGGGTCTGGTATTACTCATTGTAGTGGAAGCTATATTTTTGAAAGGGCAGATTAACAATCAGAGGACAATTTTTTTTGGTCTGTCAGCTTGATGTGAGGTTTTTTTGATGTTTATCGTGTCTGTTTGAAGCTCCTCTGTCAGGCATTTTGAATGCTAAAATAAGCTGTGAGGAGGTGGGCTAGTGGTGAAAGAACAAATAATAAGATGTGTATAAGAAAGGCAAATGGAGATCTCTCATTTATCACATAAAGTGCAGAATAGCAAGGTGCAAAAACAGTTTTGAAATGTCTGCTATTTTGAAATAGTCTCCTTTTTTGGTGCAAGAATATTGTTTAAAATAATTCTTACAGAATTTATGTATTTTAAGTGGCTCCACTGTAGGTATATTTTTTCAAGCTTTCCTTTAAACATGTTTATGCATATGTAATTAATATAAGAACTTTTTAGAGAGTGAATACAAATTATGAGATATTTTTAACAATATTCTAGTGTTTTCCAGAAATTACAAGTAAGGAATTACAAGTCAGAAACCCCTATGTTCTCTATAACCCTTTGACACAAAGTGGACATTGGACAGCATTATTTATTGTCTCTGACTCAGTTTAGTCTCTCACAACATTAGAAAAAATTTAATTTATTACTGGCTCATTCAAGCTTTTAGGCTGTTCTTTTGAATTCTTTAGAGAAAAGATGCTACTGAATAGAAGCAAATGAAATAAAGAGCTCACCCTTTTATACACCTTTGCATTTTGTTGAACCCAGGAAATAAATTACTAGAAATAGTCTGTGCTGTTGCCTACTTTTATAATGCAACTGCATCACAGATTGAGTCTTTCTTATAAACCTTTGTTTCTTAGCCATTCAATCTTTAATGTTGAAAAAGCTTCCAAAAAATTACATTTATGTAGAAGGGTGAAGTGGCATAAGTATTTTCTTTTGTCAGTTAGTACTGCGATGCCTGAGGTGAGTGATTAGATTGCTACAGTTTATGCCTAACATATATTTAGCCTAATTAGCAAATGAGGTCAGCAATTAGATAGCTAAAGGGGATCAGCTATGCCATAGAGGTTATAAGGAAAAAAGAACAGGCTAAAATCTTTGCATTAGCCTTAAATCGCAGTAATGCAATGCCAGCAAGAAGAAACTGCTGCAAAACTTCCTCACAGAGGACCGAAAAAACATCTGATCAATGGCTTTGATCATTGCAGCAGCTGCTCAGAAGGGTAATAATTTGGGAAATTACATATTTGTTGCACATATACCACACTTCATCTGCTAAACTAACCTCCTCTCTGGCAGGTGGGGCTGGCAAGGAAATGGAGGTGGTCTGGTGTCCCTTGAAGGAGTCACCACAAGCTGCCTACTTGGTGGTAGCAGAACCTGCACTAACAAATAGCACAGACTTGATCACCAGGACTGTTTGGGTTTTTTAATTACCATTTTGCATGACAGTGTACAACTTCTCTGGCTCCTCCATCGCCTGCAAGCTAAGCAGGATAGATGCTCTAAAGCTCCTTGAACCACCACCCACGAGCCCTCATCTTCAAGTAGTCCTGGAGATACTTCACAGCGTTGTATAATCCAGTTCCAGGGAGGAACACAGTATAAAGGGATAAAAGAGAAGCTGTCTTTAATGAGCACACATGGCTCTCTGTCATAACAAATTACCCTGTGATGCTTATGATTAATTGTGCTGCCACTTGTTGTATGGCAGCACAGTAATGCAAGCCAAATAAGCACAATGCAAGACTATCTGCAAAATTAGTATGCTTTTTAAATTTAATATTTATCACTGTCTGCCAGCTGTGATAATCCTTCAATGTATATGTGATCTTGCCTGTGGTGTCCCGAATTAAAACGGATCATATAGAGCCCTGGATCAGTGCAGGGCCAATGAACCTATGGAAGATGATGAGCCAGAAGGTGCTACGAATTAAAATGAATTTTGTGCCAATCTCTCTTGAGCTAGTTGTGATACTGTTGCGTTCCGCTCTGCCTCTTTTTAAGATATTCTGTCATCATGCTTTTCCAAGTATGTCATCTTCTTTTATTCTTTGCATACATTTTCTTGTAATTGAGATATTTTTTTCTTTCTTGTACCTGGTACTTATATTATGCACCTGTTTCCAGATTACTAATGTAGTGCTATTAAAACTGAGTTACAATAGCACTGCAGAAATCCCAGTCCAAACAGGATACAAAGGCTCTGTTCAAGTCAAAATATCAGTTATGGGTGAAGATTCCAGATTAGCCTCAGGCATTCTGCTTCCTGGGCTTGTGGAATAATTGCTCTGCCTCAGATAATAAGCTATTTAGATATATATTAAGAAAAGCATATAATCTGAACAAAAAAGTTTCTAAAATACCACACTGTGATGCTTATTAACAGTTCGTCTTCTGGTGCTCTTGATTATGTTGCTTTTCATTCTTTTTCAAGGCAAAAGGAAATCTCTCAACCTCTTTAGAGACTGAAATGTGGAGGTAAATTAAAAAATTACATCCATCATGGCAAATTATGTTTCCAGAATGTTATTAGGAATCCAGATAGCTTTGAAGATTTGGGCTTTGATATTTACTGAGCTTTGCTCTCCCTAGCATCCTGCCACGGGAAAGATGATTCAGCCAAACTGAGTGCTTTTGAGAAATCCTCTTTCTAGCATTAAGGGAGGCTATAACCTCAGGTTCCAAGTAGACACAAATATTTTTGATCTTCAGCCCCAGATTAAATGCACAACCCATAGACCAATGCATCACTAAGCATTTTTCCACTCTCTGGAAGATCAGCCCAATAAAGGAGTGATGTAGGTTTCTGTCAGCGCTGTACGCAACGCACAGCTACGCTGCAAGCCACTCCATCTGCTTTTAAGCAATTGTGTACACAGACCTAGGAGGGTAAGGTTATTAATTGTCTACTCAGCAGATGAATATGGTGTTTCCATTGAAACAATCCCGTAGTAAACTGCAAACAATCACGACCAAGTGGTTTGCAGAGTTAACTGGGGCTGTGTTACATGGGCTAGAATCTATCTAAGAGAGATTCAACTTGTGATTCTTCTGTCTGTAAAAATGATATAAAGGACTGTGGCTTTCTCCTCAAGTAAGTTATCCCAAAAATATATAGAAAGAGCTTTAGAAGAATTATTACAGCTCAGAAGTGCTTCTGAGGAAGAAAGAGAAAGAGATGGGTTTTCGGAAGAAACACTGAAGCTCTGTTTCTGGAAGGAAGTGCATTATTTAGCTTATTAATAGAGGGCATAAAGGCACCAAATGAAACCAGCAAAGAGGAAAAATCAGGATAAATAGCTGTAAAAATAGTGACTTCAGTTCTGTCCTGGAAATTTTTTCAGTTAACTAGAGGAACCCCTGGTAAAGGTGCGGTGGGAAAATGTTCAGCAGTGACAGATGGAGACATGAAAGTATTCATCAGAATTTTCTGAGATATTACTTAGCTGCTTTAATACTCAAACCAGAAAATTCCTGCTTTCTGAAAACTTTAATTTTTACTCCTTTTTATTTGATGATTATTTTTTATTAAGGAATTCCTGAATTATTTGGTGAGTAGATGTCTGGTTTATATATGGACAATGTTATTTATAAGCTGTGGAAATGCACCAGCACTAACTCCAGTCCGTATTGTTTTTTCTGCAGCTCTGAGCTGTCAGAGAAAAATGACGAACTCTGGAAACATGATAAATTGGGTGATTTAGAAAAGAATCCACTGATGCCAGTGCTCCATTAACAAGGGAAACAATGAAATGTGTGTTTAATAAATCCAAGCCCATTTTTGGGCTTGAGGACTTTGCTGATTGTAACCCCCTCTGTGTTACTCCCAAGACAAGAAAGTCACAGCACAATATTTATTTAAAGAAAATGGATGAGCAAGAGGAAATTCTGTCCTTCTAATGCACAATGGAGAAGCAAACGACTTTTTTATAAAATAATTCAGTAACTAGGACACAGCTTTAAATCCAGAACCAGGACATCCAGATTCAGTTGCCTTAAGAGGGTTTAAGTGCACATCTGTCTTAGAAAGTTGTCTTACCCCTTGGCCAAAGGCTGCTCTGAGGCTGGAGGGATACTGCTTTCCTCGCCTGTTGAAACTCTAACACTGAAAAAAAAGAAAAAAAATAAAACAAACAACAACAACAAAAAAAACCCCACAGGTTGCTTTGGGCAGGAAAAATGCATCAGGCTGTTGGCTGGCTAATCACTTGAAAGAAGAGGAGGGATGGGCTCCACTAACTATACTCAATCATTCACTTCGCCCAGTGGCTCTTCATTCTTAAATACTAAAACAGTGTTTCAGAGCCAAGTCTGTAAGCAGGACCCAGAAGAAACCTGGAGGCTGCCAGGTTGCTGTGCCGCTGGGTCGCTCTCGCCCCATGAGCCCTGGCTTCTTTCCTGCCCTGCGGGGAGGATGAGAGAAAGATCCGCAACCACATCAAACTGCAATGCGTTTGGGTGTCCAGGGAAGGAGGTCTTGAGCACATCAGGAACAGAGATATCTACAGAGCCCGTGTGTTGCAGGGGTAGTTGGTAGCTGACTGGGAGGATTTTGAAAGTGTGACCAAATCTTGTATAAGGTTCATAAGCCTTGTCTTGGATCTGTATAAGTTTCCTATGACTTAATTGTAACCTAGTTGTGCTTTTAAAAGGCCTTTTAGGGAAGCTAAGATATAGTGCAAATAGACTTGACATAAATTAGAGGGCATTTTTAACCAAAACAAATTATTTAAAAAAAAAAATAATCTGTTGAGTAGTGTCCTACCTTGGGCTCACTACAATAGTATTCAAGTACTTACCAAGATCATTAACATTCATTTACCCATAAACAACCTTATTCTAATATCAACTAGATCCCAAGCTATAAATGACCACACTTCACTGAAATAATTTATATTCTCCCACACAACTCCTACACAGACTTTCATAAAATTTGTTTGCATTAATCTTGGGTTGTCTTCAAGGATGATATCCTGTCACTCTTGCTTAGGCTAGTGACGCCTCACTCTGCAAAAAGTCGCATTGACTTCTGAGTATTTCCTCTTCTCAGCCTCTCCTGAGTTACAAAATCACGCTGTCTTTCAGCAACATACCTGCCTCTGACAGCAATTAAATCTGAGAAGTTCTGCCAATAATCTTTCATTCCTCAAAGTGCACTGACTCGTCTGTGAGGCAGGATGTACCGTTGGGCTGTGCACAGCCCTGAGCAGGAGACAGCCCTTCGGGCAGTCCTCCAGTGCCTCGCTTCCCTGGCTTGAGTTACTATTTTCCTGCAGTGATGGACACCAAGGAAACCCGTTGTGGAGTGGTAGAGCAGCTGTTGCCAGGCCTTGTATCTGTGTCCAGGTTTTGCTGCTACTACAGGGAAGCACTTCAGAGAAGGTCCCGTTATGCAGTGCCGAGCCATAGGTTACGTAAAGCAGATGCAGTAAAACCCGACACCAAGCAAAGCCTCAATTTGACCCCGTCCCAAATTGATTATTAAACACCGTGGTAATTTTCCCTATGGCACTGAAGTCTGAATCGATCCTGATACTGACCTCACTTACCCTAGTGGGGCTCTATTGATTTAGCACAATTTTATATCAATGGGGGCAGAAAAGGGTCATGAAATTAGCTGTAGGTGACTTGGTACAGTATAATCCACACTTAAACACTAAATATAAATGACTAATTTAATACTGTTTAAGCAACCTTCACTCCTTTTTAAAATAACAGGAATTTTAGTGGTATTTAGTATGTCTCAAAAGCAGGTTATTCTTTACCAGATGCCCAGCTATGGCTTTAGTTTGCAGTGATTATGACTAATACATCTAAATCCTGTTAGAGAAACAGGGGGTTCTTTGGAGTTCATAAGCATGAGAAACTAAATGCTATCTCATGCTACAATATAAATATACTGTATTTGGAACAGCCCCTAAGATACTGTTTTATTTTATTGTGCAGTCTTCTGCTTCATACCTAATCTGAAGCAACAAAAATATAAGGATGAGCCCTGACATCTTTCTGCTTCTTTATAATTATCCTCTGTCAAATTCCTTGTGATTATATTGATTAAAGTTTTCTTTCAGTTTTGCCTGTAGCTGAAACACATTTCTCATTTATAGAGGTTGACTTTATTCTGTCATTTCATTGTGCCATAAGCATATATTTAATGTTTGTTTATGAGGATGAAAGTGAATTCTATTACAATGCAGTCATCGACAGAGCTATTAAAAACCACATTTTCTCTCAGCATTTTCCTGACATTGCTGAATTCTGCTTCTCTGAACCCAAGAGATAGAGCTTTATTTGTGAATGAATTTTTCACGCTTTTTTTTCAACAAACCAGAGTGCACAGACACACGTGTATACAATGTCTATGATTTTAAAAGGTCATGCCTAAAAACTTAAAATAGTTTTTATGAACAACAGACAGAAGCTATAGACAGTCATGAGCTACCTTCTGATAAGAATAGGGTTAAAAATCAAATCCTTATTAGTGAGATGTTAAAGTAGAGGTAGAGAGAGCAGAGGAAAACCAGAAAGGTCTTTCCCCAGGTGAAAAGCAGCAACATTTGACGGCCTTCAGCATGGAAGCACAAAAGGATACTAGTAGTGTGGTTCCTGGCCCTCCTACTCCAGAGATCTTGAAAGTGTGTTCCCAGCTATGGCTGTAGCATTACTAAATCCTCAGTAAGTATGGACCAAGGAGGAGGACAGCAAATCAAGGGCAAAAACTGTGGGGAAAACACTGCTTTCCTCTTCCAAAGCCCGTCCTCTATCCTTCACTGAACATTTGGGCGTGCTCTTTCTGATTCAGGCTGACAGATTTCTATACCCAACTAAATATGAAGTCCAACTGCACCGCAGAGAGCACGCGTGTCTTAGCCGTGACAGGGTTTTGTAGTGCAGTTGCCCCAGCAGAACCGCTGCAGCCCCTATGCCTACTCCTGGCATCCAGAGAAGCCATCCTTCCAGAGTGCAGCAAAGCCCGATGGAAAACCCTCTGTTTTGTGGAGTCATCTTGGGTCTCTATGCTTTACCCTTCATCATTTTTGGCATGAAATATTAAATAAGAAGCGTGTTAATAAACATTGGGGAAATAGGCGATTCTGTGAAATCGAAGGGTTGTTATTTGCATCTGACTGAGAAATATGCTGCGGTCTGGTCCTTCTGGCTGCTGATCAAGATGCCGTAGTTCAGAGTGTGTCACGTCTTAGATTTATTGCTGCAGACTCCCACTTCCTACTGGTGAGGGGAACAGAAGGGATCCCATCAATTCTGCATGTACACCCTGATGACCCATCGACTACCAAATTCCCTTTAAGGCCTCCGTACTCAATCTATGGATTCTTCAACAGGCTATGCCTAAGATACCTCCACCTGCTTTTCCAGTAGTTTTGTGCTGTCAGCTAATATGACCATTAAGGATTCTTAAATTCACTATGCCAACTCATACCTTGTTCATTTTCCAGCTTTCTAACATTTTAAACTCCAAAGCTGCATTGTTTGGTGCCTATTTACATTTAATTCTGAGACCTACAAAAAGAGTATTTTTTTTTTACAAGTCAACAATTCTGATATTACATTTCCAACCATTGTATTTTCTCTTAAAATTAGAGGAATGCCATCGGTTAACCGATATACACACATATATTTCATATGCAGAATATCTCCATCTCTAATATCGTCTATATTTTCCATTACTGAAAAGCAAAGGATCTATGTTTGTTTCATAAATATAAGTAAGCTTTTCTGTTTTACCTAATATTGTCTAATTATACATAACAAAGATTTCTGCTTTTCCTCGGAAAGAAAGCATGTGTGTGTGTGGGGGTGGTGGTGTAATGATTTTTGTCTCTGAAAAAAAAAACTTTGATGAAGCAAGAGAAGGAAAGCCTTTTGAATATCTCAGAAACAAAGCATATGGAAGGAAGGTCTGGGGCCTTTCTGCAAATGCCTGAGCTCTCCTCCTTAGAAGTCAGGGCTTAGGGGCTTATGGAATAATGTCAGCATCCCTACCCCAAGAATGTTGCTGTTGTCAATAATAAGTGATCAGGGAACTATCTAGTATAAGGACCTTTACTTTCTCTTGTCAGTCCTTTCACATGAATTTCCTCGAAAAAGACCACATAATTCCCTGAATATGGAATTCAGAGCTGAAATCCTCTATTATTCAGCTCCACGCTTCCTTCCTCATTCTCAGAAAAGAAATGAAAGCAAGAAAGGGCACAGACTGAAATAATCAAGTGGAAAGGCCATAGGTAGGTTTTAGACTGAAAAAAACCCCAAACACTGAACACTGACAGTCCTTAACAATGCGTCAAGCAATTTGATCATGAACTTAGCTGCCAAAATGTCATCGCCACTTAATAGCTTAGCTATTTCATCATATTTTGCCATTTGAATCACTATTCTTGCCTTCCCAGTCCTCCACTCGCCTAGAACTCTGATGCATATTGCACTACATATTTTAACTTTCCTAATCAAAATAAATTCACAACTCGCCAAACCCTCCTACGCTACTGAGCCAATTTCCATCCCCTGATTTTTTTCTATCTCACTTTCCTGATGCATGTCATATAAATTATTTCTGAATTCTAAAGATATATTTCTGATGGGTGGATTTTTAGAGGCTCTAACGATTCCTTTTATTTTCCAAGACTGCCTTCTCTGGTCTTATTACCTGGTACCATCTTCGCAGCAGAAATGTGGTATATAAATGTGCTTTTTGTGCACCTTTCAATATATATATAGTGTGCTTAAGAATGCTTAAAAAAAGTAAAATAATGAACACGCTGACTCTAGTAGTCACAAACACCACTGCCTCCAGTCAAAGAAAAGAAGAATCTTCATACTCAAAGGGAAAATGTTGGATTACCAAACTCAGGAAAAAAATAATTGTCTTAAATATTGCTTAGTAAGGAAAGAAAGAAGAACATTCAGGTGTGCTGCTGCAATTCAGTTGAACAACATATACAAAATGCATATTCCAACAGTCCTCCTTAATACTGAAACCAGTACTTATACCTTTAGTTAACGGAAGGGGAATAAGCCACATTAGCACCTAATTCTGTTTCTAGTGGGAATTAGCAGCTGTTCATAGTTGTCAAATTATATCAGTAAAAATCATACTCCCAGTCAAAATTATTATACTAGGATGTAAAACAGACTCCAAAAATTGTACAGGTAAATACTAATACCAATATGAAAAAGTAAAGACATCTTTAAAATCCTCATTTATTTATTTACTTTTTTTCAAAATCAAGTAGTCATGCTATACAGACAAGCAAAATTACATCTGTGCAGCCTGAACGTTGGTTTGGCTTCATAAACAGTCTTGAACTATTTAGGAGATGAAAGGTAACCCCTTGCCACCTATACTGCAGAGGCATTGTTAATTGTATCACTGCAGATGGCAAAAGGAAATGCCTTTCATTGAATCACTTCTCTCACCTTTGAGATTTACATGGGGCACCTTTCTAATATAACAGATTCAACTGTGAAATTATAGTGCTTGTTAAAGAACTGCAACAATGCTTGATAATGTAACCTCTGTGTTTTGTCCAGTTAGGGTCCTTTTCTTTTCCTTTGGTTTACTTTAATTTCACTGGTGCTCAATGTGAGAAGACATGTGATTCAGTTTTGTGTTAATGTATTATCTTGCCTTTAAGAGAGTCACTGGGACCTTGTTCCTTAGCTATTATTTTAGATAGATATTATGCAGACTTTTTTTCTAAGCTATTAGTGCTCTGCCCAAAGGGCGTTCTCTGTTTCAATATCGTTAAATTACATTTAGAAGATAACACAAGTATTGATCTTAGTGAGAAGGCAACATTCTGCATTGGTCAGGTCAGCTGCAATAGATATTACATTTTTGGCAAGGCCTGGTAATTTTTATGTTTTTTATTGATCTCCCTTCCGGTCTAAGTTGCTGTTCAATAGCTGAATTACTAACCTAGTTATTTCATTATAACAAGTGACAAATAGTACCGCTTTTAGACCTACAGTGCCCTATTTCAGGTTCTGGGATCCTAACACAGATTCAGTCAATACCAGTTCAAGATAAAGGCTATTCCTTCTTCCTGAGGAACATATCAGCCTCTTCAGATGTAGAGTCACAGGATGGACATATCCGCCGCTCGTGTTTGCCAACAGAGGTCAAAATGCAAGTATTAGCATTCAAGAACATTACAGTAGTTTGGAATCTGCCTGGGGGATATGTCTAGCAACTTGAGATTCGAAATCCTGCCTCCATCTGTCTCCTGCCAAAGCACAGTAAAATATGCCTATGCTCCTTATGCTATCACTCAGGAATGTCAAGAGAGTCACCTTTCAGCATGAATCAGGAAGAACCACTTCTGAAAACAAGCAGCATGATCTTCTGGTTTTCTCCTGTGAGCAAAGGTCTGTACCATAGGAATAATATACAAATTTCATAAATCTAGTCACTTAACAGAATAGCTAGAAACTGCTGAAATGTCCTATTGACAATGTTGTCAGTCGTTGTTTGAACATAGACCCTAGAACACTAGTAACTCTTGGACCTGAAAAGATAATTAATGTACTTAATTCTTCTGACGCAGTGCTGTTTTCTCAGCCAACATATACAGGACTAGATGGGGGGTTGTACACTAAAGAGGTCTAGATTCCTGTAAGTGTTGCAACAATTTGTGTCATTTTCCTCATCTCTTCCTGGCTAAGTAATATCTGCAGAGGAAAGAAAGGATCAGAATGGATGAAGGCACTTTTTAAGCAATAAAACTGAGTCCAACAGTAATGAAAGTGCACTTGGGCACATCCACTCATTTTTAGTGTTATGGCAGTGACACTGCATTGACCAGCGATGACCTCTCTGCTGCCTCTACTGATGATCTAATGTCACCAGCTTGTAATTACATGCACTGAAGACAACATCCTGACATCCAAAGTCTTCTCAACTCTATCAGGTAAGTGAGAAAAAACAGTAAAGATCAACCCTTTATCAGTTTTATGCAGTCAAAAACATCTTTGTAGATACTAGGACACAGATACTTGCAGACAAAACTACTCATTTTTCCCTTTCAAATGCTGAAGGACTTAGCAGAACTGGCTAGCTCTTCTGTAATTGCTGTGCCCAACAAAATAATTTCTTAAGCACTTAAGGAGACCTACAGCTGAAAGGTATCCCATTCTTCTGACCAAGGCAACAACCGGTGACAGAAGTCTACTTTTCATTCCTTTCTCCAGGTTGTACCTCTCCGCCACCCCTAGTGCCCTGAATCATGCACTGTTTTACTTAGTTATTAACAGTTACCTGCAGTATACCAATTTTTCAAACAGAGATAGGAACAGAATGATTTTTTCTGACCTACAAAGATCACAGGAGACAGTAAACATTCTGTTCATGAATGTGATCTTTTCAACAGTACAATTTACCACTTGCATCACTTAAAAAGTAAATATAGTTGCCACATACCCACATACGAAAATCTGAGTGAAATACCCATATGGAACCACATATGCTGACATTTTCCTGCGTCATCATCAAATCAATCTTAGTTACGCATGCAAAATGAAGAATCTCATCCTCAAAAACGATTATGTTGTACTTACTAGCTACAAACATGAAACAAATAATTGATTACCCGTCAAGAACTTGAGCTCCTGCAATCCCTTTTTTAAAGTAAAATCAGTGCAAATGAGACTAAACACCGCAGTCAAAACAGGCAACTCTTATTCTGCACTGTTTTGTTTGACTGCCTATCCCTTCATGAGATGTTCAGTTAATCTGTTGTAGGTTCCATCTCCTCAATACACATGCAACAGAATTATTCAACCCTTTTAACACCCTAATAGTCTGAAGCTGGTTTTGTGGAACAGAAAATTTCTCTCTACTGCAGACGATACTCAACCAATACCTTTTCTCAGCCTTCTTTTAGAATAGGGCCACAGCATAGCTCCCGATGTAGCATAGAGTTACCCAAGAAAATGTTAATCTTCCAAGAATCAGATAAAGTGATCTTGAGCTGCATTTTGCTTGTTTGTGTTTTGCCTGCTGCATGGACCAAGCTAGCAAGAACCTGTCATCAACTCCACAATGTGGTCTGCCATACAGACATGCTGTAAGCCAGGGAGAACCAATACATTGAGCAAATTGAATTACTTTAGTATTTGACAAAGGGGTTAGACTACAGCTGCCATTATTTCTATCTATACAGTATTGGAGCTTCAATCTTATAATTAGCTATCCCGTAATCATCTGTCCTTTCTGCAGCCACCAAAATCTATGTATGGCTAAAAGTCTCAGCATAGGCCACATGTTGGACAGCTGAGGAAAGGGAAAGGTCCTGATGGGCTTGAACTGGAAGGACCTGCCCGCTTTGGAATACAGCATTTCTCGCAGCAGCCCCTGCTGCCTCATCTCGTTCCACAGCTACAGGTCTGTGTGGTCCTTCATGTATCCATGGATGGACTTTGTGGAAACGCAATAGTGTGCAATACCGTCTTGTTAAAACTTGATGTGCTTAAGTGTCTTAAGGTTGGTTACTTTCTTATACAGCCATTCTGGCCCCATGCATGGATATTTACCTAGATGAAATTGCTTTAACAACAAAATTAGTCCACACCAAAGGAGTGTAGAGAAGGTGTAGATCACCTCTTTTGCCACAGAGATGATCAGGTTTTCTTCTGCAAAGCCATTTGCCTGTTAGATCAGCATGACAGTGAAGAACAGTCAAGTAGAGAGCATCTCATTGACATGAAACTATCATATAATGCTATATAACTTTCATCATACAAAGTGAAACAATTTAGGCTGAAATACCTATTTTCCCTATTCCCACATAAGTAATTTATCTGGATATTTCCAGGTAACCCGTTTGAAAGCTGGTACAGCTGAAGCTTGATGGATAGCTGGGAATGGAAATGTTGGTTTTTTTCTGACACTATCCTTTCTTTAACAGGTGCATTCCTCAGATTGTTCCAAACTGCTAAATTTTTCGTTGAAATACACCCCATGTGCATTAAAGTATGTCCTTCACTGCCACAGTAATCACTGGACTTTCAAGCCTTGATCAGCATAAGAAATTAGGCACGTAGCAGTTAGGTGGAGTTAGGTGGAGTTAGGTGGAATTTAAGGAGAAAATCTGTATTTCCATCACACGATTTCCCCTGGTGCACAGGCATTTGCTTCCGTGCATTCCCTGAGCTGATTCTATCTTTTCAGGCAGGAATAGTTTGATGTGTAACTAACATTTAATATTTAGGTTTAATACTAATGACTGCAACTGAGTAATGTATTTCCAAAGTCTTTGGAGGCCGACCAGTTCACTTTTAATAAATACCACTAAGAAATATGGTTGCTTTTACTTCACACGCAACCCCTCCCCAGAAACAGCATCCCCTTGTCCATAGGAGTTGCTGATTAGAAAACCTTTTTCACGGTATGGTTGAGCCAGGTACTTTAACTGAATGGGTTCAAATCCATGTAATCTGTGAATTGTAAGGAAGTCCTAAGCCCCCAGCTAGCTCTAAATGAGGATTACTTACCACTATTTTAGACACAGGTATAGCACTACCTAAATAAAATAAAATCAGTCATGATCTTCCTCTGGACCAAAAGAAGGAAGAAAGAGGGATCACGACTCCATAGTTCAGCAGTGAGGGCACTAACCTGACATGGGGAGATCTAACTTTATTCTCTGCTCTGAGAACTAATAATAGGCTATTTTTCCCAGTGTTACATAAAAGAAGTAGAATTAAATTTGCACATCAGTACAGCCCTGAAAAGAAAGTTACATATCTGTGAAGAAATGCTGTCATTTCATATTGTTTCTGATATGATCATTCACCAAATTTATATCTGCAGTTGACAGTTAGCATTTTCCTCTTCCCTGTTGAGTATGTAATGTCTATTCTTTGTATTGTGAGGCTGTCCTCCAGAGAGTGATCTAAAGTAATCCAGAGAAAAGGAAGAAGAAATCAAGAGAGACATTCATTGACCAAAAGTTGAATGAGAACCTTCCTGTGAAACAAAGTTTTTGGCAATAAATGCTTGCTTGCCAGTTGTCCCATGCCCACCCCTCTGCAGCTCCCAGCTGCCACGCAAGTTGACATGTTCTATAGGGATTCCTTCTAACTGGAGTAGCAAAGACGTTGAGAGAGAACTACCTTTGAGATCCTGTATTTCTAAACATTAAAGAGACTGTTGACTGAGAAAACTCTTTACACTCAGCATTCTACCTCTTTTTTCTTTCTTTTCTTTTTTTTTTTAATAAGATGGTAAAGTTGACAAATTCATAATATTTTCTTTCTTTCTTTCTAGAACCTGTGGTAATGAATATTGTAAAACCTAAGAAAACTGAAGCAACCATTAGTGGTTGCCATAATACACAAAAGGATTTCACATTGCAACAGAAAAAAATGTCATTAGAAATTAACAATACAATTTTATTTTGGCACTTTATTCACATAATCTGATGATAGTAACTGATACAAGACGTAATGGACACAAGCTGGAACAGGGGAAATTCTGACTGCATATTTAAAAAAAAAAATATTTCTCCTTGAGAGTGGTCAGCACTGGAAGAGGTTGCCCAGAGAGGTTGTGGAACCTCCAATCTTGGAGTTGTTCAGGACTTAGTTGGGCACATCAACATAATCTGAGCAAAGCAGCTGTGAGGATGGGGATTCATCAAGATGACCTCTGCAGGTCCTTCCCAACCAAAGTTTCCCTATGATTTTAGAGTCTAAAAATTTAATTCCACATAATATAAAACATAAAAATTACTTTTCTTAACCAGAGATTTTTTAAAGCTGAGGTTGTTCTTGTACCTATGAACATCCTCCAAAAATGGCCAAAATTACTAAGGCTCCCCCTTAGTACACAGGTAAGATATTTAAAATCTATGGATGCGAGCCCAAGCTGAGTACATCAGCACATCTGCAGAAAATAAGCTTCTTAAAATGACAGAAGAAAACAGTGAATTCATTGAAGGAATAATATATCTGGTGACAAAGTTAAAAGTCTGAAAAGCATGACTTGTCTCCATCTCCTTCAACAAAAACTAGGTTGCTGGCTGAACTGATATCAAAACTCGGATGTATTAGCCACTCAAAAATATATCCAAACTAATATAAATCAAATGATCTTATGTACATGACATTTCTTTCTCTAAAAAAACACATAAAAGTGAACAAAAGAGTTGATTATAAGGCTGGAGACACATCATCAGATAACCTGACTTGAAATCTATTTGCAAAGTTCAGAATCAATTACAGTAACAGAATAGAAAATCTATATGCTGATAATATTAAATTGAATTAATTAAAGGCACAGCTACCCGAGAGAACACAAAATAAGGGTAAGACTTGGTAGTAGAAAAATACCATCTTACTATGGGTTGTGGGAAAAAATTTGGGTCCAGGGAGCTTTTCCCTTTATTCTTTCTGTGACGAAATTTATGGGCAATTGCACAATTCCAAAGAAAGAAAATTACCTTTGCAGAATTTAGAGGCAAGGCAAGGAATTATTCTTTCAGTTCTAATGCGTATGGAATTGAAGATCAGTTGAATGTATTGGTCAATTCTGAATGTCCAGCAAATCTAATTACTTGGTTCTCCCATATATGTTGGCTAGTAACCACATCAGGAAGCAAAAACCACCCGTAGGGATCACTGTAGCCTCACAATATATATATTATTTGTTGTATTTTTCAGTGGTAGCAGGGTGAGGGTAATAGTAAATAGATCTATGGTACAGAAGATTGTTTCTTAGCTTTCTGCCACCAAAATGATTCCCCTTGCATTAATCCACCTCTGGTTGATGTTCAGAGATCAATGTTTAATTTAGGGTAAGAAAGTTCACAGCATAATAATTCCTCCCCATTTGCATTTTGTCTTTCACTGTTACACTAAAATAAGAATTACAATGTTCCACAGACTCTTTTTTACCATATAACCAGGAAATCATTACCCCACTGATTGAGTTACCCAACGACCTCTGAGCATATTGCTAATACTTGTAGCAGATCACGATGGCAAAATATTTCATCTACTTGCCCATCAAAAATTACTATTTAATGGTAAATACATATCAACAGAAACTCTTGTACCTGTGCTCTTTCCAACCGTATGATTAGCTTCCTAATTAGTGCTTAGTGATGTTTTATTATTTTATTCCCTGAAACCTATTTACCGTTCTCTTTTCCTATAATTTTTAAAGTCTTTATTTGAACATATCAAGTGGAGAAAAGCACCTTTCTAATTCCATAACAAAAATAATTGCATATAGCTGTTCCAAATGTACATTATTTACTTTAACATAGAACTAGTGTAGTAAAACTAAATTAAGAAATATCTCTGCTTAACTACACCTAAAACTGTTCAGGAGCTCTGGCTTTCTGAAAGGGCTACTTCCTTAGGTTCATACCAGGCAGATGGAGTGATTATGAATTGTTACTTTCTTTACACTACTACTGTACTTAGTGGAACAAGAAGTCAGAATATTGTACTACGATGTGATATTCAACATTCCTTATGTTTTATTGTTTATCGATATAATGCGATGTGATGGTAGGGGTTTAATGGAATAAATATAGCTCTACTCTCAGTGGGGTTTGTTCTCCCTCTAATTAGCCTGTTCTATATGCTGTTGTGGCCATTCATAATAACAGAGTATTTTTAAAAATCATTTACTACATCTAAGCAAAAATGTGTTAAAGCCATGGTCAAACTAATGGTAGAAATGTACTCATAAACCTATATGGCAACATGGCAACATCTTAATTTTAATTGCTTGTTAGTTTTATAACTAGAGTTAATAAGCTCAGTAGTAGATACTTTTGTTGTGCTGAATGAAAAAATAGTACAGCCTAGATAGCTGTTCATAGAAATCAACAGGAGAAAATCATCAATCTTTAACAGGGACGGGGCAACTCAAATTCAAGGTGTTTGAAGACTATGAGACCAAGAAAACACATTATTGGATGCCTGGCCCAATTTTTTCCCAATTCAGTATGTTTCTGCTACTCTTGCTATATGGCAAATGACTGAAATCCAAATGCAAACATCCTAATCTTTCAAAAGGGAACAGTCTCCAATTCTTCGGAGTTTGTCAAATCCTACTGCTTATTTATTTTAATGTGCAAATGTTATGTTTGTGATCATCCACTGACTGAGTACAAAATAAGGATGACATTGCAATTAAGAATTTAACCACCTACTTCACACACAGGTGCTGAAAGGCAGCCATCTTATTCTTCAACCAAATCTCACTTGAAAAGAAGGAATGGAAGAACACCCAAGCCCAGCAGTAATGCCAGCTGCATTCTTCAGGAGCAAGAGGTTGTTAGGGGAAATGAACTAAGAAGAAGGAAAGGAAGAAAGTGGAATAAAGGAGCAGAACAGGAGCAAAGATCAAAAAGACAGGAGTGGAACAAAGTAGAAGCTGACAGAAACTACAGTGGAGAATTAAGTTGGTACAAAAAGCACATCACAAAGGGCAAAAGCAATACATTCAAGGGTGAATTTCCCATGAGAAAATCTAGATGAGTAATTTACCTGTTTCTTTCTGACTGGCTCCACAGCGCAGTCTTCCAATGAGACTACAGGAGAGATGGATAGATATACTAACTGCATCCCATTGTTCTCCTACTACGGGGCCTCATTCTGATTTTCAAATTCACACATCAAATTGCCCCTCTCTGACGAAATTAAAGTGTCTGCTCTCAGCTCTTTGTTCATTCACGCACAGTAGTGTGGCACAAATATCTATCTGATTGAGGGTACATAATTATGTATTTGGGCATTTTGCAGGACTCCATACTTACGTGCTTGTTTTTACTTCACTTGAAAATGAAAGTACTGTATTAAAGGGAAGCAAATGTCTCCTCACCATATAGAATATGAGGAAAGAGCACATTACATGAAATGGAAATACCATATGATAACACAACATAAACCTACCTGAGGAAACATTTGAAAATGGAGAAAGAGAGACTGAAAGCTCTATCCTCAGGTCAGCATTCTTTATAATGCAGACATTACCATAGTGCCTCCTGGACATCTTGCTGCAAAGTAGCTACCAAGGCATAAAACCAAAGTTTCACAACAGACGTGTCAACAAGAAGGTATAATCCAGTTGTCTAGAAGTCTCAATTTCTGGGGCATCCATCAGACTGCAGAGCCTCCCAGAATTAGTTACACTGTGCTCCTTCTTCCCTCAAAAACAGTTATTTAAAAATTTGGCAAATAAATTAATATAAGGGGAAATATATTAAGGGCAAGTAGCCTGTGATTTAGAGGTGTTGGTGGATTTTTCTTCCATGTTTGGCTACAAAAAAACCACATTGCTTCTCTATGAATCTGATGCTCTAATTAATAAGATTATTCACCCTATTTTCTTGTCAACATCTGAGGTCTCCTAAGTGGTCTGATACTGTTATAGTCACCACCTTGGGTAAGTAATAATTACCAGCACCAGTCAGGGTAGATCTCAGGATCTCTTATTCCTCTGACTCTGGCACACTCCTGAGCCAAAAAAAACCCCATGTTGGTAGACTCCCAGAAGAGCGGGATGATCTTTTTATAGCTCTCTTCTAATGATGCCCTTTTAAACAAGATTACTTTCCTAAATCAACCATAAAGCCATTGTGCCTGACTGGAAGACAGAGTGCTTGACGTTTCTACATGAAGTACACACCCAGCACATGCAGAGAGTGCACAGTTCATAAGCAAAACACTTAATAAACTCAGGAGAAATTCGCTGTGTGTGCAGGTACTCCAAGGCCCTTTGGAATTCAAGCTCTTAGTCAAATCATAAGTTGCTTATATCAGAATACACTTGCCATTATTACTCACCAAAGATTTTACTCATGCAAAAAATGGGCCTTTCTAAAGGAGCTTGAACCTAATGTGTTAGAAAAGTTACCTTCCTTTCCCAGTAAGAAACAACATTTTCCCTTCCTTTTCAGCAAACGGGAGGGGAAGTGATCCAGCCAGTATTTTTTGTTATACTGCCCTGGGCATCACTGTTATTATATCATGTGGCAGACAGGACGTGGAATCTTACATGCCTAACTGAAAGAGACAGTCAATATGTATTTACATTTATGCTTCAAAAGGAAACAACATTAAATATACTCTTCATTCTGCAAAGAAATAGAACACTGTGAATGTTACAAAGCAAGTATAAACAGCTACACAAAATGAAAAATTTCAGACTATAGTAAAAATGACTAAGTACAACAGAATGTTTTAGCAGTGTTTTCCAGTGAACCAAATAACAAACAGGGACAGTGAACACCTCTGTTGCTGCCTCTTCAAAAAGATGCTGATTTATGACAGCCTTGGTATTAACCTTCATGAATTTCCCTGGGACTAAATCTGAAATTTCATCTCAAAGAATCCCATACAAAGTTATGAATGTTTGAAACCAGGAGTGTACATGGAAATTCCTTTTCAGCCTCACAGAATTTCCCACTAGAGTCTTACGATTCCAAACGTATGGAAATTAAGGGTGAACACAACCAGCCACATATGCTATTACAAGCAAAATGTGGCATAAGGCATACTTCTATTCTTAAAAGCAGTATTGATTTCAGAATAGCATACACCCACAAAATGAACCTACCCCTCTCCATTTTTCTCAGCTTTTCAACTTTAAGAAATCTCTTTCAGGGTCCAACTTAGAATAAGAAAAAAACCTAATAATGGCCCCATCCTCTTCAGACAATTTTTGAAAGCACATATTATATTCTTGATTTTACAGTTACCAACTATAGAGAATGCACTTCAGTGCTTGCTAGGAGTTAATCATGCTCACTGTTAAAAGCAGCTAATAAACAATCTCAAAACACATTGGTTATATATTCTTAATTTCAAGTCTGAAATCACCATGTTTCACAATTTACATCAGCCTCTCTGCTTGATCTGTCAGGAAGCTCTGATTACTGGATACCTTGCTGTCATTCCTCAGAAAACACTCTAGGGAGGATACACCACAGCTTCAGCAATAACATCAAATTGTCAGGTACCAGTAGTAAAATGCCTTTAATCTCTAATTTATTTTGTCTGTCTTATTTGCCAGCGTAAGATTGATGATCCAGGGTGGATGCGCTGCAATGTGGATCTACAAAAAAGTGGTCTGCCTGTGTAGTTGGGAAAAATACTTTACTTTCAGAAGAAGTTGTTACTGTAGGACAGAGAACAGCTATCCAGCAATTATGCATCAAAAGTGCCTGTCATATGTCCTTCGTCTTGCTGTCTCCCACCCACTTCTTATTTCTTCTTTTATCCAATTCACGGATGGATGAAGAGTCCTGTAAAGCACATTTTGTGTCTAGACCACTGTTGAAAGATTTCTTTCTGTCACCTGCACAAAAAAGAGTCTGCGATAATCTATCATGGTGACAGCTGAACATGTATTAACTCTTTGAAAAATGAAAAACTTTAATGTTGTTGAAGTATTAGGCTATCAAATTAGTGCTTTCAAGGTCAATTTTGCACTTTTAAGGCTCATTCACAGAACCCTTCTTTTTTCAGTTTTTACATGTCAGAATGGCATCATTTGTAATCTCACAAAAACTTTGACCTGACAGCTTTTTTGATACAAATCAAGAAGCATAACTATTTCCAATTCTTTGAATGTAGGAATAACTAAGTAAGAACATTGCAGAGACTGCAGAAAATGCAGAAGGGCTGACTGTATTCTACCCAGTACTGCTCTTACATAGTGCTTTCGCTCCTTGTCGTGGTGCAGCACATTGTCATCTGTTGTTAGTTGCCTCTTCTTCCTCACAGGTAGAGTGCTATGTATGGCAGAGCCTTAATGCCTTCACCAAATGCATTAAAAAACAGATGTTTTCAAAACACAGGTAAAACTTCGTAACAGAAATATTCAGTGCCATAATGCCTAGTTGGCTGCATATTAATTCATGATGAAAAGAATGTAAACATTTATTATAGAAATTCTGAAAGAATTGCAAAAATATAGAGCAAACGAAACTAGAGACATATTCAAGGGTATTTAAAGCTCCAAAAATAAAAATGGCTTGGATTTCAGAAACTGGAAAGCTAGACATACAAGTTCTATAAACATAATTTCAAATGTGTACAGGCATTATATTTCCTTTAAAAAAAAAATCCATGTGGCTTCACGGCAATTTTTATGTGTCTACCAGACTTTAACCTCCATCTGCTGAGACTAAGGATGGACAAACCGAACAGAGATAAAACACTGTATCATTCCATCTCCATTAAAATGCATTCATGTACGTTTAGGTGTACGGATGTGAACACTATCTCAGAAGTAAACAGGACTACAAAAGCAAACCTATGGAAAATAATTGCAGAATAAGGATATTATATTACATGAAAAGAGTTTAGTTAAATGCAAGTTTCTTCACCTAAAGTGTTCGTTTTATAGATGGCTTCATTTTCGAAAATGTTCTTATAGCTTGTTTTTGGTTGCCTTCCCCCAGTATAATCATTGCATTAACTGAACACATAAAAATGGCATTGTTATTATTATTAATGACTTCTAAATAATTTTATTTAACAGATATTATCTAACAGAAATAAGTTCTTTTTTGTGTATCATGTGTTTGCTATTAGTAGAGATATTTTAGGTAGCAGAAGCATATAGGAAGACAGAAAACTATACAGATCAATTATAATTTTTAGCAAGTATCCAAATAAACTGCTTGTGGGTACTGTAAGCAGACTACATTGTAGTCACTAACACCTTCTCTTCAGGAGTTATTTCAGTGACAAAAATTATACCTATTTGTACATGCCCAGAGTCTACTTATGTAGTTAGCCCCAATGATACTGTAGGACACCAGTCTCCGTCTCTGCCTGCTGGTGTCCAGCTTGATCTTATCCCTCTGAATCTGTCTGTTGGTGAGCGCGCTGTGTCTGACACTGGTTACCCTCACTGGGCCTGATCCTGACCAGTGGATTCACTTCCCAGCTTGACTTCAGACCTGACTCTTCACAGACTTGCCTGATGCCCTGGGCTGGGGCTGCCCCTTCCTGCCCACTGTGCTGCCTGCCTCCACAGGGAGCCTCCATTGCACCCTGATGCACCAGGACACCTTCATGGCCTTCAGTTACCTCCTCCTCATCAGATGAAGAGGCACGGATTGCCCAAGTTAATTGACATCTATGGCAATTGTGCATTGGCCCCATACTGACTGTAATGCACATCTCCCCAGTCTCCATCCCAGTAGGGTCGGTTTCTTCCTGGCTTGATTGACAGTCAAGGAGATTGGATGGGCCATGTAGCCAAAGATAGAGTCTAGGGCTGACAGCTCTGAAATGGCTCTATTTGACGATGCAGCAACTTGGGCAAGTTTTTCTGTAACTCTGAATGCAAGCAGAAAGGGCAGAAATTCCTCAAAGCAATATTAGAAGAAATTTTAAAGAAATGTCCTGTTCTGAAAAGATGCTTTGGTAAAAATTTGATCTCCTTTAAAAAAACCCAAACCTGTCTCTATGAATATTCTGAATATGCTGAGTCTGGAAATAAAAATAGCTGTTTGATGCTTTGTGTTCCCATTTGCCCTGCAACAGCATCACAGCTAGAAGACTGAACTAGATTTTATTCCTTCTTGTGCATATTCAAGAGGTGTTTTTTTCTACACCCAATCACTTACATCTTCTGTCAGAGCATGGCTGGATAACAAAGAGTTTGTTGCACAGCTGTGACCAAAGCTCTAATTTGGCTTCTAGTAACGGTGAGGATGAACGAGACGGAAAGGAGTCAGCTTGAGTCCAAGACTCACACTGGGTCACTAAGGCTAAACATTGTAAGAGGAAAATTATGTATAGCAGCTTTGATCCAATTAAGAGCTTAGACTCATGGTTAAAATTAAACATATGCGGATCTTCTCTGCCTTGTAACTTTGCATGTCTCTTATATGAATCAGAGAGGGAAAAAGACACAGAGAGGTTATCCATTTTCTGTATAACAACATTTCAAAAATAAATGCACTCATAGAAAATACAAAGAAGTTGAACTGCTGATGAATCCAGTTGCCTATTTGTTTTAAATTATCTTATGGACCATACATCAGCTTTGAAAAAGTGACTGCAGTTCCATTTCTTCTATCTAAAAGGGATACCAAACAAGTTCAGCCCTCCAGATAGGTCTACCTGGGGCTCTTTGTTTTTTTAATTAAGCACAGAAACTCGTGCATGGTTTCCCAATTGTTACCCTAAACACTAGTTTGCATTTTTGGTTTTCAAACCACTGATCTTATTTTAGGAATCTAAAAATGATAAGGTTGGGGAAAAAAAGTGTTTTTTTCAATTATATTATAAACTTTTACGTGCAAATGATATCAATTTACCATCAATCAAATGCTGACTTGCATTTAAAACATCTTTTCCTTCCACTGCTGGAATTTTTTCACAGCCATTACATAAGAAATGTAAATATTCCTCAGGACCAACCAGGAGGGAAAGGTGAGCACTGCCAAGATGCTGACTATGGTTAAAGCACCTTGCTGACAACTGTTTTCCCTCTGCATTTTGCAGGATATACCAAACAGCCAGGTGACGTCAGCAAGAGTATTTTAGATTTAATGAAGTAATTGAGACATATCCCAGACTTTAAGAGATAATGCTGATACTGATACAATGTGGTAGAAATAAATTAGTGCTGAAAGCTATAAAGGATGCTAGTATCTATAGGTGCTGTATTCCAGCTAGGCATTTTTAATTTCCTCTGTAATTAGCTAAGACGACCGCAGACTAACCATCCATTTGAGTGTTTATTTTCCTTCCTAATGTGATTGGCATAGGATGGGAGGGATGAGTGGGATGGAATCATGGGACTCAGGAAGATGGTCCAGCATCACCTTATCTGAAATTTAGTTAGTTAAAAGTCTGTATGTCTTAATACTATGAAATAATTGCCTGTTAACCACAGAAACCTACTCCTTCTGCTATGCCTAGTGATCCCCGCTGCCTGGGTCTGGAGCCACGCAGTACTGTAGAAGTGCTGAGAGCTTTGTGTTGGAGGTGTAGGGTAATCAGAGCTCATAAATTTGGCTGCCCTGGTTTCAAAGCAGCCCTGTAGTAGCTGGGACAAAACTGCAGTAATTTAGAGCATTCCCTTCACCAACCTGAAATCTGGGATGTCACTTTTCGCACCCTTTAGACAATCTCTTCTGTTTCATAGCATGACCCAGCTGCTCCTTGTACAACTTTTTTTCAATGAAAGTATAACATTTAAAGTTGCTTTTTATTTAAATATTTTTTTAGAAAAAGTAAATAATTTAGTCAGTGAGAAAAAAAAAACACTGTAACTAGAAAATACTTAAGAAATCACTGCAAGGAAATCTATGTGATTCAACAAATATTTAAAATGGTCAAATTAACATTAGAGAAAAAAATCTTACTGGGAGGCATTCTGATAGTCTTGTTCTATGAATTGTAGTGGGATACTACAGTTAATTGTAAGGAACATTAACCATAAGGAAAATAATCATTAGCAGAAGACTGCGAATGCTGTTTTTTTTAGTTATTCAAATCAGAAACTGACTACTCCCAAAGTTTCTGAGCAATTTACTCTAGTACTAAGGACATTTGTATAATATCCAAACTGAAAGAAAACCCTCAATGTCTTTCAAAATGTAATCTGCCCCCTTAAAAAAAAAAAAAAACCCTACTCTTTTTTTAATGTGGGCACATTGTTTCAGCTCAGTAGCAATGCCAGAATAAATGTTCTGAAATAGAACTTTTCTGATGGAGAGAGAGAAAATAAATTTTTTGGACATAATGTACGTTTTTGTCAAATAAAAGTGTCAGGGAGGAACTGTATGAGAAACACTGATTAATTCTTTAAAACCTCAGCTGAAACGACGGTTTAAATCACTATAGTTGTCAAGCTATACTAAAAAAGATGATCTTAATTCTACTTCTTAATTTGTTCTAAGGACCAAGATATGTAAGAGAAGCTGAAGAGAAGCTGGTGAGGGGTCTGGAGTCTTATGAGGAACAACTGAAGGAACTGAGGTTGTTTAGCCTGGAGAAGAGCAAGCTGAGGGGAGACCTTATCACTCTCTACAACTACCTGAAAGAAGGTTGTAAAGAGGTGGGGGCTGACCTCTTCTCTATAGTGACAAGTGATAGGACGAGAGGAAATGGGTTCAAGTTATGTCAGATGAGGTTTAGATTAGATATTAGGAAAGTTTTCACTGAAAGGGTTATCAAACATTGGAATAGGCTGCCCAGGGAGGTGGTGGATTTGCCATCCCTGGAGGTGTTTAAAAAAAGGGTAGAAGTGGTACTTGGGGACATGGTTTAGAAGTGGTTTTGTCAGGGTAGGTTAATGGTTGAACTTGATGATATTAAAGGTCCCTTCCAACCTCAGCAATTCTATGATTCTATGATTCTATAAATAAGTTGATTTCACTGTGGCATTCTGTTTGAAAACTATCACATAGTTATAACCCATAATTTTCCAAGCAACAGAGCTCAGAACACAGTTCTTTTACAACCAGGAAGACCAGTTTATTTAAGTAAAATTGCAACTATCTGATTCTGAGGTTTCTTTCATGTCCAGGTGACATATGTAAGTTTTAAGAAATGCATTTCCAATGCACAGAAAAAAACCCCCACCTTACTACACATATGCTTAAAGAATCAGTATCATTGGTAGATAAAAAGGTAGAAAAAGCTATGTAATAACCGTCTAAAGAATTTGATCAGCTCCACTCGCTCTCCTGCCTTCACTTCAGTCTTCTGCCTACATCCAGATCTAAAATAACAGAGGATTGGTAGGAGCTGTTTGGAAGGCATGGACATTTGTTGGGGCAGATGAAGAAAACTGCAGTAAATAAAACACTTCAAAATATTTGTTATGTTTCTACTTCAAGCAAATTCAAGAATATATTTCTACTATAGTCTCAATTCCTTTTGCAACCAATGTGGTACTACAGCTATTATTAGAATCAATTGCTGATTATCAACACTAGAATTTTACAAGCGCTTGCCTTAGTTCAAGCAAACTCTGATACTGTTCTCAATCAGGACAATTTAGGAATACATATTCAGAGTCAGTTTCTTTGCTTCTTCAAGGTTTTGCTCCACCTTCTACTTTGTTTTCAGTTCTATCTGTGGTTCTAGAACAGTGTATGTCAGAAAGATTAAGAATCAACTTTAAATGGGTCCACTGGTTTTAATAGGTTCTTTTGCTCTAGTTCAGTTCAAGATTCTTCATGCTTAACATTTTGCTAGCAACACTCAACAAAATTGCTTAAGCATAAATTACATCACAAGTAAATGAGTGTGTTTTAGTGCAAATTTAGTTTGTGTATGTAAGGAAATGAACATCTCTAGCCATAGTTTGTTATAACAGTAAAATTTCTCTGATTTCTGCTAATTTTTATGATAGTAACTTTTAAAAGTGTGGGCAAATATATATATTTTTACAGCTTTATTAAATGTAGTTCAGCAGCTGTAGTTCACACCTTAAGCTTTGATTTGAACTTCGTGATGAGTTTTGGCTTCCCAAAAATAGGAATTTTTGCTAGTTTCCCATAGAAGGAGGAACTGGAAATGTGTGAGAAGAGCTTTCCACTGGATTAATTACATGAATCTGCTGTTAGGATGAAGAATCCCTGGTAGCAACATTTTCAGAGCCATTTGGCATACCACCACTGCAAGGAGAGCTGCATTTTTGATAGGCATGAAAAAAATTTTGAATCCAATTAAAAGAGAAATATATATCAATGGGTTGGGCTGCAATAGGACAGGTAGACTAATGCCTTTTGCTGCATCAGGCTGAATAAATCAATATATACACCTTTCTTAAGTGTTTTAGTTTTCATGTTTGTCTCTTTTTCTAGTTACACTATAACCATAATGAGAGACTGCTGCATATATCAGAAAGGTAAATGGCCTCGGTATGTTCATTTAAGTGCCCCGTTTCTTAAGTCTGTTACATAAAGCCTTTTCCCCCCCTTTTCTGAAGATCAAAAAGAAATTCGTGTTTTATCACATCAAAAGAGATTGGTGAAGGGGTGAAATGAACTTGGAGTTTTCCCCTAATTGCAAAGTATACAAGCTGCAATCTTACTAAATAATTTATGTCTAAGACAGTGATAATCACAATGTGTAATGAACTAATACCTATTATTCACAATCTCAATTATATCTTGGTAAGCATTTTTTGCTTATTGAAAACTTATTTATTTATTTATTGAAGAAAATCTTAAATGTAATGTGTGTTTGTTTTTCTGTAGTATCTTAGCTGTTTCAGCTCTCAGAGGCTTTCTAGGTCTTAGTCCACGTACTTCTGAATCATATGCAAATTCATTATTCACATATAGAAAACAGTACTGAAGTGCCCCAGACCATTTTGAAAAATTTCAACACTGGAACAGAAAGTCAAGGCTAACTTTAGCCAAAAAAAACCCCAACAATAGAAATGACAGTAGAACCTGTATTCTTAAGAAAGACAGACAGGACCAGATAGCTTCTGTCCTTCCATTTAGGTCCCTTCATTGCAGCATTTGGACTAAAGAGTTGTAGGCCACATCTGCTCAGTGTGGTCTTGAAGACAGGATGGCCACTATCCTTAATAAGGATATAAAAATCCATGCACCCCTCTTCTTGAAGGAATTATCTGATGAACATGATGCTTCTTCAAATGCAGTAATTTTCTCATCCTTTCAAAGGCTTTGTTGAATGGGGAAAAAAATGATGCATGTAGGAGCTTTCATTAGAAAGCTGCCCACCTGCTGTTGTGGGACTAAGATGCAGCTGCTGAAGACTCTTTTTACTACTGAAAGAAGTTTTTGGAAATCTTACATATATATATAGCTTTCAAGTACACCCAACATTTGCTTAGGACTGTAAAACATGCCCAGACTCTTAGAGTAAGTTGTAGGTTGTAAAACATGATTCCAAAGTAACAAAAGGACAGAAATATATAAATGCAAATTTAATTAAAATAAACTTGCTTATCCTCAAATTTATGAGGGTAGAGGGAGAAGGCATTGTTTTGTATTGCAATATAAATTCGAAAATATTATTGTCATAGATACGTTCACCTAGCAATACAATATAGAGACAAAGCTTTCCCAGTCTACTTGCATGCATGTTCATTAAATGTATAGCAAATTCTGGAAAGAATAATCATCCATGGTTTCTTCACTGTGTCGTGTTAACTGAAGCAAACCAGGTTGGCAACCAAACCTTTTCCATCCCTTTTATCAGCACATTTTTAAACAGACTGCAGTGACAGGAGGTGCTCTGCAGCCCTCTCCTTCCTCACTGAATTCACGCCGGGCGCCCACCAACGTCCTTTGCATTTAAATAACACAACTGCGGGTCTCGCTCACTCCTGACTGAACACTCAACCTAATTTCCTTTGCCTTTTCAGCAGTCGCTGCACTGGCAGCATAAAAGAAAATCAGAAATTTGAAAGACCATTTTGTTTCTTCATCCAGATCGTTGCTGTTTATTCGGCGTGGTCAGTGTTCTGCCGTTCATGTGGATGGATAAACAGCGATGGCCCACAGCAACACATAGGAGCTACAAATAGGATCAAGATATATTTTTATGATTGCTGGGCTCATATCATTGTCACAGTACAGATTTGAGAGGCTGTTTTATCTGCTTAGCACTATGTGTTCTAGACATTGATTTTTACATTGACATATTCGGAAATGCAGTTTAACCAACCTTCGGGCATTTATAATTGACAACTGTTTGTGTGAGAGGCTACTTATTGATCTGTTAATTGAACAATTATTGCCCCATCTTTATCACGTGTCCTGTTATTACTGCTTTTACTCTGTGACCCAAAATCCTGTTTTGAAGATCTCAGAAACTGCAAAGATGACCAAAAAAAAACCCACAAACAAAACAGCAGTAAAAAAAAGCTGCAGAAATGCATGACTACTCTTCAACAGAAGCTTTATACATTACATAAACTGACCTAGAAACACAGCAAAAGCCATTTCTTTACATATGAAATCACTGCTGTGCAAAGGGTCAGCAAAAGGACATAAATGATGATGAGACCTGCCTTCCTGACCTCCTCTATAGGCATGAGTTTCACTTCAGGGCCAGTGCAATGACATCCTATACACCTGCGTAAGAGTACTTTGACACCAAGGCTTGAAAATGATAACCAGCTCTAGCTTTATGCTGATAATGCTAACCTATATGTTGTTATTTCCCTTATAGTTCTGTAAGGTTTTTTTATCTGGGCTCTTTGTTTGTCTTGCGGACACGGGAATATTTGACGTTTTAGTTTCACTTCTCTTCTTTCCTCCCTGCCTCTCCAGCGAACTGGTTCCTATAATTTCTCCCTTGAAAAGGGAGGGCAAGGTTGAATCTGCTTGTGATCACTTACCAGCAAACTGGGAAGAACACTGTCAACCTCTGACACCTCACTTCATCCCTACCCGAGGAATGAGCAATGGGGTTTGACCGTTACCTGAAGCTGATGGAAAGCTTGCTCATTCCTCAAACACTCTCAAAATCTTCTGAACCAAAAATGCCAAAGTAATCCATAATTTATGGCAGTGAACTCTGGTCTCAGTGAACTCTCCAGGGAACTTCCAGATTCCCTGATTTCTAAACTGTAATCCAGTGTTGGTAGAACTAGAGGTTTTAAATACTTTCTTATGTTACTGCCTGCCCATTGCCATTTTCTTCTGCCACTTCAAATATTCATATGTGAAGAGAGAGCTGATATTAGAAGGAAAAGCAGTGTTGGATTCAAAGCCGACAAACAAAAAAGAAATGTCTGCTTACACGCACATTTTGAGCCAGGTTCTCAGTTAAGATGACAATCAGCTTGGTTTCATAAATTTATACCTGGACATAGAGAATAGGTTATACAAGACAACCAACTTGTCTCCTTATCTCTATTCTCCATCCTTACAGGTACATTAAGGTTTTGCACTAAGTGAAGAATATCAAAGCAGATGTGATTGTTAACAGGGACCATTCAAGATTTTTAATGAGCAGTTAAAGTCATCAGATAGTACCAGAAAGTACAATCTTACTGATGGTATCACAAAATAGAGTAGTCTGCTGTCAGCTTTGGAGAAGGGAGGATTACTAAAGAAGTAGCCAGCAGAAGTGAGGCAGTATGAACAACAGAATTTTCTCTCTGTACTGCATTTCTATTTGGAGCTAATTAAAGAAAAGGGGTAGATCTGTGTGAACTGATCGTTGCTATTAAGCTGAACATCCAGAAGGACAGAATTGCTTGCGTGCCATTCTGAGTACATGCAGTCTAGCATAGGGAGACATAAAACAAGGGTACGACACCAGTTTCTCTTCTACTGAGGTATTTTCAAGGCTTTAACTACCTGCTCCAGCATTACCAGAATAGATTTGAGTTATCGGTAAAAGGCATAATTTACAACAAAAATTTGGAAAGCCTGTTTTGGACTTACCAGATGCCACCAGAGTTAGTATGAAATATGTTTCTCTCCAGTTGTCCAGCTTATGGTGTTGTAACCAGGAAGTTGTCAGTACTCATAATGGGGGAAACTACATCCCTCTCTGAATCTGTCTTTAGAGAGGCATCTCTTTTTCACTAGTGTTACACCTGAAGGCTGGGGTCCCCAGTCTGTCCCTCACTGAAGTGCTTTAAGTTAGGCAATGTAAATATACATTCCTCTATGTGCTTACTAACAGAAATAAGTCAGGATTTAAAGAAACTCTACATTAGCCAATCTAAGAGGCACATTGATTTCAGTGGGATGGGATTAGGTTTTAGATAAATATGCTTTGGGGGAAAAAAGTCTACATAAGGAAACATGGTTATTTGCATTTTTTGAAACACAATGACATAAAAACTACCAAATTCAGAAAATCTGTTTATTAAAATTGAGTAAATGGAGCCCATGAAAACAGAAATGGACTAACTTGTCAAACACAGTGACAAAAGAAAACAGTGACACTCGTCTTATATAGGATAAGTATATACTTATACTAGTTACATATGTACATATACCAGTTATACATGTATAGAGTTAGGCTGCCAGCCAGGTTCCAATTACACTGTGTCCTGCACAGCAGTCCAGGAACAGCAAGATCACCGATTTATTTCATACTAACCCTTAAAGGAAATCAGAAATATGGGTAACTTTTGTGGAGGCTTCATTACTTATACCCCCAGCATCATCTGGTGACTCTCTGTCAATAAAAATATATTCTTTTCACAAAAATCAACCAGCCATTTTTCTGATAGACTCTGCTCTTTGGCATGTGCTGCTGAACTGCATGTCAAATAGGCATTTCGTGACATGCAGAGAAAGGGGATTTCAATGGTGATTTAGAATAAAGGATAAAGCAGTAAATTCATTCAATCTTCATTCCTTGTAAAATCCAGAATCAAAGATAGTTTATTTCTGTGACGAATACAGTCCTCCATTTTGGTTAGTTCTCCTACTTACGCACAGCCCTGACAAAAGAAAATTGTAGATTTACATTTCTTTTTCCAACATTTAAATGAAGACACTTTATATTCAGAACTAAAGTCTCTGACATTCCTGTTTATCTTCTAAAATACAACTGAGATGAATGTATATGCTGCGATGTGAGCTGATTTAAATTATAAGTGTTCGAATGTCCCCATATCAATACAGAGACAATTAAACCTACAGATTTCTGCTAGCACTGATACACTTTTCATTATGACTTTGGAAATGAGAACCATGGGTTGTTCCTTCAGGAAACTCAGCTTACAGTATATGAACAAATTCTACAAACTACTCAGCTAACTAGGATCTAACGAAAAGTGAAGTCACTAAAAAAGCTTCAGTTCTCTTTATTGCAGGGGGAAGTGGGAAATTCAAGCTCCACAGAAGACTGCAAAAATGAGTCACTCCAGATGGAGTATATTACATTCCTAATTAAAGAGCACATACAGTACTTCATGATTTTAGTGCTCTTAAACAATCTCACTGGCCATAAACATTATGCTAATGTCTGTTGTGGGGAAAACCACTTCTAACAGCGACAAAACGTGTTTGGGTGGATAGCAACAGCACCGGTCTATGAAGTTTTGCTCTCCTACAGATAGTTCTCCTGTTTGGTTTCCAGAGAAATCCAAAGCATCTGCTGAGATGCTACGAGATATGAATTGTGATGTAAAACAAAAATGGGCACATTTAGGTCATTCACCTACTTTAAGGTGAACTTGGAAGTAACAATGACTGTGAATTAACCACTTCACTTTATTCCATTGCTTAAAAGCAGAACTGGGTGATGTTTAGAGAATCCAAAGAAGAATAACATATCTTTTATTGAAACTGGTATTATGTATGCACACACATACACAGGCACCGTGAAGCATGTGTGGAATACTCCAGCCATTGCTCCCTGTTTTTTTTTTAAGGGGCAGTCTTTGAATTACAGCAGCTGAGTTATGTAATTTCCATCTAATTTTCAATCCTCCGTGTGACTACCAGCATATTTCTGACCAATATGAGAGAATTTAGGCTAGCACTCCTGCTGACCAGTAAAACACCTGCTATGACACCGAAACAAATGTTTCCTTAGATACTCCTAAAGCAAGGACTCATTTACAGTTTTCAGCTTATTCTTATCTCTCCCAGTATTTTATCATGTTGTTCATGTTTAATATTTTTTTGTTCTTAGTACCCTTTGATCAACTGTAGAGTAGCCCATTGCTTCTTATTTCTAGAAAGACATTTCTTACTCAAAAAAACTTTACTTTCTTAGTGCTTCCCAGCTTCTGTCTAACTTGGAATAGCCTCAAGAATTCGGACTATGAATCCAAACTGCAATATGTAGGCAGTATCTGTTCTTGAACAGCATAAAGAGCAGAAAACTCAGGAAATACACTCTCTGGCCCTAAATGCATCAAATAACAGAGCAAACAATAATTATTTTTTGAACTGATAGAAGTTACTGGCTCAAGCAAATCAAGTCCAGGTTCAAACAGGATGCATACTTAAAGATACTGTGGCAAATCATCTGCTGCGTCATGTGCATGTCATGTCAGTCAAATAAACAGATTTATTTCAATGTAATCAGGTAGAAAATTTTGCCAAACACCTATGCTAGCAAGGAGAGGATACTATATTGGTAAATATGTTCCATAATCTCATGACAATCCTATACATTCATTTGTTGACTGAATTGGGAAAAAAAATAACAACCCAGAATTTGAAAAAAAATGTTATACGCAGGAATCAGAATGCAGCTGTTTCCTCAACCAGAACCAAATACAGATCTGAGCTCTCTCTTGGCCAATAGGACATGTCCTATATGTTCTCTCTGGTTTGACTATAGCCTGGTGATTAAGGCGTTTTCTTAGTATGTGAGGTATACTTTTGAGACTTATCACAAAGGAATCAATCAAACCCTAGTTCTACACCTTCTGGGCAAGGATCTTACCCCTTTGGTTTCGATATGAGTGGGGTCACCACCATCATCAGAAGTTAAACCTAACAAACTTCCCCTAGATAGGCGAGCAGGAGTCAATAATTTTCCTGTCTTATTTGGAACAAGAGTGTTAAAATTTGGGGCACAGGTAATCTAAGCTTGGTTATGCTCCATCTTTCCTTTTGAAAATGTTCCAATTTACATAAATACACCTGAATTACAGCAGGAACTTGCATGACGTTCACCCACATGAGTATCCCAATAACTGAGTTACAGTTGCAATGTCAATCTCCCTTTCTCTTCTCTTGCCCAATTAAATATTAATTTATGCAGACTAGAATAATTGCAGTAAATGAAAACAAGAAACATCTGCCCTTCCATAGTCCACTGATTAGGGCATGATTCTAGGAGACCATGAGAAGCATTAGGACACATAAAAGTCTCTTTTTAAAATGTATTTCCACAGTGGTATATACTACTTGGAATTTTATCTTCTTACTAGAGACAATATCTCAATTAAAATTAGCCATTCACATGATTTCTTTTATATGCACAATGATATGCATCAGCAGTAACAATAACCTTGATTGGTTTGTTCAACTAAATTCAGCACCGTGAGAGTGATGACTATTCTTTCCTGCCTACTTTCAGTTATAGTTTTCAGCCTTTGTAAAATGGTAAAACGTACCTGATTTCAAGCCAAATTGCGTGAGTAAAACAACTTTAGCCTCACCTGTCATGCTGATCATTTCTCCAGCAGAAAACTCTTGCGTGTCCTGACTTGTAGGTAGAATTGACTAAAGTGTTCTGCTGTACACAAGGACTTAAAGCCACCATTTAACATCAAGAATTTCTACCAATTGAAATGCTGTCTGTGTAATTCAGATTTAAGCATATTACCAAATGGTTAAACAGACTTTTTAATGGAATACATTAACTCATTGTCTCAAATGGAGAAAATGCAGGAAGTGTGCACTAGTGTTGGAAACATTTTGGTATTACTAAGTGCTAAGAAGTCAACCACTCAAGGGACCAGACTGAAATAGTGTTTGAATCCTTTAATAATTTGGAATAGTTTTATTTAAGAAAATATCCCACTGGTTTGAGTTCAAGAAAGTGCTTTGAAAGCACCAGAACTCCACCCCCAAAATACAAAAACAACATCAGAAAGATTGGCAGGTTGTCAGGCTCATCTCCCCCCAAGATGTCAACTCTTCCCAGAGTTCAACCCCATTTGACATTTGCCCCAACAGAGAAGTCAGAAAACTCTAGAGAGAAAAGGGAGAGTCAGCAACCTCCTAAAGCAGATCTGCCTCTCTTCTTTTACCAGTAGCTCCACTTGCACTCTGGCCTCCCAGCCCCACTTATGCCCTGTGGCGGTGGTGGCCTGACCCTCCAGCTGCTTGAGTCCTATGCATCGTGAGTAGCACAGGGACAACTGATGTACAAGATGGCAGCTGCACTGCTCCCAGCAGCCCCAGGGCCCCGCAGCCCAGGAAGCCGTGCCTGTTTTCTGGTGATTGGCGGGCATGACTTGCACTGTGCTCTGGTTTTCTTCCATTTTGGCAGGCAGCGTTGCCTGTGTCTTCAGGTGCTGCACAAAGGCCCGAGCCTGCCCCAGCTGCCCTGTTGGGCTGGGATCAGGGGCCTCTTGATCCCACTCGCAGGATGAGGCCAAGCACCTCATTGTGTAAACCTGCAATTTTGTTCATTACCAAAAGCCCAGACAGTCTTCTCTTTGATGTGATTTTGATGGAAGGAATTTTTCCATTTTGACAGAAAGAAAAATTTTACTCCAAGGATGTTCTGGAACAAAAATAGCAAAGGTAGGGCTCACGTACTATAGTATGTTGGGAAAAACAATAAGACTGGAGCAAAGAGATGTGGAGCATCAGAGAAGAGCCTAAACCAGGTCTGCAGAGAACCGAGGTTGAAATACTTAGAGTTAGGAGACTGACCATGATAGTGGACCGGGGAAAAAGGTGCTTGGTGGAATTGTGGGCTGGTGTAAGAGACTGATCTAAGAAACCAGTTTACAAGAAGTTACAGAAGAGTTGGCAACTTTACTGTCCATTTTTGCCTCCACAATTTAGAAGTAAATCCGAGATTCCTGAGCCTCACCATTCATTTGGCATTACTAAACACTTGCCAAATCCATGGGCAAAACACTTGTTGTTCACCAGTAATTATCAAGTACTAGAATTCTACATAATGCCTCTTGCCTTCTTTTCATGGTTCAAATATCACCAGAGGATGTTCAGGGTTGCAGAGAGACAAGGTTGGGAAGAAGGAGGACACCCCAGCCCAATACCCAGTTCCTAGAAAATAATATATGAGTGCATGTTGTGCTAAAAGAATATTCTTAAGTTTGTAAAGTCAAGGGCTCAGCAGTAGGATAGTTCATGCAACCCTAATTTAGCCTATTTAAGCAATGCAAAAGTCATTAACTGCAAGATCCCAGAGTATTTTTATCCACGAGACATCTTAATCAGGGCAGAAAGTAGACCTGCTCTAAGGAGGAATCAAAGATATGCACTGAAGGAGTCTGCTTACAGCACTTGTTGCAGATTTTGTAAAGAAAGAAGTAGTAAAGCAGGAGTACAGAAGATGGTTTCATGCTTAGGACAGCAAACATTCTCTGGGTACTGGGTCCTACCTTTGCTTCTACCACAGGATTTGTACATGACAGCTATTTGGCAGATTATTTTTGGAAAAGTAAGATGTTATATTATGTAGTGTTGTAAGGCCCAAAGAGATTGAAACAAGTAAAAGTTCAAGCATTACATTTGTGTATGCTCATGACCCTCATTACTACCCAGCTGGTACAACCACCATTTGTTCTTATGCCCCCACAGCAGAAACTCCTGCAACACTGGGGTCCTTTGAAAAAGGTCACATATCACCTCTAGGGCAAACAAAACACATCTAAGTAACCAGACGAGGCATAAAGTACTATTGCTAGTCTTTAAAGACCAAGATAGATCTAAAATATTTTCTCTGAGTACTGAGTGTCACCCACACAGGTCAGCCCCTAAAAGTCTCCAGTAGGTTAGCAGATCTGGAGTTAGCAGATTTGTCTTCCAGACAAACTTCAAGTAGCTTCTGCACTACACATACAGATAGATGCAGTCTCTGTGCCTTAGTGCCTGCATCTGTATCATGGAATTAATATAATCCTTGTCCTCATACACAAGGTGCCATGGTGAATTAACCACTTTCTTGTGTGAAGCACTCCAGTACTACGGTAATACAGAAGAGCACCTGAATAAACTTACAATTCTCCCTTCAGAGTGGCACCACACACTGTACAACATGCACAAAATATCGAATTTAGGTTGTAATGGCAACATCTATTCTGACATTTCCAACATTGTGAATTCTGGTCTCTGCAGCCTTAATGTTCTTTTAATATTGTTTCTCAGTAGAATGCTTTTATAAAAATGTTATCTAAGTACCCACACATATCATAACATTTTATTATTTTGTCAATGTCAAAGTCAAAAGAAATACTGGGATTTTTGATGCAGCTAGCTAATGGTTTTTTAAGTGGACTATACATAGCTCTCTTGAGTACCTTAAAATAAAGAAGAAACTCCATGCTCCTATAAAATTCCGTTAAGACTTTATGGAAACATCTACCTATACAGATTGGGGGAAAAAAAAAAAAAAGAATGTCACTAATATCACCCTCAGATTTTAGAAATATGCTCATGTCTTCTATTTTATAGAGATGTTATAACTTACTCATTTACCCTACCAGCCTTAGAATCTTCCCTTTATTTGCATTAGGCTCAAATATGAATACATGTATTTTCTGTGACTGTCATACTGCTTTAATTGATTTCAATGAGAAGATTTAAAATATTTACATACAGCTGTAGTAGAAATTTTTACTTGTAGTCCTGTCTCAATACAGCTATGACTGTGAAGATCGTGTTTACAATAAAAATGAAGGGATGAAACAGCTTTTGCATTTTTTGCAATAGCATTAAGATACAGCAAAAGTAATAACTTGCAAGGATTCTGGTTGGTTCATCAACAGCTGCACTTAATTTACCCTTCTGCTAATTAGCAGTGCTTAAAAACCCATCAAATGACACTTCTAATCGACAGCATACTCCGTGATTATAAACTGATTAAAATCCTTGATCCCTCACCCCCTTGTAAATACTTCTGTCACCTTTTCCAACAGAAATTAGTTAGAATTATTTCCTATGCATGTATGTTGTGTTTTTTATTGAGCTAAGTGTCAGCTCCTAAACTCACTGAAATTGGACATTTATCATTGTCTAGTCAGTACAACAGTTATTTCTGTTAATGTTTCTATATTTACTAAAGCAGATAGTGTGAGTGAGGTTGGCCTAAAAGAGCAAATAGCGATGCCTTTTTTGTTAGCAAACGCTTCTCAAAGTACTGTACCATAGCAATAGTACTCCTAAACTTCCAGTTGCCTGTTCACTCATGCTGAGGTGAGCTATTACAAGTTAAAGCATCTGCAGACATCTCTCTTAAAACCAGCTGAGACAGAGTCTTTTCAGACGGTTATCTGTATGCTAGACTCTTCTAGATAGTTCTCACCTTATTCAGAGAGGATTAAATCTAGCCCCTTTGATGACCTTTTCCAGGTATCATGGAACAGTTGAATATGGAGGGGACCTCTGGAGATTGTCTAGTTCAACCCCCTGCTCAGATCAGGGTCAGCTAGAGCCCACTTAGGTTTTTAGTATCTCCAAAGGGAGAGACTCCTCTCTCTGGGCAACCTGTGCCAGTGCTCACTGTAAAAAAAAAAACCCAAACTTTACTTATGTTTAAGCAGAATTTCAAATGGATCTCAATGGAAGGTGATGGGTCTCAATACTTTTGAGAATGCATCAGACCACTTGCCTGCTGCTTAAAATCAGGAAAACATACAGCTATGTGCTTTGGCTTAAACTGATTGGGGTTTTTGTCAATGGAAGTTTAACAGAAGGTGGCTTTTAAAAATATCTCAATAGATGTTTACCCCCATTTTTAGGTATGTAACATCTACAAAGGAATCCAGCTTTCAGCAACCTTAAAAACAGAAAGATCTGCCTTTATATGAAGCAATGTAATTTTCACACTCGTGTTAATTTGCTGCAGATTGATTTAGTATGTGCCTGGATGATATAAGTATGAATCTCTTGTATGCTGAATTCATAAAATTCAAGCATTTAAAACAAGGAGAGATATTCAGAAAGAAATGCTCGTTTCTGAACACAGTTTTTGGAATATCACTTTTGTAATGCAAATCTGAGAATAAGCAGATTGAAGGTCAGGTTCTGAATATAATTATGGTCACTATAAATAAATCATGAAGAATACTTATTTGAAGAAAAGGATGCTCATTTCTCATTTAATTTGAAAATTCCCTATGGGCCATATTCTATAAATTTAGTCTTTAATCTCAGGGAAAATCCACCAAAAAATCACTTTGTAAAAATAATTTTGAAAACAGCTGTTTTTTTTTTTCTTTCTGCTCCACCTCTATTGCTGCCATTCTTTTTCCTTATACATACATGCTTTCCCATGATAGGAAACGGATTCCAAGTTGGGAAACATAATTCAATCAGGAAACATAAATAGTACTTGTTTACTGAAGACCAATGACAACTTGCAAAATATTTCAAATAACTAACATTTATAGTGAACTTTCAGGCAGTACACAGGTAAAGTTCTTTAAAACGACAGTAAAATCCTGAGAAATTGTAATCTATACTGCAAATGCTACTGCAGAACAGAAGACAGAATACACAAACAATTCACAATAACTCTTATTGAATTTTAAATTTGCCTGTACTGTATCTGCCTTCCCTTCTACACAAACGCTATCAAATTAGAGGTCACAAATATTTGCATTGTAAAGGAGTACTTGAAACATTTGTAGAGTGGCAAAATACAGAATAACTGGAACAAAGCTTTCCATATCCCAGTCCTACCACTTCTACCTTCCCTTGTCACCCCCCCAAGGGTCCATCCAGACTGAGATGAATGATTACTGTATGCTACTTGTTTGGTTGTTCATTTGGCATATAAAACCCCATTCCCTCTCCCCTCCACCATAAGTCTGTTCTGCAATCATAAAGTGAAATATTTCAGAATATTGCAGAATTTGCTTCATGACTGCAAGTGAAATATTTCACCTTATGGGCTAAGAGATGGGTTTTTTCTAATTAAAACTGTCTTTTTATGGCTGTCTTTTGCAATAACTCAGCCAACAATGTCATGATAAGACTGTACAAGATATCACAGTTCTTGTGGAAAGACTGGTTTTCTTACTTGAAACTTATCAGCAGAAATGCTTCATCAGTTTAGCAGATCTGTAGTCTTACAGTATCTCATAAATGCCAAAGTTAGGTTCTTGCAGAAGGAGTCAACAGTGGCAGAGAACGAAGAGTTGTAAGTAGAGTCTATGAAGATACTGGTAAAACCAGAAGCAGAAGTCTGATGCATCAAAGGCTGCTTGTAGGCTGGAAGGTACAAAACCCAGGCAGACCCTGAGTCTGTACTGGGTATAAAAGACAAATATCACCTTTTATTTTGCCCCTAGTTTCCATGGAAACAAACATTGAGTGCAAAGCACATACAAAAGGTAAGGTCCCTAGCCTTGGATGCAGTAAGTGCACTGGAGTTTCCAGGTTTAGTTCATATTCCGTTCATATTCTCCTCTGGATAGAACCGATAGATCTGAGGGGCAATGGCCAAGCTGTGGTCTATTTTCCCTAGATTGCTCTGCAAGCCCCACTGGATATTGGAAATTGTTGCCCATTTTCAGAGGCAAAGTCATTTAAATTACACCTGTTTCTTGCTTGAGTACGCTAGGACAGGAGATGTTTGTCTCACTGGGCCTCCACAGTTCATTTGGACACAAGCAAAGTTTGTTCCATCTGACTTCAATTTACACACTGACTACACTTCAGTTTACACACTGGGGGCACTCCTGTGGTCCTGCAGTCCAGAAAAATATAAAATGTTATGTAATAAGCAGCAGATCTGGAAGGCAGCATTTTGTTTCTGTGGAAAGAAATGGTGAGCAGAAACAGGAAAAAAACCACCAGACGAGTGGAATGAGTAGACTGAACAGATGGGCACAAATCTTGGAGTTTCTGTATTTAGTATCATTCCCCCATAGAAAGCTGTCTGTTACATACTGTACTGAATCTAGCACAAGAATCTAGCCTCCAGAAAGTGAACTGAAATTGTAAGTGAAAGTTGCTTTTAAAATCCAAAAATCGTAACACTAAACCAAAAGCACTGATCTTAGGATAGCATGGAAGGAGGGCTCTGCCCTTAGCAGGCCTCTGCTTTTTCAGGATTCTGTAGAACTTGTTGAAGCAGCGCTAAAAATACCCCCAAAATATCTGTTCCTGTGTTTTAATTCTTTTGGGTATCCCAGAATGGATCACAGAGGACATCTTATGCCAGCTTTCTGACAGCCACTTGGCACAGCAGTAAACTTTCATGGTTTCTGAATAAAACATGTGCCTATCCTATAGTTCTCAAACTCTCCACATTATGTCAAGTGCTTCAAATTTAATGGAGAATGTTAACTACACTCTGCCTGCTTGCCAGGGCTTAAGCTAGTTAAGATTTTAATTAAATTTTTAGAATTTATTTTTTTATATTCCAGCTGAAGTGACCCTTTAGAAATCCCCTTCTCTGAAAGACAGAATTCTTAAGAGTCTGTATGTGGTTGAGGAAAATAGGGTGAGTGCCTTGTAATAACACAACACAGGAAAAAACAGCACTCAAGCCTGAATGGAAAGAAGAATCAGAGAGATGGGGGGCAAAAATGGGGACAGGAACAAAAAATCTTTATTTTCTTTTTAATAATGTGCCCGTAGATACGGGGTCAGTAGCCAAATATTCAAGTTTTACAATTACCATCTTAACTATGAAACAACAAGAAGAAGATTCATTTACTGGGAGTTATTCTAACTGAAAAGCAGAATTTCCCCCAAGGTCTCTTGACCTTTGGCAACACCTCAGAAATTCATTTGTTTCATAACTGGAGTTACTGGACATTACTAATGGAATTACGGAAGCACATGGAGTGATCTGACATCAATGCATCCAACTGAGTCAAAGCAGAGGACAGATAAGATTTACAATGTTTAATTCATTCTTACAGACTTTTGAGGTTTTTGAATCCTTTGGACAGCAAATCCCTTACAAAGATGAATGAAACTGGGAGTGGTTTGTGTTGGTTTATTGGATTTCTTTGAAGAAGGAAATGCAGGTGGAGTGGGACAGTGAACGGCACTTGCGAGGACAATGAGAAGGGGTACCTGAGAGATGCTGGCAGCAGTAGAATACAGATGACAAGTTGGGAACATCTCTGGGAGGAAAGACAGTGAAAGTGGGGGTCATAAAAGTCGACAGCATCCTCCTTCATGCCAGCAAACAGACACCTCAGGTAAAGGAAATATTTAAACTCTCTCAGTGTCTCACAGGAACGCAATACAACCTTATTAAAAAATTGAGGTGACAGCAGCAAAAGGAGGAAGTGCTAATTAAGGACCTGACATTCAAAAGTTAGCTTTGATTTAAGGTTAGTTTGTTTGTTTTCTTCCTAAAAAAATTCAACACATATATACAGTCATGTAAGCAGAGTGGAATGGTTAGGAAATTAACTTTAGAGAGGAACTGATTTCTTCATTCTGCAAGCTGGAAGGCCATTGCCTAGATTGTTGTCATTCTCTGAAGTTTCTTTTTTCCCTAGACCTTCACAATCATGCTCAGCCTTTTCCAGACTGTACTCAAATCCTCTTTTACATGAATCCGTTTGGTTGGAGTCTGGAGGAGTCAGTTTCTTCTCCAGTTCTGTGTTTACATTATGTAATATCACTATGATCTGAGAGGATCAGAAGCTCTGGACAGGGCCCCTTGTTTGCCAACATTTTAGTTATAAAAACCTTGTCAGATATGCCAAAGCCTTTGCCAAAAATAATGGAAAAGAGTTAATACAAGGAAATAAATGTTCCAGTACTCAGTAAATCAATAAATTAGTCAGTTACATGATACAGAGTGAATTAGATTACTTACACGGCTATATATTAAGAGTAACCTTAGTAAGAATAAAGCCTATTTTAATAGTGTTCTTAAATAAAGTATAAAAACACATTTCCTCAGCTCATATATCACTTTTTGTTCTGGGCAGAACATGAGATTTTCTTGTTATGGATTATTTCAAGGTTGAATATTTTCTTTTTATTTTAACAATAAGTACAAGAAGACTTTTACTTGCATGTGACTTTAATTTTCATCTGCCATTTCCTAAAAAAGAAAACACCAAACCAGAAAGCAAAACACCCATATAGACAAATGTAACGAGGTTATCCAGAACAACGAACACCCTGGACGTTGAAGCACTAGTCTAGGAGGAAGAAGATATGGTTTCAGTCTTTTGCTCTGAATGAAGCAGAGCCCCAAACTTGAGCTTTGATATGCTAGAAAGCATTTAGGAGCTATTTGCTTCTCTGTGAAGTCTCCCTTCCAGTGCATTCTTCCTTTATTTCACAGAAATGCCATCCTTTATCTAGGACATGGTCCTAAGGGGAAGATTTTCAGTTAAACTTTTTATCACTGGTTTAGGTTAAATTGAAGCAAAAACTAAACCCCCATTTTCTTCGTGGTCCTTTTCCATTACTGCTGACACCTAAAAAACAAGCCTGCACAATCAAGTCCCCATAGAGCTGAAGATACTCTTCTACAGATAGAGATCAAAACAGATTGTTCCCTGCTTGGAATAAGCGGAACCAGGCAAAGAGTTGTAACTCAGTCGTAATTCCCTTCCTGACCTACTCCCTGGGTATTACAGCAGCACATAGCCCACTTTCAGGACATATAAATTCACCACATCACCCTTAATAATTGCTATGGGCCTTTGTGATTTGTTCTGTCATTTCATAAACAAGAACAAACCCACGGTGCCCTGATAACTGAATCAGCATTTATAACTTTGATCCTATTTTCAATGTAGTGTGTATGATAACCTCTTGGTACTGCTTCAATCCCACACAGTGCTGCAGTATTTCTCTTTCCTTGCTGTGCATGTATAAAACAGTGGAGAGGGAGCTGGCTTCCAGCAAGAAAAAAGGTCATTTGAACCCTGAAAGTCACTTTCTGAAAGAAGATCATTTGAAACATCATTTAATGTGAAGAAGGATACCAGTAAAATGAGGATTTTTAGTAAATTACAAGGAATGTAAAACTAAAGTTATCTCCTTGGATATTTTCGGCTTCACAAAAAAGTACCCTGCAGAATCTATTAGGAAGTAACACTAGTCTAAATTTTGTGGTTTTCTTCAATAAGTATTTGGATTCAAAATACTGCTGCAAAATAAATCTTTTCTAACAGGCAAGCATCACCAAATTACTAGCAGGTCCATTGGCTACTGGTTCTTCTGTCAGTGATATTCTTTTTTTTTAACAGTAATTTTAAAACATGATATTAATATGCTGATTGTAAATTTTATAGGTCACTCCTGGAAAAAAGAAAGGAAGGAGAAGGGGCTGGTGCTGTTTAAAGCCATGATCCAGTCAGATACATTCCAATACAATTAAATACAGTATATTATATCTAAAAAATGAACCGTTCCACTATTTTTGGAGAATGAATGTCTCAAAAAAATAGTCCCTCACAAATGATTTACCAGTCTTCCTGCAATGTCTTGCTAAATGGGCAAGTGAACTCTTTACATTGTTATGAAAAGGAGTGGTGTCAAATAAAAGTAGGAAAACATTTATGTGTCTGTACACAGCACCAGTAAAAATCAGTGCTAGAATGCATTTCTGGACCGGCCCCAGGAAACAGGTAAACACTGAGAAAGTGCAGAAGATAAGCCTGTCATTATTAAGTGATTACAAAAAACATCTGTGATGTCAGGCTGATCAGGCTTAAATATTCTGTTTATTTAAGAGGTTGAAATGTGACTCAATCACAGTACATATTTATCTTCCTAGAAAAAGACATTAAAGACATTAAAGACATTACAGGAAAGACTTAACAAGGTTCAATGGCTGCAGAAAAAAACAAAAAATCCAACCTTGATATAAACCTGAGGTGTATATGAGCAATTATCAGAACAGCCTACTGCAGGGGGTGGTAAACTCAGCTGTGTGGCATCTAGTAAGATTGCATATCTTACTAAAAGACATGTCATCATCAATGTTTTCACAACACTCTCCAAATCTCTGAAATCTGCTACTACATGAGTATCTATATATATTTTTAAGGAAAATTTATATTTAATAGATTTTTTCAACTTGTCAATTCCTCTAAGTAAGAAGGATCTATAAAAGTATAATATCTGTTGGTTAAACCTATTTAACAGAAGAACATTAATTTTTCCCCATTTTGAGATTGCTTGTGAAACTTTCTGAAGAAAAAGAACCCTAAGCAGTAGAGTGTACTTACACTACCTAGACAGACAGAACATATATGCTATATAAAACAATATTAATTATACTGCAGAAAAGGAAGAATGATTTTTTTAAAAATTGCCTAGGGGGTTGGTCATGTTATTACTGTTCACCTGCTCTTCAGTGTACAATCTGATCTAATTCCCAGAAGCAGCATCTTTGGAAGAAGGCAGCTCCTCAGGTAATGAGCCAAACTTCCTGATAGCAATGGTTACCATTTAATCTTCAGCCACGTATCATTTCAGATCCCTCACATTGTTCTCCAAAGGAAAATTCTATGTATATTATGCAACCCCAAAAATCCACTCCACTATTCCTTGTTCCTTCCCCCACAGTCTCCTGGCTATATTTCCCAGCACTGAGATTCCCTCAGCTGCAGGACTTTAGCTTTTCCTCAGCCCTGGACCTGGCAACTGCCCTCACCTGTCATACTTAACCCCTATTGCAGTCAATAAACAAGATTTCCCCCCCCACCCCCCTTTTTTAAGGGATTTCTCAGAGCACAGCCAATAGACAGAGAAATAATCCGAGTGCAGGTAAGCAGAATTCAGTGAGGATACTCTTCCAGGCAGCAGGAAGATGCAGGCTTAGGATGTGCCTCCAGAGAGAAGGACCAGGTCCCTGGGAGCAGGTGGGGTAAGAGGAGCCTCTTCTGTTGTTGAAGCTGCTTCGGTACTGGGGTGAGTGGTTTAATCATACAGTTATTTTAGTTTAGGCGTGTAATCAGGGGAATATCTATTTTGACTACAAGGGGTTTTGGCAGATGAGCTTATTGCTTGTGGTCTGATACCAGAACTCTGAAGTTTTTTTACAGGAACCCATGCAAAGCACTAGGGCAAATACGGAAATGGGTGTCAGATCAACAGCTGCTTCAAAACTATCAGAGGCACATAAATTATGGAGCAAGGTGTCACTGAAGGCCTGGATAGTAATGCCTCAAGTTGCATTATTGATCCTGTCCTTTCCCACATTGGCAAAAACACCGAAAACAAGTAGCAGCCACCATGGATAGGTTTGTCTGCACATGTAGTTTCACTACCGAAGTTCCTGATGGTGTGTTAAGACAAGTATGCCCTCACTACTGGCTCTCTTTTTGCTCATTTTTATTACAACTAAAATGTCTCCAGTTGCCCTGAGAAATCTAGTTCTGGAGAACTGTTCTAGGAGGATCAATAATCTAAATTTACAAATGGAATATTTTAGGATTAAGGGGGGTAAAAGCCCAACAATGAATGTAGGTTATCTCTAATGATATTCAAGCGTTTCTGCCTGCAAGAATGTATAATTGCTTTGAATTCAGATTTGACAATAATCATGACATACTATGCAAATAATCTCAAGCTTACTTCCATTGACTGTAGAGGAAAAGACTTAACCTGAAACTGTTTATACTAACCTTCCTACTGACCAAAAGTCTATACAAAGCTAACCTGCAGAAAATAAATGTTCCTCTGAGAGGTGAATAACTGATAGAAAAGCAAGAAGTTTTAAGTTACATCTTGTCAATAACAGAAGGACACCTGAGAAGAAACAGATAAAGCTCTTGATATAAACAAGGTTAAAAAAATTCCATAAGGTAACAAAACAGACCTGTGCTGATGAAATGGGTAATTACTGACAATGACTCAGATGCTAATGATAGAGACTGCGTCTCTAAGGCATAGGCATACATCTAGGCCACAATAACTTTCAGCTTCCTCTTATCGCATCAAATTAACAGTAGAAGAGGTTCCCTAGTGATCCTTTTGCAGAAAGTAGGAAATAAGAATCTGAGGGAGAGAAGCAATTTTGGATTCCAATAAAACCTCTCATAAGGAGTAAGGCAGTTGTTGGGAAGAATATGTGGATTGGAGCAGACTGTAAAGTTTTCTTTTGTTGTTTTAAATCAACATATTAAAGAGCACTCTGAATATTACACAAATTAGCTCCTGTTACCTTGGCCAGGATAATTTTGTATTCTTTATATGGGTAGGGAAGAAATCTCACAACCTGAGATCGTATTGTATATGCCAATGTCTCAAAGCCTGATCAAGTAGTAAAGAACAGTGAAAGTGGAACTGAAGAAATTCTACAAGCAGCAGATACTTGTGATTATACACAGAAATAGTTTTGTTTGCACTTATTTATTTATACTGAAATTAAAGATATCACTTTATCAAAAATAACCTTAAGAGATCTGTGTGGTAGAAACTGAAGAGCATCTCTGTTCATAAGGCATGGCAAAAGTCTTCAAAATGATTGTTTTGGGGAGTAATGTCTAGTGGGAAACCCTGCATTAATTTGGAGGTAGCCCATGATAAACAACTGATTCACTACTAAGTACTACAGGTCATCTGAGCTAAACATTTTATTTGGCTTGTTTTCAAGTACTGTCACTTTTCCCTCATTTTTGCTTGCCATCAGGAAAGAACAGAAACTTGATTATACTTGCGTTTTCTTTGTGATTTTTAAATACAGCTGTTCCCTGAAGGAGTCAGTCACAGCAGTTAAAATGTTAAAACACAAGCTGCTGCTTATTCATGCACCATGTCGTAATATGATGATACTCTTCACCCCTTATGAAAAGAAGGAGCAACTCTCTTACATAGAATCCCTCATCAAAATCAGTGATCCCGGGATCTGAAGAACAGATACAACTGGCACTGTCAGCGTCAATAAGCTGCCATTCATTGCCTTTCTCTGTGTCATTAAGATGAGCACCAAAACTGCTCAGTCAGCTCAATCAGCCAACTGCCCTACCCAAGTGAGTAATTACATCACTGCAAAACTGTCACGAATAGAAGAGTTGCTGCAAGATGGAAGAATCTCATGAGTTATTTCAGTGTTGCCCATCTTTTACTGTCATAGCTGCTGACATAGGAAAGCATTCAAAAGACAAACTTTGAAACTTGGAAAATATGAATTAGAGCTTCAGCACAGTGTTTTACATAGATCTTGTAATTTACTTGGCCAACTTACTGCAAAATTGTAGCAGAGTTCTAAAACTAGAAGGCTTGACTGCTTTTCCTAGATTGCAGCCACCCAGGCTTTCCTTTGGATGTGTCTGTGTGCAAGGCACTTGGATTTTAGAGGCTCGCGAACTTTCTTCAGAAGGCACAGCACAGCTTGATGCTGTGATGACACACAGTCTTGAGCCCTAAAATGAAAGCCTCACTACAGCAGTGCCATACAGAAGTGGTGCACTCCACAGGCGGAGCTACGCTGTCTTTGGCCCCAGAGTGACACTGCTTGTAATCTGTGTGACTGTGGTGGCTCTGTGGTGCTTTGTCCATCCTGGGTAGGGATGTCAAAACATTTTCACGTTATAATGCCTGATCGCTGTAAGGAAGAAATCGATAACCGCTGAACCACTAGTTTATCTATCTCCCTCCTGTACGTTTAGTAGATAGCATCACTGTAACATTCTTCATTTTCTATGGCATCCTAAATAGGGCTGCATTACTTTCTAGATAATATAGATGGAGATAAAACACTCCCTGAAAACCCAGTCAGGCTAACCAATACAGAAGTGTGTAGAAAATTGCTGATCAAAAGCTCTTCATGAAATATAACAGCTTTGGATGTCTTTTCAGGTAGCAGCGTACTCATACGCTAAGGGAAAATCATGAGTTTCACTTTTAGATTTTAATGAACTCTAGTTCTATATTTTCATCACAGTTACTGTTGCAAGGACTCATATATGGCACAACCTTCTTCAAAGAAGAATTAGAGCTTAATCAGTCATATTTCAGAAACTAGGCATTTTATGGAATATCTTTAACAGACCTTAAAAATATTTTTAATTGATGGTAATAACTTTAAGAGCTGATGTTTTTTCCTTTAAAGTGATGGGCTGTTCTTGTACTGCTAATATCCAAATGCACTATGTAAAACCATGATGAAGAAGAAACGAAAAATACAGTGCAACAAATTTAAATGAGATAAGGCTAATTTTGAAGGCTACTCAACTGAATTATAAGGAAAAAAAATAGCAAAAAGGAAAAAAAAGAAAATCACGTCTCTGTGAGATTTGATATGAGAACAGATTTGTGTGAAACAGCTATAATCTAATACTTAGGGCTAAGTATAGATCAGGCTTTACCTTTATACTGTCTCTCTAGGCAATATTGCCAGAAATAATAAACATAAAGACTAAATATCTCTCATTTCATCCTTAGATACATGCACTTAGGTCCTGACCCACTGATAACAGAAGTTTTTTTAGTGACTTTAATAGGGACAGTTGTTTAAGGTCAAAAGTTTAAGGTACAAAGTTCCAAGACAATCAACTGAGACTTCCTGAAATGCATAGACAAGAGCACTTCACTAGGAAAAGCCTCAATCGGTTTTTAAAACTTGTCATTAATCTATTTTTTAGATAAATTTTGAACTGTGCCAGCTATAGTTCATGCCAAACTAAATTTGGAATATACTATTTAAATATCAACAGAGCTTTTTTTTTTTTTCTCTCCATACTTTAAGTGGGATTTTATGAGATACCACCTGGCAAAGAGTACACTGGGAGTTCTTAGAGTTGGGGGTTTGCTTTTTTTTNTTTTTGTAGTGTAGTGAACCCAGAAAATATTACACCATTGAAAAATGGTAGGAACAAGAATGTGAAAGGCATCCAAACTAACACGCCTGTGTGGCTGTGTTACCCCTGTCCACTCTCTTTTTATTGTCTCCCTGTTAGGCTTCAACCAACTGGGGAAACAGATTATTTATGAATGAAATAATGAGGGCCTTTCACCTCCAAGTCATGGTTCAGATTCAGCCCACATTATCCCTGGTGACTGAAAGCACATGAAGTGCAGTTTGGTGGTACCAGTCCCCTGTGCTGGCTGTTGTGGATGCCTTTAATTGGTCCCTTAATGTATTATCAATATTGCCATCAAATTACTCTCTTTTTATCAGCCTTAAAGCAGAGGTCAGTTTACACAGGATCCAAACTATTCTCTTAACTTACAGGATCAAAATCTTGACCTATAATGCACCTCTTGTGTCACTGCAGACTTTTAGCACAGCTCAGTGCCTAGGGCAGTAAACTTAGTCTTTTCACAAGCATTAAATTCATTCTTGAAATGATTAGAGAGCAATATTTTCTTTTTTTCTTTTTTTTTTGTTTTGTTTTGAAAAGGAAGTTGCTCCTGGCCTGAAATCTTACAAGGCGAGGTTCAGCTGAAAACATATTTTATGGTTGAGTTATTGCAGACCATTTAAATTAAGGATTTATAATGGAATTGCTGACACAACCTTAACTCTAGCTGTTTGAATGGCACCACTGTAATTATATGAGAGTTTAATGATTTCAGCTGCAGCTGAACTGACAAACAGCATAACCAAATAAACACCAGCATTTACACAGGCTATGAGTGAGAAAAAACGTAGTAGCAGACCTGGGTAAATTCACTCATACAAACCTGATGGAAATTTTGATAGGAAAAAAATCAAGAATATTTCAGGCTATAAATAAATACCACCTTAATTTCCTTTTAGAGTGAAACAGAATGGAGTCACGATGCAATTACGCAGTCCTCCTCTCCCTTTATATAAAAAGCATGTGAGACCATCCGGAGAAACACAGGATGTGTTAAACTACAGACTGACGGGTGACTCATCAATAAGATAAAAATAATAGATTTAAACTGAGAAACAGGAGCTCAGAGAAATGGGCTTAGCAGTGAGTAGCAGACAGGGAAAAACTGAGAGATTAGGTTAAAGAAGGAAGTAGGAGATATTATTACAGAACATGCACTTCATTTCCAACATTCGTTACTGTACCATATATATACTGGAATTAAGAAATCTGCTTAGTGAATATTGTGCACTCTTTCAAAAGCAAAGTTCATACACAGACTTGTGTCCAAAAAAAAACCCCACCTTTTGAATTATGACCAATTTATTAATATTAGTACTTGTGCACATAACTGATATTCTCAGATGCTCAGATAAAGCTGTTTCTAATGAAAACCAAGTTTATGATGTTGGGTAATTACATTCAGTTATAATGTTTTCCATTTTAATTGTGCAGGTTCCTCTTCTGTGACTTATTCCTCTGCAATTTCACAATCCCACTTCACACCTTCAGGGTAGCATTCAGTATGTCTAACACTTTCTAAAGCAAACTTTCAAGGAGTCTTCTCACCTTCTTGGACAACACAATATATCTATTCACACTTTGTTGAGCAACTAGCTTTTTCTCCCCTCTCTCAACTCTTTAAATTTCTAATTCTCTCCAAAATGCTTTATCTCGGCATCTGAGCCTGACAAGAACTTTATACCATTTTTTTATCAGATATCCTGTTCCTCTTAGATCAATGGGAAATTATACCCTTATTGATGACACCCCAGAAGCTTATAGGATTTCATTTTGAGCCATTCAGATCAGAGCTGTATCATTGACTTCAGTGATTATAGCATCAAATCTATACTCTTTGATTTCCACTATTTCTCTTTTCAACATGGAGAGAAACGCACAAAGACATAAAGAATTAACAGACAACAAACTAACAGGAAACTCTTCTCTTTCTAACCTCATTAAAAAAAAAATCATATTCTTCTCTCCCATTTAAAAGAAAATATAAGTTCAATGGTCATATCCAGAAGGATTTAAGAGGCTAAAGCTAAAATATAAGCAAAACATAGGTAGAACAGGTTGTACTATAAAAATATCTATGTATGTAAGATGTTGCCTAACTCTGGAAATCCCTAAATTCTATATTTCTTAATTAAAGCAGCTCAAATCTACAGTTTTGCTTTTTTAGTATATACTGCAACATCTTAGTATTGACCAGACTGACTAGATTACAGGAGAAAATATATATGGATTATTGAGTATGATGAAAGAGTGCAATATGGTGTACAATAACGCCTTCTCCTTTTGTTTCATTTTTATTCCCAACTTAAGCAGAAAGGAGGCCCCAAAGAAACAGGAAGATAAACATTAACACGTATATGCTTTTATGAGCACACCAATTCATTTCTCATCCCCTGTTTTTCTTTGAACACTTCTGACATAGTGGTAAGCTTTTTTAATGAACTACAAAATGAAATCCACCAAACTATTTTAGTAAGTCAAATTATGACTAACACTAGTATCTGATTTTAGTCAAAGTGTTCTTGCTATTATTGTGCATTTAGACTGCATAACGATCCTAAAGGGAATTTTAGCTACACTAGCACTGCAGGAGAGTTAATAAGAAAATCAGATGAGTAATTATCTAGACAGGACCCTGTGTCAAAATTTGCCTAGAATACTACTCTTAATACAGTTTCCTAATAAAATTTAATTTTGTCATTGTCTTTACCAATTTTTCAAGATATAAAAATGCATATACACACAGACGGGAAGAAAAATTGAAGAGGCATTAGTACTTCAAATTCTGTGTGTGTTTAAGTTGAATATAAATACACAAAAAACCCACTTTTAAGTGCACTTCCCATTTCTTGTCATAGATGTGATTATGTAGCTCTTTAGTTTTTAAACATTTTCTGTCTCCAGCGCCACAATAATTGTCTACTGAAACAAATCCCTAAGTACCAATACTAATTGATACATATTGTTTTGTTATGATGAAAAAGAACAAAAGCTCATCTCATTTGATAAAGAGTAGATGAAATATTACATGTGTTGCAATAATTTGATAGCATAGTGCAGACTTGCTTTTCTTGATATCTTTCTTAATTATCTTTCCTTGATATAAAAGAAGATAAATTTTACTTTAGGTTTACCCTGTTTTTCGTAAAACTGGATTCTTCATTATCATAATATTACTATATATTATATGTAGAGAGAGATTATATGTTATATACATAACCTACTGTAAGAAAAATCAATAGCAACAGGACTTCAAACTGTTTAAAATCATTTTGATAAAAAGACGTAACACAATAATTGCTTCATGAATCATAGAATATATTTAAAATATTTTTTGTTAAAATGTTAGTATTTACAATACACTGTTAAGTATTTTACATACTAAATATTTAATGTTTCATACTTACTTAAAATACTTAATACTTAAGTAGACTATTTGCTGATCAGCTCTGTTGAGTATGCGGAAATTCGTCTTTTTTTTTTTTCCTAGGGTAAATATTTAGTTTTATTTCTTTTTTTTACTTTCTTGGATTCTGAGGCTTAAAAGGGAAAGTAGGCATCCAAGCTGAAATCATAAAACCAGAAATTTGCTCACCTTTTTTGTTTACATGTTTGAGGACTTTAAGCAGAAAGTTCCAGCTATCTATATTTTCACTATATTTATACTTAAAATTCTACTTCAGAGCACGCCCAGCACTGCTCAAATGTAAATAGATAGGCTCTTCAGCTTCCTTTAGCTGGATTCAGTAACTCAGTTCTGTATTTTTTTTGGCCTCTAAGACCTGATTAATTTAGTGTATCCACAGCACACCTATTTGATCAGGTGTTTTAGCATACTCTGAAGAGGAGTCCTCTATATCATATCTCCATAATCAGTCAATCTGCATAAACTATTAGCCCAGTCATTTGGGATGCTTCCCAGGAGCATGTTCAGGCTCTGGTTGGCACCAGCCAACTAGACAGAGTTATATGGTCTCGTGGTTAGAGAGCTCAGGCTGGGGGGAAAGCCCCCTTCCAGTTTCTGTCACAAGGAAAAAGTAACATAAATGACTTCAACATTGACTGGAGCTAAGGCTGGAAATGAGGTCTGATCTCAGATGAGTGCCCTAACCATTAAACTATAGATTCTGGTCCAATGAATTTCATTATTCTGTTCAAAGCTGAGCAGGAGGTACAAAGAGATCCCCGTGCCAAACGTGGCTGGAATCTGCTGTTTGCTACACCCTGTGACCTGTGTGTTTGCATCCCCTCAAGCACATGTGTGATTGTATCACTTTTATTCTCAAATCTTTAAGCTTCTCCTTATGTAGAAATCTTGGATAGTTAATTTGGTTCTTCAGATGCTGGAAAGGATGCGCTTGTTGGGTTTTGCAGTCATCGATTTTCTGCTTAGATTTAGTTCCAACGTTTTAAACCACTTTTGCTCTTTACACACTTGAGGTTACTTTATTTTCCATGACCTGTGGGGACGAGTAATGTAATATACCAGTTCCATACCAAATGCAACTGAAGAGAAGAGGGAAAAGCAGAGAGAAGATCAAAGTAATAGTAATAAGACCACAAAGCTGCATAAACCACCTATATGCACTGCTAATGTGTCCTGTTATATTTCTTTTATCACTCCAGATTCCCAGGATGCCCATCTGCTTATGTTGACTAGTTTCTGTTGCGTTTTCTGGAAGGTGTTTGTTTTGAGAAGCCTGAGTGTGATTGATAGTCTTATATATTACTTCAAGGCAATTAGTAGAAGTGAGCACAATACCGGGTCTCAAGCATGTTGGTTAAGCAATGCCAAAGAGCAGATCTAAAATGTAGTGCAGTTTACAGTTCTCATGACACGTGGTAGCAAAGCATTCATTAGAATTCTAGCAATGTTTCTGCTTATTTTGAAAAAGTATGTAAGCTGCAAAAATGAATGACACATAAGCTTTGCATCTTGGGCAATGTATGATTAAATTACAGCAATTTAAGCTAAAATATAAGAAGAATCATCATTTTGCCATGCTATGTGCTAAAAACATCCACTCTTCTTTACTTACAGTGCTATAGATGTTTAATCTGAAATATATAATGTCTCTTTGTCCCTTATCGAAAAATATAAGGAGTGTTCCAACAGGAATCATATTTCACTTGTTTTCTCTGAAAAACTGCATTAATTGCCTTTTATATAGATGCAAGACTTAATCAAAGAGTTTTGTTTTTGAAAGGATATAGCTTCTAAAAGCATGAATATGATGGCAAAAACATAATACAAATATTTTAAAGGTGGTTCCATGAACGGTGGGTCTTTCCAGTAAGGATTCTTTACTGCCTGAAACCACAGCTGAGCTCATGCTACTGCCTCCCATTGCTACAATACAGACTTTCTTCCTCAGCTTTGCTGTCTACTTGCTCAAAGTCTGTAGGAAGTTAATTACTCTGAAACCTCTACTGCACCTGACAACTCTGAGTGAAGGTGAGAAAGTAGATAAAAGTTTCATAAGGGGAGGTGCCAGAANATGCAGAACCACAGTTTATTTACAAATAAATATAATCAATGGGAGAACTTTGTGGCTCTTGCTGTTGTTTCAGAAAGGAATTCAGTGAAAACAAACCTTTACGCAAACCCCACACAATTACAATGATAGCCATAACGGTTAACCTCAATTTTACATTTTAAAGCTTGTTTGTCTTGTTATCTACAGCATTCATTAATAGAGAGGTGAGCCGGTCTTCTTTCTGTGTCCTTATGTGTGTCCTTTGCTCCCTTCCTCTTAATTTTATTTTCCCCATGCTTCTCTAAATACAAAATCCAGAGGCTGTTCCTGAGAGGTGTTATTTCTGAGAGCTCTGACTTTCAGCTATGGGCTTTTTACATCTCTTGTCTCCTTCCTGTCTGCACATAACAGCACGAAGAAATGATGGACAGAGAAGTCATTTATTGCTTATGCTGCAAATAAGCCTTTAGTCGTCAAGAGGAGAATGACTTTCTAGTACTTTAAGACATAAGAGAATGATAGAAATGCATAACGAGTGACCTTGTTCAGAAAATCCCCCCTATCATGGATGAAGCTGAGTAAAGCATATAAACCAGATGGTGAATGACCATCTTCTAGTTTTGGACAAAATGCAAACTTCCACTATAGGAAAGGATTTTACACAGTATCTCTCTGATGTGTAAAGATTAACTTTTGCAAACTCTTACATGTTGTTCCATTTAGTGATTTCTTCTCATGTCTGTATTTATCTCTACTTTTGGAACTCTCTTACCCACTTCTGAAGAGGTGAACACTTTATAAGGAGCTTATGATGATCACTTCATAGCAGGCCCACCTTAATTTTAAAAGTTCTAGAATGATAAATAATATTTCCTGACTACTTAAACATTTCTGTATATTGGAGAAATAGAAAAATCTCCTGCCTGCACTGAAACTGGTATCTTGGCCTTTACGTAATACGTAAGAGATCAGCAGAGGTAGAAGTGTTATCTTCTCAAAATTAGATCAGGGATGAGAGAACGAAAGTAGTTAGACAATATATTCCAAGAAGTTGGTCAATATTTTAGTTTTACTTTTGTCTGATGGAATCAGACATAAGAGATGTAAGAAAGACCAGACTGGGCTCTTGAACAGTACAGGCATTTCTGTAATCGTGGTGAGGAATCTTGGACTCCATATTGCAGAATGCCCCGTCTCATGCCCTCAGGCCTCACTTTAACTTCCTCTCAGTGAGAACTAGCCAGTGTTAGCATGTGAATATGACATACCTGTGCCTATTTTTCTTGGAGAGAATTTAGAAAGCCCAATTTAATTTTTATTCACCAGCTGCATCAGAAACCAAACCATTGTGTGCCACCTTCCACAGTCCAGGCTGTAGCTTACAGGAATGTCTTTTCCATGGAGACACCCTAATTCAGACCTCTCCTCCTGAAGGAGATTTTCCTGAAGTAAAGATGATATAGAGGATAATTTACAACATGTCTTTCCCCCTCCCCACCCCTTCCAGACTGAAATTTCAGCACAAAATAAAAGTGTTTACATATTCCATTAGAGAACCAGGGAAACAAGAAGAGAAAAACTCCTGGACCTTTAAATCTCATGTTCTAACAACCATTCAATCTTGACGTTAAAGCTAGGTTCCCACACCTTTATTTCCAGTGAATAATCAGTTGAAGGAAGTGTGTATCAGAACCCAAAACTAAGTTGAGAAATACTTTATAACAGATTATCCTTCCAGTGTGCTTAAAATGTCGTAGTGACATAAAGGTAAAATGTTTTAATTAAGAGATTTACCTTAACAGTGCTATTAACAAATGCCTCATAAAACATTTATGGAAAATCAATTTAGAGCTACTGCACTGCCATAATTACAAATTTTCAAAAGTCCTTAAATGCTTATTTGCATAATAGACCATAATGGCTCTCAAGTGATCATGTATATCTACGACATAAATAACATGCAGGTTTGGAAGCTCTTCATAACATGCATTTGCCTAGATGTCCCACTATGCATGCAAAAATTTTGCTTGGCCATTTATGATGTTAAACTTTGTTTATTTGGTGTTTTCTTAATTTTCTCATTTCTGAGCAGAAACATAGCGGTTATTTTATTTTCTATGTGTATTCTTTGCACGGGTACTCCATTCACTTTTAACACCTGTAAAACTTAGAAAAAGGCAGGGACTACCCGGGGATGAAGTTCTGATAATTGCGGTTTCAGAATTTATACCCTGACCTGGTGTAGTATTTCACAACTAGTTTCTGCTTTTTGTGAGTCTGACAGTTATGCACAATACAAAATTATAAAAAAAAAATAAAATGTAGCTTTACTGAGTTTATTAAAAGATGAAAAACAGAATTAGGAGCAAGGACTTTTTAAACAAGTCCTACTTGGCAAAATATAGTTTTAAGGAGTATTTTCAGAGGAATCGAGATATCACTGAGCATTTTTGTGTGGATTGCATTCTGAAATAAGATGACAAGAAGACATATGTTTGTTTGGAAGCCTAACATGTGGATGAAGTAGACTGGCATTTTGAACTATCTGAAGATGGGGGTCTAATTCGGTCTGTACTGAGTAAGAGGTAGTACATAGGAGAAGACAGTATGTAAGACCCTTGTATGCACACACAAAAGTTATGCTAAATATTTAATCTTATATAAGAGGAAAAAAGATCCAACTTCCTCTCCAAAAAACCTTGGCAGTACTGAAGACTGTGATATTATTGGTCTCTAGTCAGGACTGTTCTGTGAAGCAAATAGTATTAGATTTTGATCAATGACTAATTTTTTTAATGTGATTATAAACGAAACGACTGTGTTATCATTATATATCTCCAGTAAAGATTTTGTTCGTTATCTTCTTCAGCTTACATACATTGATTATAAGATTGTTTAGTGATCTGAACATACAGGACCATGACAATTTACTAAAATATAGCTAGAGAAAGGTGAAAGTGATCACAAAAGTGTAAGTTGTTGGTACTGTCTTGAAAAGAATGTACTTACCCAGAACACTGCTTCAAAAGACGTCATCAGAGCTTTACTCAACAACTGATGACCTGTATTTCTTTGACTAGGAATTGGTCAGTTGCCATTAGTATACAAGAACCTCGAGTGCCCTAACTGGATTGAGCATTTGCAAAACATAGCAGCACGTCTGGACACTGAAAAAGCTTTTTAATCTTCCTGTGATATGTGTGACATTCGAAGGAATGCCAGAGAAGCAGATAAAAATTAGGAGCAAAAACAGAGTCCCTGTGCATAGAAATTGTGCCCATGTTGTCGGATGAATACTGAAAAAACCCAATATCTACTTAAAAAAATATAGATGTGGGGTAATTTTCTTTTTCCATTTATAGTCATGTTCTGTGAAAAATAGAAGGAGCCTCATTAGAATGATTTATTATTGGCTTCCGACTTCAGAACTCAATTCATTCAATCACAGTTTAAAGAGTCATCTACCAGAGTATTCACTGGACAAATTGGAAAAGGGTAATATACTAGTTACTTTGAAAGACTGAACAGCTATACTAGGATTAATTACATCATCAAGGAGACTAATAATTAATAAGATCATGTTTTCCTTTCTGAAACAATTGCAATAAGCTTTTGCATCCTTGATCTACTACCACTTAGTCCTAAGGCAGTGCAGCCGGTATCTCTATATGCAGAGGTGTTGCGTATGAATGTGAGAGAGGTCTCATTTCACATGGAATAATATTTTTTTCTGAGCATCAAAAGAGAGAAGATCTTAACAAGTCTGACTGAACCAGAAAGACTACAAAGTGCTATTTACCATACCCCGACTGAGAGCATTGAAAAGTTAGTCTCACTAAGCCACGGATAAGAATTCTTCTGTACTTTGACTCAGTTGACTTCATAAAAATTACATCAAGAAATGTAATTTTCTATTAGACTTTGTTTGTCTGGGTCAGTAAAATATTACTAACCAGTTGAAATGGGCTGAGATTAAAGGCATTGGAAAAAATGGGAAATACTTCAAGAAAATATGCAATGCCTTTCAAAATACTATATAAAATTGTCAACATAATTAAGAAAAGAAGTTTAGACATAGATGAATAAGTAATAGTGAAAGGTAAAGAGTGCTGACAAAAACAGTGATCTGAAACAGGCTGAAAATTTTAGTGAGCCATACTCAAGAACTCACTTGTGTTAACACATATTTTTTTAGAACAAAATACTAAGGAAACCTGTAACCAAATACATGTTTAACTACTGTTAAGGTGCTTATATATTTAAATTTAATAAGTTGTGTAAGTAAGAAAGTGCGTGTACATGAGACAAAAATATCCTGCCATCACTCTGGAAGACGTAGAATAATTTTCTCAAAGCTAACAAATATTTATCCTGTGCTAGAAGTATAGTGCATGTGGAAATAATTAAATCGTTATAGAAAAAATCAAAGTAGTAACTATCAAGAATTTCAAGCTTCTATAATCTTTATCAGTGTGTTTTGAGATCAAGTTAGTTTGCTTTTAAATTCCCTTCCTAACCACTACAACAGGAATATCTTTCTGTTATGGTCTAACTCTTCTGGATTCACTACATCTATAGAGCCAGCAAAATTACGCAGTTTCTATCACAGATCAGTAAAGGTCTTATTTGCTTTTTCTTATTGGCAGAACTGGGATCTAAGTTGCTGTAAACTAAATGCTGTTAACAAATTGCCAGATAATACAAAACAGTTGATAGCCTTTGTGTTAATAAATGATTACAGATTTTGAAGATTTAAAATTCAACTATAGTTCATAGAGATCATTTAGTGTAACTTTTTAATTACCATGTTTTCACCACCAGATTTCCCTTTGAAACGATTCTTGTTCATCATACTATGTTTAAAATGACTATTAACAAAGTTGAACTTTTTAATACATATTTGTCCACTGATCTTGAAAATATCTGCAGTCAATCATTAAGAAGAGCAAGTTGCATGTTTGTGAGAAATAGAATTCATTCTCAGTTTCCTTTTCCAGTTCATGAATTGATTCTGATTTTGGAGGCCATATTCTGTATTTCCTTAATAGTTATACATGTAATATTATCCCAAATATGACAAACCTTTTAAATTCCCTGAGAGCAATCTGTTCCTCTTACTCTCCACAGAAAGATGAATAAGCCGGCTATTTAAAGTACGCTTAGAACTGAAGCTCTGTGGAAGATAAATAATCAGTTTTATGGCAAGTTTTGAGATTTTGCTTTTTGCTTTTGATCTGTAGTAGATTGTAAGGCAATACTTTTTAATACAGTATCAAAGGTGTGCTGAAATATCTATGAAGAACTGAGTTATCAAATTTGCCCTTTTTTTGTTTTGTTTCTTTGTTCTCACACTCTTTTTCCATTTTCTCAAATATTAAAAGCTACCAGAGGCTCAGGATTTAAAAAAACCCAAACACCTTCTTTGTGAAAATTTTGCTGAAGCCACTGTATCTCTCTGATGTATCACATTTGTTTAAATGAATTTTTTTTGAAACTTAGGTTTATTAAAAGGATGCCACTTGTCCCTTTTTATTACTATGCATGTCATCTCACAGAAGAGCATTATGGCTTATTGCAGAGAGCATTATGGCAAAAATGGAGGGGCGGGAACAAAAATTCCAGAGTAAAGATTTCTCCATTGTTATATGTTTGTTTATGCCTTTCACAATACTGTTGATAGAACCTTGTGCAGCTCTGAAGTGAAACAATAATTTCTAACTTGTTATCCAGCAGCTAACTGGAAATTTTTGCAAGATAGCTTCTGTGTTTACACAAGCAGATGTCCCAAAACATCTGTAGATGCTGCACATGGTAGTAAACACTCTGCAGTTGGGTCATCCTCTATGTGAACATTGTGTCTGTCAGGCCAAGCGCAAATAAAATCAAATTAAATTTGGGTACATATACTTTCTGAACTTTCAAAACAGTACTAACAATCTAACATGATCTTCAGATGGCAAATGTTACTAACGCTGTTCTCTCAATTAAGATATCCCAATATCACAACCAAGGATATTCATACCATTTTCCCTTAGCCGACACAGTTTCTTAAGTCTTATCTGCAAAGTGAAACCCATGTATTCAAAATTTTACATTAGCTAAAAACATGATAGAATTGAAGTCTTCTCCTTTAACCATATGACACAGATTCGTATGGGTGCTTTACTGTTTCATTTGCCCCAGTTAGGCACGGTGCTGAAGAAAAAAACAGATGTTTGTCTAAAAGACTAAAAAGAATTAATTCAGCTCATGTCAGCCTCTCAACACTTTGAGAGACGGACTTCTGCTTTCCTATTTCTTCTTTCTGTGAATCCACAACTTGTCTTCTGCCATTTCCATCCTGAAAGTGGCTCCCAATTTGCAGACCTGACTTTGTTCCCTGCTCCAGATGTCCTTTTCCTCAGTCATCTTCCTGTCTTCAGCCTACAATCTTACCTCTAGACACGGTAGGTACAGATACACTGAAATGCTGACCCCTGCTCCACTTTTTGGCTGCCATCTGGCCTTCCTTTCGGTTGTCATATTTCCTACTCTCCCTAGTTTTTGATCTTAGTTCATTTGGACTGCAAGAATAGCTTCTGTCCTTACCTGGAACTTCATCCACATCTAATCTCTGAGCCTGATTGTGCATCTCTCTCATTCCTGATTTGGTTGTAACACTGGAAAAAGAACAGACATTATTACCTTGCACTAGAATATTAATCTAAGTAATCTTTCCCCTTAATTATTGAGACTGGATGTTAGTAAACAATGGTACTGTTTTCCTCTTTTCTTTAAATAATATCACATATTCTTTTTCTGAATTCTCAAAAAGAACCAGTACTACAAATTAGCTCTGAGATTTCAGTTCCAGCCATTGGATTTTTCTTAATACTCAAACTGCATTATGATATTTCCATGCTAACAATAAGGGATGTATTTATCATTGAGCTCTCTACTGCTGCACTAAAAATCAGGGTCTGTCTGTCTCATAACTATCAGTTTAAAAATCAGACTGCAATAATGCATTATATTTTCCAGCTAAACATACATTTAAATATTGCATGAACCTGGCTCCCTTCCAACACACGTTTTATTAAAGCCAGCTGTGAAGTAATTATTGAACATGCTAAAAATGGCTTTTGAGAGTAGAACAATGTGAGTTTTGTTCAATTTTGATTCACACACTGAGCTTTGACTAAATACTACATTCCAAGAATTTGCTTTCTTATGGGATGGAGTCTCTGAACAACTTCAGAAACATAATTTCTGAGAACTGTAGGAATCTAGGTCAAGGACTGATTGTAGCAGTATTTACTCACATAAAGGGGTATGCTTTTTTTCTAAATAAATAATGTACTTTCAAGCACCAATGAAGGCAAAATAATGAAGAAAGCACAAGCAAGGCAATAATAAGAGAATAAACGTATACAATATAAAATGCAAACTATATTGCATATATAGTTTCATTTTACAGAAGTAAAATATTTTCTTTCTTTGGGATTTGTAATCTAGTCACGTTGTGACAGAGATGTTATATATTTCTGATGGGTTTCCCACTTTATATATGCTTGTCAGCATATTTGGATGTATCTTTCTACACCATATGATCTTCTCACACTCATTTTCACAAACATCTGAGGCATTTTTTTTTTTAAGTAGAAATGATAAACAATTGTCTCCAGGATTAGCATAGCCTAATTTTGAGTCTTTATGATTACTCATATATTTTCTAAAAAATAAAATTCACTATTCTAACAATAAGATTGTATTTATTTCTGCATTTGCATGCTAATGGACAAAAGTATTTAAATTCCTACAGATATCTACTGCTGGATAGATGCAACCCAGCTGCTCCCTGTTAAAAATGATGATTAGAAATTAATATAACTATCCCGTGCATTCACAGCTTGAGATTTGTAATATATAAAGAACAATCATTCCTAAAGGGGCCATGCTTGTGAATGCTGTATTTAATTAATGCCCAAGGGAAAGAGCAGAAGAGGAGGAGGAAAAGTACCGCAGCTGAATTTATTCAGAAATGGTAGTGATGTTAAACATTGCATGCCAGGTTTAATGGCATGTATTCATCTAGCTAGCGGAGTGTATTACTGAGAACAAATGGTGCTGTCTGCCTTCAGGAGACTAGGATTTTGAAGTGAATTTAGGAATGCACAGCAGATTTCTGTTTTATCTTCTCTATTGACTTATGCTAGGCCTGCCACCACAAACACCCAAGCTCCTCCTTGTATGCAGACCAGCGTTGTGCGTGGGCTACACAGAATTCTTTACCTGTAGTAATGTCTTCAGGCTTGTGATGGGTAGGATGACATGCAGCAGCAATCTCTACAAGTCACACCAGTCATTTATGTTGAGACTGACACTTCCCTTTTTATTCCTGGCTGCTACTAGTATGTGTGAGAAGATAAAAGTATGTGTGGTGGGAAGAGGGTACATGTAACAGCTACATTTAGAAAGAGCAAATACTACAGCAGATTAAAGTGAAAGATTGAAATCTCATGCTCGTCCAAAACAAATGGCTATGTATTATAGGGAGAGATTTGAACATAACTACAGAGATTAAAATTATTTTTTAAAAAGTAAATAAAGCAAAACCAACAAAATGCTACTATAGCATTCGATGGTACATTAGTACAGCAGAAAGAGTTTTCATATGCATGCCAGAGATTACCCACTGCAGCAGTCCCAAGCCAATCTCTGTTTGGACTGGAAGTTGCAGCTGGAGAAACACAAGAAGACCAGGACAAGAACAGGGTTAGGTTCTACCTGCCCAACTTTGGCCACTCTTTGGTAAACTGGCAGAGAAGCATCCTCAGCTAAAACCAGCAGGCCTAGTTGTAAGCCGGTTCTCATGCAGCAGGCACCTTAGGAGAAGCAGACCAGGCTGGTGTCAGTAAAAGAAACCCAAGAGATTAGGAAACAGTGTCCCTTACAGCTGGTTCTGTCCTTAGCACAAAGGAAACTGCTACAAAGGCTGGACTTCTTTGCTCGTCATTTTTTCAAAGCTCAGCTGCTAATTGGTACTTGAACAGAACATTAATAACAAAGGTCCTTTTGTATGAGGAAAAGCTTATTTTGTGGAAATAGAAATCTGGGAAAATTTAAAAGTTCAAGCCCAAATACGTATTTCTGATCACATCAGTAAAAATTTCCCTACTGCTAGTACAGCAATATTATTTCAATACGTAGATAGAAAAAGAGTAGCATACACTTATATGTCAGACTGAAGTGTTATGTGATTTAATCTTTGTCATTTAACTATGAAACATGTGAACACACAAATACCTGCAGATGGGAAAATGCCAGAGAAAAAACGATGCAAGCAACGAGCACGACCCAAGGACATCTTGCCTGGCTTGCCCCAGAGCACCACGTTGCTGAGGAGCCTCCAGCTCTGCTCAGTGCCTTGGCCATGATGCTGGGCACACCACACCCCAGGGCTCTGTGGCTGGCCTCCCTGTGGCAGGAGGCTGCAATGGAGGGCTGCATCAACCCTGCATCCACCCTGCATCCCTTTCCACCTAAATTTTTGCTGGTCAGGGCCTTGTCCCACCCAGCAGGGCAGCCTGAGGTGGCCGCAGCCCCGGGGATCAGCCAGGCCCTGTGCTGGGCAGGGAAGTGGGGACAGGGATGGCCCAAGGCCCATGGCAAGGGGGCAGGGGCCATCATAGACTGGGGGTCAGCCCTGGGCCTCTCCCCACGGCCACCAGTGGGACAGGGCTGCCCACATGGGCTCTAGGCCAGAGCCCGAGTGGAGGGACACACGATGTGATACAAATGACAGTGCAGTGGTCACCTAGGTGTGAAATGGGATGCCCATCAAGCATCCCAAGGGAGGTGCCCTCCCTTTACTGGCACTATCTACCCTAGATGTCTAGACTAAGCTAACCATTTTTGCACGCAGTGTAGCAGTGGGCACCTCTGGAGGACACTCTCCCTGAGGACATGTACCTTCCCACAAATCTGTGGACACCTCTTAGCTGCTCACCACGGAGCAAACCTCGGTGGCTTGGGTGAAGTGCCTGGCTTCTTGCTGTCTGCAGTAGCTGGATTGTATTCCCAGATTGCCTTCCACAACCATGTTTATAGGCAGCATAATGAGGAGTCTTGTCTTTTACTTGTAGTTTAAAAATGGTCACATTCGAACAGCATTCAGTCTGAAGAAATGCTGCAGTGTTGGTCTTGGTCCTTCTCTCTGCTTGGGAGTGCTACAACAATCGGCAGGCAAGTTTGTTTTCCATCTTGAGGTGGTATTTACACCACAGCTAAAGCATGCCTCTGCTCATTCTGACACTTCCAAATTAGTTTCAAATTTCAGCTTCAGGAGTAATGCAAGGACAGCATGGGGTGACGTTCAGCTTCAGGCAAATTATCTGTGGCATAGAGCGTCACATAAAATACCTGCGTGTGTCTTCACCAAGGATCCCTCCCACAGACTGCAGCCTGCATTGAGCTCCCTATTACCTCAGATTTGCTCATCGTCTTCATAAGCTGTACTTGTATCTTGGCTGCAGTATAAAAATATCCTCCGAGTCAGCTTTCGGAAACCATCTGCTTCCTGCGGTAGAGAAGTAGTACTTGGGACCAGGATTCTTGAGAGCAGCTATTTTCATGCTGCGGTGACTACTTCAGTTTACAGGCTGCTGTAGCTATATTGCCCTTGCAAAAANAAAAAAAAAAAAAAAAGAAAAAAAAAGGTTTGACTTTTTGCCCAGTTTCTCCTTAAACAAGAAGGCCAACCCGCAGGCCCCAGCATCTGCTGTGGTGTGGCAGAGGGTGATGCGGTTCATCCAAATGCTAAAGCTGATGGTCACTCAAGCAAGTGAATATAAGAATGCTCTTTGCAGCTAGGGGAAAAGATTTCAGACCATGTCACTACAACACTTTTGAAGCCTGAATCAATGACCTTAGGACTGATGATAAGCTGATGATTAACCCTGATATTTTGAATTTATCTTTGGGCAGCTAGCATTAACATTTTCCCTCATATATCAATAACAAAACAATGTCTCAGTAGCACTATAAAACCTGCAGAAAGGGAAGCTTATCACCATGAGCAGGAAAAAAAATGTTTTGACAGCCACTTAGAACAGATAGCTATATTTAATTTCTGAAAGTCTCAGTTGTGATGTCACCCTCAAATAACCATAACACAGTAGCAATGAGATATGCAAGCATAAAGTACAATCAATTACCATTCCTGTAATTGTATTAGTTGTGTTCTGCATTTGTTCTGTGTTGGAAATTACTAACTTTTCAGCAGTTTTCTGACAAATATTTCCCCATTTTTCACCAGCATATGTACTATCTTACATAGAGATACTGCATCAGGAAATGGTAAAGCCTCTGTGAAATCGTGCTTTTTCTTTTTCAGTAAGGCTTAATGGAACTGGTAGAAAGAATAGTAACATAATAGGAACAGTATATATTTTCTCTGTGGGGAATGCAAAAAGAATTTAATGCTTTAAATTGCATAGATTTTTTTTTTTAACTTTTCCTGAAAAAGCAATAAGACATCTGTGATATTTTACTTAGTCTAATAAAATTATCAATATTGTTCTTAAAAGAGGATATTTTCATTCTCTGAGTTTTGCTGTAATTGCTAATGCAGCACTGACTGGCAGTTCATGAGAAGAAGGAAACCATTCCAAATCCGTAGAATCTGTCTTTTTCCATATGCAACCACTATGTTCTCTAGACTAAAAAAGAAATAAGACAAGCAACTATACCACTGAGACTGAGAGTCGGGCTCTCTGACTCAAAATCCTTATTGGGCAAGGTAGGCTAATAGCACTTCCTAAAGACTTTCAGAGGTTAGTTAATATTTGTACAATAGCACTGTACAGGTAATGTACCCTGTTCACCTTCTGTCATATCAACTAGTACCTCAAAAGAACCATATAGTCATTGTGGGTTATATGTGTAGCCTTTAAAATGCTACATTTTTTACTTTTCTGCATTCTTCTGAGGCTTAAATGTCACTTTCTTGATGGTTCATTGACTTTCAGGGCCAAAAGGACAGGAATCTGACATGACACAATACAACTACGTATGGTACAACAGACATCTAAGCCACAAAACTCTTCGTAATCCCAAAGAGAAACAATCTGTTTTTCAGTACATATATATTTTCTTTAAATTAAAAAAAAAAGAAAAATAAATTAAAAAAGGATGAAATACCTTTTAACTTTGACCATCTATGTCATGAAGTTCACAGAAATGGCAGATACTGATTAAAGGGGTTGATTTAAGTTCACCTGCCATTTTTTAAGTCTTCCCAAACAGAGAGGTTATAAACATGTATTGTTATCACTATGAGGTTTTATGAACTTGCAACTACATGCTTAGATGCTAATATCTTATTAACCTGTTTAGGGGAGACATATATGAACAGCTGAGAGGAATTTCTAAGAATCCTAAGATAAAAGACAGGGTAAATATTTGCATGCTTGCGAGAAAGAAACAGAATAAGTGCCCTTTCTGAGTCAAAAGCTATCAGTCGGGAAAAGAAAATAAAAGGGAGATTCATTTTTTCATTAACTTTTACATTTTTCTCTTTTCACTGTTTCTGCTGTAAGAATGCCTATACAGTTGATTTTTTGTAAAGGGGCAATTTGACTGATTAAACCAGGCTGCTGCACTTTAAATATGCAACTGGTTACCATGGCAACAGTTTTACTTTGACACACAGCTTATCTTGTTTTAAGGAGTGCAGCCTGTTGTTATGGCAATTTGGAACACCACTATTTTTTCCCCCAAAGAAGCGTAACACAAGATAATAAAACACTAGTTAAAATTACTGCAATAATTAAAAATCTAGACCTGATTTAGTATGTTGTAGAATGCTGTAATTTCTCAAATTTGACAAATGAAACTTAACAGGAACAGAGAAAGAAAGAACCAGAATTCATGAAGAAATAAGGATAAAGGATTCTATTTTATAACACTGAACGGCAAAGGTAGATTGTAGAGGCATTTCGTAACAGATGAAATTTCACTTGTTAATCCACTATGTTTTCTGCCTTTGTGAAGAAACACATTACTTCCTGTCTTGCAGATTTCTTCAGGAGCAAAATCTAAATAAATAGATATAGAAGGACCAATGCAAATTGTCCCCTGAAGCTCTCAGCATTACAAGCAGGATGAAGATTCTAACTGAAATTTCATAAACAGTAACAGTAAATGATCAGAGTTTTGCCTTAAAATAAACCTTTTTCAAAAAAGAAACATTGTTTAAGAATCCTAAATGTACACACTTCTTCCTACGGACACAAACATTAGGTGCTAAGAAATCATGCAAAAGCCTGCATATTTTAAATAAGTATGAAATCTATATGCTTTTTGCTACAGGCATATTAAATGAGTCCTTACACTTTGATCTTCAGAAAAACTCAAGTCATGCTTAAGCGAGAGCTAGAATGGTCCTGGGAGTAGAGGAGAGATCTGAGAACCTGGAAATAAAAAAAAAAATTAGGAAGAAACATCGATCCAATTATCCAGTCCCCTCAAAAATAGTAGAAAAGGGCTCTGCATTGAGTAAGTAAGCTCAATGAAGGTCCACCTGCTGGAATTAAAGTAATTTTCTGATGAAGTAGCCATACACTTTTGAAGAGACGCTTTCACTTATAAATTGCTCAAGTTCTGAAGCAGATAAGCCCAATTAGTTCTATTTCTACTTATTTTCTTGTAGAAAACACAATTTAAGAGTTCCATGAGGAAAAAGGGCTCAGCAGAAGGTCCTCAGCAGAGTTCAGGAAAGACAAATCCCTTCCTACCATCTGCCACTGAATAAAGGAACGCAAGTTTGTCTGAAAGGGTTCCACCCTTGAGTTTGATTCCTGTAAATACATGCAACATAATCATATGGGTTTTTTCAAATCTCTTTCAAAACCATAATAGCTTTATTGGTTTAGCTGAATGGTTCATCTAATTCAGTATTACATCCCCCCAAAAAAACATAAGAAAATGCTTAACAGAGACTACAGTCAGGGAAAGAAGACCTAATGCTCATCCATCATTTCTTTGTTTTCGGTTCAGGGGAATTCTTTGGCCTGTTCTAATTTGTCTGTTTAATAACCTGCCACAGATCTTTCTTCCAACAACCTAAACTCACATCAGCTTCTTCCATCTACAGTGTTTCTACACCTGGGTCCATATGCACATACATTGGCGCATATACAACAGATAGATGGTGCAAGACTTTTCTTTGGTAGGAATTTTATCCTTTCTCCTCTGGAAATGTATTGAGAGCATTCAGCTGCCCTTTGCCTCGATAAAGTTTTTACTCTAGATACAAAACTTCCTTCCATTCTAGACTGCATCTGGAATAATCTGCAATGCTTCTCAATTCTCTGGAAGATAATGGTTTAAGTTTCTGCTGCAAACCAGGGATTTGAAATATGACAATGTTATTTTTCTGCAAGAAAAGACATGGTTCAGTGCAGTATTCACAACATCTAGATTCAATTTAGGTCCAACACCCATAACAACATAACTTTCTCCTCAGCATTTTCTACTGGATATTTTAAACTAGTTTACATATAACTCCTTTTAAAGTGCTTAGTTCTCCCTACATGTATTATAAGGAAATCGGACATTTTGACGTTAAATGTCACCTAAGTCCATCTCTTTTTACAGCTTTAGGTTTTAGCAGGTTTGGAAAATTTTGCCTGAAATATGTAAGGGTTTTTTGTTTGATTTTTGAAGTAGTCAGTTTTAAGTTATACTGTATATGAATTTTTCAGTATTTACAACATTTGTTCTGGGATAGTTGCTGGTGGTTCTCAACATCCCTATCACTCTTTCAGTTTTCACTATAAAAAAGAAATTATTTAGTATATGAGAATGATCAACTTAACTTTGAAATTCCTCTTTTATTTATAATTTTGTCTACAAATAAGCAAACAAACCTTCATAGGTGTGATATCTCCAAAGAGGTTTACAAACAATATTCTAGATTAAAAATATAGGTAGAAATAATGCACATGGTGAATTCCCTTCCTGAGTAGCCATTTCGGGAAGCATGCATGAAAAGAGGGATTTTAGATCAGATCTGAATGTTGTGCCTCAGGCCCCTCTCTTCTTCTTTGCAATAGCATCAAAGTTGCTTTGAGTTTTCCAATTAGTTTCTTTAAAACGCTGTTATTGTCTTGCTGTATATGTCTTTTCTCTTCTCTTCTATGTCTTTTTTTTCCCCTGTGATACCTATCAAGAAGACTAACAACTATTAGTCCCGGTCTTGTCCCCTTTCTGGTGGTGTCTGTGAATTTAATTTCTTTCTGAGCTTGTATCTTCGAGAACTTCATTCCCCCCAGCAGTCTGCCTCCCCATTTTTGTTTCTCAGTTTTTTCCAATCTTGCTCATGATACATGAGGACAGAAGTGTTTTCGGATGTTCCTTTCTCTTCCTTTAAGAAAATCTTGCTGTTGCTTTCATTGTGGAAAACGTGAATTTGAAAAGACAGTGCAGGAGCCATTTCCTGTACTTCATATATCCACAGAAAGGAGGGGAAAAAAACAGTCCGAAGCAGTTCAGCATAAAGGTGGAGGCAGCTTACAAAATAAAATATATATGGCTGGCCATGACAAAAGTAGCAGAGGCAGCTAAATGTCTTTTGACTGTCATTTTATGGGTGACTGCAGATGTATGAGGGGCAGATGTTTTCCATTTTGCCTAGAGCTACACAAATCTGTGAGCTGGCAGCAAACTCGTACATGAAAGAATAAAACAGTGATCAGTTCATACAAGACATCAGCTTTAAGTATTTGGTAGTTTTAAGCACTCTGCCAGTATCAGCTATTAGTTCTTACCACAGGCCTATGAAGCAGAGGATTACTGTTTACCTCCGTGTTCAGGCAGACGGAAGAAACCCACAGTGAGGGGTGAGGGCACCTCAATAGATGCCTTTCAGTCTCTGGTCTAAGTGACTTGCTCAGGGCCGTGCAGAGAAGCAGTAGCAAAGGGTAGGGCTAGCACTCAGCACCTGCCTGGGCTCTACCCACCATCAAGCCTCTAGGCAACAAGCTCTTTGAGAGCTGAAGTTTTCAGTGTCACCCCTGCTCTCTGACCTTTCTATCAGTGGAAATTCAGCATTAAAAAGCTGGTTTGAATTACAGAGGTACAGTACCTCCCAGTAGTTATGCAAGCAGACCGGGGAATGCAGTTTATATTGAACATCTGAGAAATTCATTTTATGGTTAAACATATTAAACAGCTTCTAAGTTTCAAATTATTTCTTTAAGCTACTTGGATGTCAACCTCATGCATTCCTGATTGGAGGATTTCAGCAATATGACTATTCTTCCTGAAATTAGATTTGCTTATTACTTATGTCACTTGATTGTTATCACTGCCTTTCTACTTTCTCTTTAATTCCTGTTCTTTTAGTCCTGTGCTTTTCTCATCATGTCCTTTCTCTGCTGTATTTCTTTGCTTTTCATTTTTCAGCGACAAATTTGGGAATATAGCTTGCCACAAATAAGGTTATTAAAACGTCATTTATTGAGATAATAATGGAGATCAACAAGTGATAACAGAGAAATATATTTTACTCATTGGTTCAATAAACAGTTAATTTCTGCTGAATTCAAGAATAATCTCTACCAAGCCCATGTATGATTTCTGAATACAACCATTAGTTGTTTGATGAAACCAGTAGATTTTCATTTGTTTCTTTAGCCTTTACAAGGCAGCCATATAGTCAAATAATAGCTGCACTATTTGTTCAAGCTAAGCAAAAAAAAAAAAAAGACGCTTTCCTCAGTAAAAAAAAAAAAAAATCCTTTAGCTCTGAATCTTACTTATGCCCACATCTTTAGATCACTGCAACTGATATCCAACTTTCCATTTATAGATGATCATTACCATTATCGCATTCTCTAACACTGTCACAAATGCTTACCTCACTAGTAAGTCTGGATGCCCCCTAGCAATTACACTGAATAAAATCCAGTTGAAGAAGGAATGCTGGTGAGCATGATATAGAGTTACAGCAAATTGAAATGGCATTTCAAAATTTTGCTAGATCCTTTCTACTCAGGCCAGTCCGATTACTCAGCTTGTTCTCATTACCTCCTTTGATATAAGCATTTGATGGTTTGCTGCTGTGCGCGTTATCATACGGAGCTGGCAGTAGTTTGCAGCTGCTGTACAAAGAATCTTTTTCACAAGGAGAAAAAACCCCAACCCTATGCAAACTAAAGGTGGACACTATAGGAGTGTGGTCTTAAATCTCACTTTTGCAGTTTATTGTATGGGCATGGAAGAGTAAATTTGACAAAATCATCAAACTGTCGGTTTTCTGTGTCAAGTAGACCTTCATTGCTATTACTGCTCCACTCTGAGTCACCAATAACAGCAGTGAGACTTATGATCAACTTAGACAACTCTTTCCAATAATAGTTTTACCTGTTTGTTGAGCAGACTGTTTTTAATAGTAGGGCATTCGAGATGATGCAGCTTACAAACTGTATGTGGGCCAGAATTAGTGAAGTAAGCAGGAGCAGCTTTTAACTACACTAAAAACCTGCAACATCAGCTGTACATGATGCAGAAATCTTTGGAACAACAGTACAATGTCCCTGCGTCAAGGATTGGAACAGGCTCCCCAGGGAAGCGGTTGAGTCACCATCCCTGAAGGTATTTGAAAGAGGTGTAGACGTAGTGCTGAGGGACATGGTTTAGTGGTAACTTGCAGTGCTAGGTTAATGGTTGGACTTGGTGATCTTAAAGGTCTTTTCCAACCAAAACCATTCCATGCAGCTTCATCTGTCCCCATACTGTAGAACAGAATGATTCTCTGGGGGCACTTGAATTCTGTGTCTCTGGTTCTAACATAATGTTTCTTCTCATTGCTTTCTACTCACCTCCTTCCCTGCACCCCTTAGCACAGCATCCTAATATCCTCCAAAGGATACTCAGTCATTCTCAGTTGCCTCCATGCTGCAAAATCAGCTGCAGGGTGTGGTAGGAAAGGTTGCAGAGCTGCTAGCACCTAGGAATCTGCATGCATATAGAATCAAAGGGAGGCCGAAGCACCCAAAAAACCCCAAGAAAATAAGGGTCTCCTTTCTTCTGGGGAAATCAGTGTTTGGAAATTCTGTGACACGCAAAGAGTTACACAGAATTAGCTTGTTAAAGTACATAGGTGTGATGCAGAAAGGGGAAAATAGAAGGTGGAAATATGAAATTGCTGCTTCCTTTTTAGAATTCGATATATTAACATTCAAAGTTTTATCAAAAAATAAACACTTGACCAATTCCATGGGTACATAAATAGGGAAACCTATTGACTTCACAGGCAGGCCCTGCATGAAAAAAACAGTCAGTTGGCAGTGGGAAACTTGACTGGATTGATAGTGATGACAATCCATGGAAAGACAAAAAGAGGACAAACTCAAGAATGGCAGAGATGTTCCATCCTCTATCACTGGCCAGCAGTGACTGTGCCCCTCCTCCCTTCTGTTTTCATTGATCTGAACCTGTGCAGCAGTTTTATCTTGGGGGGGTGCTGGGAAGCAGCAGTTCTCGCAAGCCTCTTTTCCCTGCAGTCCAAAGTTATTTGTTAGATTGCATTGCCTCTGATCATCGCCTATGTTTGAACTCTTTTTTTTTTCCCATCAGAGCCAAAATGGAAGAGAGCTGATGAAAGAAGCTGGCCTTCTGCAAAGTATCATGGAGGTGTAGAATTCAATGTAATTTTAAATATTTAAAAGTTTAACAGAGCTATTGGCTAGGAAGTTAGAATGCATAAGCATTCAGAAACTGATATTTTGATGGCACCACCTCAGATTTACTTCTTTGTCAACAAAGATTGAGAGCAAAAAGAGACTGAAAAAAATCAACCCAACCCTATGAGCAAGTGGAGAGAATTTACTCTAACTGTTCAAGGCCAAGAAAGCTTGTGAAGCCGCACTGGCAAGACACCACTGCCTAGTGTGCTGTCATGGTTTAACCCCAAACGGCAGCCAAAAGCACGCAGCCATTCGCTCGCTCCCCCCAGTTGTGACTGGGGAGGGAATCAGAAAAGTATAAGTCAGGAAAAACTTGTGGGCTGAGATAAAGACAGTTTAATAGGTAGTCCGAAAGCAAAGCAAAACAAGAAATTCTTTTGCTGCTTCCCATCGGCAGGCAGATGTTCAGCCATCTCCAGGAAAGCAGGGCTCCATCACGCCTAATCATTACTTGGGAAGACAAATGCCATAGCTGCGAATGTTCACTTTAAAGTGAAAGGTTACAACTTTTAAAGTATGTCTGGCTTTGGTCAGCTGCATATGTTCAAATGCACAAAACCACAGTCCACTCAAACTTAATATTGTCTACCTCTGAAAAGTACACCATTGTGCAAGGAATTTAATATCTATGAGCAATAGTTATGTGAATACTGGATTTAATGGATTAAATACAAAGCAAAGCTTGGCAAACTGAGCTTGAAGCACAGGGGAAAATTAGTGGGTGAGAGAGAGAGACATGTGAAGCTGTGTTGAAATTCTTTCCAGTTTGCACAGAAAACATCAGAGAGGAACAAAAATACACAAAAGAACCCCCAAAAACACAAACCAGTAGTTTCTCTTTCCTTGTGTAAATTCTTTGTCATACTTCAAAGTTTATCAGAAAATAAAAAATCAAAATAATCTTTGTGATAAAATTAGGGAAAGGAAAAAAGCTAAATTCTCTTGATGTATTAACACATGAAGTGCAAGCTCCATGTTGAACGTTTAAGGGCATGGACGTTTATTCACCTAGTATCTTTAGCGTTTTAAAAGATGTTACTATCTTCCCTTCCCTTTCTTTCTCTGCCCCTCTCTACCACTCCCACAGGAGTGAAGCAGAATACCTTTTATCTCCTCCCACATTTTCAAAATCAATTGCTTGTCTTACGTTGCTGAAAAAGCAAACTTCAGGCAAGCTGCAAGACTGCATGTTAAAGCAGCCAAGAAGCATCTGGATGCTTCATTTTGCCAACTCTTCTGTGGAGACAGTGACATTGAATACAAGGTAAAAATGGGTGCGTATGTTTGGGAACTTCCACTATTTTAGGAAGATTCTTTAGACTATGTCTTCCAGTGCCCTAATTTCTCATTCTCCAGTTACAACTGATTAATAACAGGCTTTGTTCTATTCACAGTCAAGTCCTTAGCCAAATTTTCACTAAATCTAGTAGAAGCAAAATTATGCAACTACTTCATTTAAGGAACCATTTGTACAAAAGTAATATTTCCTATCTTATTTGAGCTACTCCTTACCACCTACATCTTTCAGTGAATTTATCTTTTAAAGAATGCAGTTTGGTGGTGTCTTGCAAGATGTAACAATATACCTTTGATGGTATATTGACATCAGGTTTGGAGCACTATCACAAAGGAAACACTAAAAGTCATGTTACTCTTCTACCACTATCTCTGCTGCTCTTCTAATGGGAAATTGTCAAGCTCTGAAGGCTTTGGTTAGCTCTATTTCCATGTTGGTATTGTCAGATGGTCGTTTGACATGTCATTTAATATTTGAGAAAGTAATTATACATTTTCAGGGTGGATTTTTTTCTTTTTCATTGCAGGCTGAATTTGCTTATGTGGAGGTTTTCAGAAAGTGCAAATACGAGATTCACATTTTTCTATGTTATTTTTATTTCATGGTTTCTTTTTTCAGCATTATAAAGTGATTGCATCTATTTTGCCTTAAACATGAACAAAAGCACCCTTTCCATTCCAGCAGTTATACTGTGCTAGAACTTTTTCCCGTGTTTTCTTTTGATAATTAAACAGATTTTTAGGTAGATCTTTCTCCCTCACAGCTCAGGACTATGTCTGTATTACACAGTGCAGCGCCATGTCAGACATAAATTACTGCAGAATGAGTTAGCAGACATATGAGAACTAATATATGATAAACTACCCTGGGTTTCATTTTCAGGTACCATAGCTATAATGCTTCTGATACTCAAGCCACCAGGGATGCTAGCCATGAAACAGCACTCTGATATATGGATATAAGCTTGTTTTCTTCTGATTACTCTCCCTGCCTTAGGGAAACAAATAAACATTGTTAAAAGGATAAAAAAAAATAGTGCAAATAGCTTTTCTTTCTGATGCGTTCCCAAAAATTTTTTTTGAAACAAATTGAAGAAATTTAAGAAAGTAAGCTTAATACAAGTTTAAGTGGGATATACCTGGAAGTCTACCACAATAGGAAAAAGTTCTTAAATGGTTATTGGTTTCAAGCAATGGCGGTATCTCTTTTAGCAAATGTCAAACTGAACATAACGAAATAGTCAAAATCTGGGCTAAGAACACACAATGGGGCTATCTCTAAATTTTGTCCTATTTCTTTTCCCCATTTATTCTCTTGCAATATTCATAATTGTTCCAGTGGGAGCAGAGGAAGGCAAATTCTCTGCTCCTGAGAATTGCACTTGGACAGACCATTAGTCAGTGTGGATGACGGACATCTCATTGTCTTCTAGGTTTCAGCATTTAGGCCATATGAATATTAATGAATTGAAATTGATTCACATTGTTTTCAGAAACAATGAAAGCACAGCTACAACATGCATAGGCTTCTGTCTGTCTGTTAACCAATTCAGTGAGGTAATTATGCATATCAGCTCTCTAAAACTGACCTGGCTGAATTTGTTCTTTTGTAAGAAAAAAAACCCCACATTTGGAATTAAATATACATTTTTCCACAAGCCTAACTTTAGTGTTAAAAATAAGTAAGCTTGATCACTGAATCAAATATGTAATTTATCCTAGGCAGAATATAAATGAAACATATTAGAACAAATATTGCAAGTACTTAAGCTTCTTTGCTGCCTTTATTTCATACAGCCTTGTGCCTGTAAATTCCATATATAACTTCAGACTTCTAAAAGGTTTGAGGAAGAATAGTGTGGTAGTGACAATAAGAAAAAATAATTGCAAAATCTTTTATCTTGGTGAAAAATATTTTTAAGCTCCAGTTAAAATACTCATTTATACCTGTTAAAAAAGAAACCACAAAGCTTTTCAAATATATTTAAGAATTTTTCTGAAATGTTTTTTGGCATTTTTCAACCTGATAAGGTCTCAGATTTCAAATACACCTGCACACTAATGAACATCTCTTTACCATGACAACAGCATTATTTAAATTACATACATCAAAGAGTAACTGGAATGAGTAAAGATCCCATTTTAATGTGTTCGTAACCTGCCACCATTTATTGAAACTGGATTTCTTGAAAGCTTAACTCACAGAAAGAGAGCAGACACTGAGCTTTTTCCTCTAAACCATTAGCAAAGCATTCCAGCAAAGGAAAATTCAGGTATTCAAAGCAAGAGAAAATAAGAAACACCTGACTGTCAAAGACTGTGGGGACAGTCTCAAATGTGAGGTTTTTTTCAGATGTTGACAGTCAGCATTGTGCTTCCTGCAGCAAGGGGGCATTTGGAGATCCCAGCCAATGAAAGTTCTGTAGCTTCTAAAGCTGGACTTGCTCTTACTCTTTTGAAAAATAATTCCCGCAAACAGAAAGCAGGGGAAAAAAAAGTCCAAGGGCTCTGAAATGTACCCAACTTTGTCTGCTTGTGAGGTAAGTCTCAGACAAAATTTTGAGTGGAAAGCTACGTTTCTCATATTTTCACTTATCATGACCCAGATCAAAATTTTCTGATTTGCTTTATGGTTTTCATTTATTTAGTACTAAAATTTGTCTTTGAGTTGATTTTTTTGGAGGTGGACTAGGTTTTGGACTGTTTTTTTTTAATAGAATGGGGTGGAAAAGAAGATTAAATTGACTGGAGAGGAAGGAGGGAAGCTTTGATTTTACTAATTTTAAAGTGTCTCCTCAACACACTTGTTTCAAGGATCATTTCTATGTTGTTTTATAGCTCATTTCCATTTTATCTTGTGAACAGGTATGCACAACATTGGTTATAAGGCTGCTATCTGTAGGGCTGGTCATTAAGCCTGTGGCAGCAAAGCAGGTGGTGCTTTGTAGTCTTATGTTCCAGCAACATGTCCTGCTTTGTGAACGAATATTGCAGGAACACAGGTTCCTCAAACCAGGACACATGGCTCGATTTCCATGCTGTGCTGTTCATCTTTTTTTTTAAATGCTGTAATAGGGCACATATTCCAGCAGTGTAGTGTAGTTGGTCCATTGGTCTTGGGACAGTTTTTTAATCATGTCCATTTATTCATCAAATCCTAGTAATTTCACTTCTCTCAGTTTTACCAATGGGATCAGTAGCCCCTGATTTTACTGTCTTCAGCTCTACCACAATGTTCTTTCTGGATGCAATTTCCCTCTTGTTTCTCTCTCATCTTTCCAGAATACAGCAGGCAAAATAACTCTACATCTCACATAAGCTTGTAATTCTCACCCACATTATAGATGCTCCACAACCACAATCATCTGAATGTCTACTTCCGTCTCTTAATCAGTTTCATCAAATGAGTCACACCTCATCTATGCCTTTATCTTATTATTATTCCTCTTCCTATTCTTAAACTTGCTCCCATACTGCCCTTTTACTTAGATCTCTTCCAGCCATAGATAAAGTATTTATTTTAAATAATTCTTTTTTTTAAAACCCACTTCTAATGAACTGCATTTAATCTTTTCACTAATCTCCATCAATACAGTGTGTCAGTCATATATTTTTTTTATTTTTTTTAAAGATCATTTAATTCATCCCCATCTCCTTGGAAACAAAGCTTTGCCTCTGATACTGGTGTCCAAAAGAAAGCATTAAATTGAAGAGATCTGACATTACTTTTTCTCTTAGATCAGTGTCTCACATTTTACTATTCGTTATGCCATTGAATCAGCCTTGACACACTAAATCAAGCACTATTTCATGCTAACTTGCCAAGAAAAGCATTATCAAAATACAATTTTGTTCAGGCGTTTGTGAGAAGGACACAGCAGAACATGCTGCTGCAAAATTCTCTTACTGCAGAAATTAGGATGCCCAGCACTGTTCCTGAGAATGATAAGGAACTTAAATAGACGGGATAAAAAACAGTTAGTAAATCCTCCCTGCTCTCACTACATGGATAAATGTTAAGCTTAAGCTCTCATAACCTAAGCTCACAGTTTAAACACCATGGCATAAACGTTGTGAGGGGGCTTCCTTCCTCCACAGTATTGCTGCCACATCATCCAAATTGTGAATAATGAGCAACACAGAAGGCATCTAAGTAGTGCCAGGGATTTTCAGAGAGGTTTATGTAGGACTGTTTATGGCTAATTTTCCAGTGCCTCTGCTAAGGGAAATCCTGCCTGTATTTGAATTGATAATCTCAGTAAAAATGTGTTTTATGCTTATTCAGCTATACCAAAAAACTCAGAGGTATAAATAGAAGCTGATTCTGATCTCCTTCACGTCAGTTTTCTCAAAATCATGTTCAAAATTACTGGAGATGGGGACAGAAGAAATTGTATGTCTGTCAGAGATTTCCTTTTGGACAGAGCCGTTACCCAAGAGAGAAAATCGAAGTTAAAAGGTAGTACGTAATAAATTGGCCATGACTAATACTTTAGATATATTTTTCTGAGCTCTGAATAATACTGAGTTTTTGATTAACATTGGTAGCAGAAATGAAGGAAGGATGTGGGTGTACAAATAAAAACCCAGCATTTTTAAGTCACGACCCCAGTGGAAATAGTGATTACTACTGTGCTGCTGAGATATTCCTATTCTTCATTTATAAATTATATGCCAACTGCTCCAGAAGAGTTCAGTTATTCGGCAGGGTGCTGACTTTGTGGGGTTTTTTTGGGAAATGCAGACAGTCTAAGGAAAATAGAGTGAAAGCAGATTCTGTATTCTCAAGACAAAACAGATCTGTCCAGTACATGCAGGGTACTGACAACAAATCAATTTGCTTTTGGATTCAGAACCAACAATTCTTAATGGCTGGTAAAAGATAATATCAGTGATTTGAAGCAATGAAGGAAGCAGCACGAAGGAGTTTTTATCAAGTCTTAATTTTATAATAAAGTTCTCTGCCTTTTGAAAAAAAAAACAATACTCAGATAGGTTTTAGTTGTAATCTTCTATCCAAATCGAAATGGTTTTGATTAATTAGACAATAAAGAGGTATTGTATTCCTTTCAAAAATAGCTAAGCAGAAAAACAGGTTTTAGTTTTAGTCCTACTGTCACTTAACACACATAGTCTTGTGATAATTTATACAGGCAAATATTTACATAAGCCATGTTATAGCACTGGAAAATTACAGATCTGCTTCTCCTTTGGATGAGATGGTAATTTTTAAGTACCTAGGTCACAAAGGTTTTCTTCTGTGCAGGGAGGTCTTCATTAAATACACTAAAGCAAGCATTTCTTGTACAACAATGAATGCACATCAGTTCTCTGTATGAACACTGTTATTCTATAACAAGAGCACCCATTCTGTAGATTAGCTTAAGTAGCAAAAGGAGCGAACTGAATCGTACAGATGAGTTCATGGTATGGAGTGAAATCATCCACATGAGGAGCTGGTGTATAATAGCCTTTGCAGTCTACACCTATACAGACAACAGCCTGAAAAATCTAAACACTACTTTCAAAAGGCTTTTCTGGGGAAGGCCATAAATGGAAAGGTTAGAAAACCAGAGATGCTGAGAACCTCTTTACTGTGTTTTCAAAGCCAATGAAAAACCTAAGTCCAGATTCCACGACAAGATAGGGCTTATTAAAATTACTCTGATACCAGTCTTGGTATTGCTGGCATTTACATTGAAAGACAGCAGACTTTTAGTCTATTGTTCTAGAAACAAACTTTGAGCTTTGTGACTACAGAATCACATTTACAGTACTGAAAAGCTCTCTTTTCCTGTTCTCCTGTCGCTTTTTTTTTAATATTGAGACCAGTATCCCTTGAAATCTCAAGTTTATTAATTCTGATTATTACTCATTATATTGCTCGTTCAAGCAAGGAATGCTCTGACAAGCCAGGTGCAGGAGTCCAGGCTTCATACATTTCCAAACAAAGCATTTCTTTTACCTCACTTAAATAAAAGTCCAAAAGGAAATACATCCAAATGCCTGGAAATTAACACTAACATAGTTTGTCTGCCTTGGCCTTTTCTTTTTACTTATGTGTTCCCTCTCTTCTGCAGATACAAACTAGCTGTTATATTAACTCTTTTTTGACTTTCAGTTGGGCATTAAAAGAAAGAGAGAAACATGTATCAAAAGTCTTTTGCTTCCATTTTTTTAAACATGTATAAATGACTTAAAATCAAATTTAAATGTGAAGTTGAGTTGCTTCGATTGTCTTTGAAAGAAACACAAGAATGAAAAATGAGTGTTCTGTCATTGCCACTCATTTTGATGGCAGCAAGACCAGACCACAAACATTTCCTCAAAACTATGTGTTTCTGTCCAAAATTACAAGAAGTACACATACTCTTATCCATATATGTAGAATTCAAATGTATTTAAAGCATGACCCATTGACAAACAAAATAAACACACATAAGTCATTTAGCATTTCAGATTCATTTACACGTAGTCTGGATGCCTTTCTTAACAGTAGTCACTCACAGACTTGATCTACAATGGCCTTTTTGTTTTATTTAGAAAGGTTACACCTTATAACGACACCTGCTTCATTATTACTATATTTGTATTGCCGAATTACTCAGACAAGAGTACTGCAAAAACATGATAACCTAAATCCAATTTTGACAAAACTCTCCCAAAACACTTACCATGTACTAAAGAATGAGCATGAGACTTTCCACGCTAAAATGTAATTAAAGTGCCTTTAAGCAACTGAAATCAGGGCGTGATGCAAGTGCCGTCTCAGCTCTAAATATTGCATTGACGTAATGAACTATGTTGCAGTATATGAAAGCTTTTTCAAAGATAATGTGATTTTCTTTACAAAAGGGAGGCAATATATGTGTCGTGACTTCCTGGAATGCATCTCTCTTCTTCAATTTTGAACAGTTAAACTGGCTTGTCTGCTCTATCCTACAGCCTTGGAGGAGTGTAGTATTTGCAGGGATCAGAACAAATTGGTTGTAATTTTTTTCACTTTAAAAGATGGTTATAAAAGACATAGCAGAAACATGTTTTAAAGTAGGTGCTCAATTCAGGCATTGTATATGATCAAACGTATAAGAGAAAGGAAAGATAAAGTTAGATACAGAAGTTTTTGCAAGGAGTAAGATAAAATATAGCCACTATTGCAAGTCATACAACGTGAGTATTTGAATAACGATGATCTAGGAAAGGGTAAACAAGGAATAAATATATTTAAATGGAACACTGAAAGTCAGGGCTTCTTATAATCCTCTCATAGTGTATGATCATTTTGTCACCTCCTCCAGAATGAATGATACAGGGCTACTGAAATTGCTTTTGTTGTTTACAGTTTTTTTCATTTCTAAAGAGTATGCAGTTCTGACTAGCAATTTAGCCATTGCAGTATTCTAAATCACCTTCAATACAAGAAATTAATAGGCAAGAACCCATTGCTGCCAATATTATACCCTATCTCAGTCTATTCATAATGAAAAAGCCAGTCCTGAAAGCATTGGTGAGTATGTGCGACTTGATTCAAGTAAACAACCTCAAGTATTTATCTGCATGTTTTAGCTCTTAGTGCTGATCTTTCTGAAAGATGTTTCAAGGAACACAGGAAAAATTCTAGCCCTCTAAGAGGAACCATTGCAGAAAGGCAAAAGGCATTATTTCCAATTGTAGTATGATTGTCCAAAATCTTTTTTTTCCCCTATTTTCTCCTTTTAGGAACATAACCAAGATCCCTAGCATCATAAGCTGATATTTAAATCAAATTGAAATACACAGTCTGCTGGTGGTCCAAAACACAATTTTGGTACAGTTATAAAAGCAATTATGAAAACAGCACAAAGGCCACCCAAGAAATCTAGTCTTAGATATTGTCTCTGAAAACAGCTCTGGATATATTCACATTTGAACACTTCATTCCATATTCATCCTACTTTACCTGTTCTTTCAACCAAATACTACACTACATACTGAAGTTTCTACTTTAAGTGTTTCTGGAGAGCGTAAGCATGCATTTTTTCTCAGACGGCTTGTATAGTGTTAATCATACCTAATTCACTTAGCAGTAATATGGATATCCAAGTGTGTTTCCTTCTTCAAGAATTCTACCATAGTCCATCATTAATTAATACGCTGTCACAGTGTTATCTGATCACAGCTGCCATTGTCTGGACTGTACATATCACCTACCCTGGATTAGTATAGTAGAGTAATCCATAATGAGTTTCATGTCTGACAGGAAGAAAATGTGGGGGTTTTTTCATATGGAGACTGTTTTGGAGGGCCCTTTGCAAAAATATGATCTTCAAAAGAATTCATAGTTTTCCATCTTTTATTCCACAGCAAGATTTATCTGCTAGTGCAAATTCCTGTGGATTTTTGTGGTTTCAGTCTCCCTGTTTTAACCTCAGGCAACTAGCATCCTTTGTAGTAGTCTTCAGCTGCATCCATCTCAATCAAAGGCAATTGTCACTGGCTGTAGTGTCAGAAGTTCAATAACCAAACTCGAGAAAGCCTTGCAAAAAAGAGCTTCTAGGTAACTCGGCAGAGAACCACCACAACTGTGATTACAGTTACAGAGGGATCACAAATGGGTAAGGTAGCGTCCTGCAGCCATTGGCATAAGTTGATTTATAAACAGATCCTGTGCTGTTCCTTTTAATTAACGTTCAAGCTAATATTCCATCCATCTTACAAGCAATGTTTATGTCTTATTTTGGTCTGATAAAGTTGTGACATTACCTAGAAAATTAGTTTTAAAAAAATTGTCTCCTCCATTTCTGTTAACTGAATGTGTGAACTGTCTAAAACTGCAGAAAAATTTGATCTTCCTTCACTTAAATTGAAGGCACATTTTGAAATCTAAAGTATGTTCAGCCACAACTGTCTTTTGACTGCATTATAGTTAACTGAAGATTCAGATTACACCCCAATAATTTTCTCAATATTTAGTCCTAATGCATATATTTCTGTGATGCCCAAAGAATGGTTGATTTAACTACGAACCTTTGCCTTGTAGGCCGCACTGCCACAGTTTCACTGGATTGTATGCAAACATGGTTAACATACATTAAAATAAATTTTTGTTGCTCTAGATTTCTACTCAGCATTGGGCAGATATAATTAGCTGAAATACTTCCTTTTTTCCTCTGCTCAAAGGTGACCAGAAAGGGTATTATTTTATCGCAAAGGAAGCAAATTTCAAGCAAATCAGGCAGCAGGGTTCATTTTTTTTCAGTGGAGAGGAGAGTGTCCTAAAGAATTCAGTTTCCTCTGAAATGAAAACTCCACCCCACCACTCATTTTAAATTCAGACTGGACAGAGTAGTCAAAACTACACAGTGGGAGAATAATTGCTGGCACTGTAACAGCGTCTTAAAGATAGTGTGGAATAAACTTGGGATACAAGAAAAAAAAACAACCAGACAAAAAACATCTACACACAATCTGAGTTTGACTGTGTTTGACCTCTATTCCCCGTCCTAAGCCAACTAGCATCTCTTTTGAGATAAAAGGACAGGAACATTGGCAGGTCAAATGCTAGAAGCCTGGTGTTGATCTGCAGACAGCAACTGGAGGAGGGAACCCGCCTGACATTTTTCTCTCCTTCTCTGAATCCCCAGACAGACCTTCTGGGAGCCCGTCTGTGGCCTGGGGCTGTGAGGAACAGGAACAAGCTGTTCACCTCCTGAGAGCGGAAAAGGTGAACTGCTCAGCTCGTTGCAGGGGAGAATAGCAAAACCTTGGTCTTTCCCTCCGCTTTGATGAATTCTTTTGTATGCCAACATTTGGATTTTAAAAACAAGCTGTCTAATTTGTACCCAAACTCTGCACTGTGAATTACATGCAATGCTTGTTGGTGTGTGATGGGGTTCTTGACATTCACTTTATGCAATTGAGAAGGAAAGTCCTGTTGACCCTTTGAAGGAAGCTACATGGACTGACAGATTTGGCAAGGATAAAGGGCCAAGAGGCTCAGCAGTTGTCATAAGGACAGAGATGTATATTCTTTCAAAATCCATTTCTACATAAATATGATCTAACAGATGCAAGAAGCAGACTCTAATATACAGCTCTGTTCTGCAAAGTGACTGTCTGTGCCAGTGCAGTAAAACCAGTCCTGCTGTGCACTGTGAATCATGTCAGTTCATGTCGGTGAAAAGTTTTATACTGTACAGCCTTGGCAAAACCAACACAATTAAGTCTGAATGAGCTGCAGTACCATTCCCTATCCTATATCAACAGAGGTGTTTAATCTATTTAATCGTGTCAGTGCCAAATACACTAGGTAATTGCATCATGGACCTAACAAAAGGGCATCATTTCACTTGCAGCACTTTCATGACAAGTGATAATGTGCAACATGGAAAGAAGCCAAGATTTTCTAATAGCCAAGACTGAGTTTGCTGAGCTGCACTTATAGGGGGGAAATCTGCTGCTGTAAACATTATTATTTTATGTGACAAAAGAAATGCACACTTCTAAATTTAGTTGGCCACACTGAGGATTTCATTGTGTTGACCACATGAGTAGGAAGTTAGTGCTGAGAGAATAAGAGCATCCTAATAAGCAGAATTCAAAAGTCAAATACAACAGCTTTCAATGTGTCCAAACCAGGTTTGACCTAAGTCCCTCAGAGCTCCTGAAGACAAGCCTTTGTTCCCCACTGACCTGGTCACCAGAATTTATCCATGTCAGAGGTGAGCACTACCCTGCTGCAGAGTGGCACAGGGTGTTCCCTCCTTTGTTCCTGACTGAAGGTAACATGCTGAGGAACGGGATGGGGAGCACCCCAGAGCCTTAACGACTCACTAGACCCCAGAAACCTGCTGCATTGGCAGACCGCTGATTTCCTCAGTAATACAGGCAATGTGCCAATCCGAAATTATGCTGCCTCCATGCCAAGTTCTGCTTCTGCATAAGTACTTGCAGGAGCTGCATCCATGAAGCTGGAGGAGAAATATAAAAACTGCTTTTAAACCTGAAACTCAGCAGCTGAGCGGCTGATACCATTATTTAGTGAGAACAGAAACCCCAGCACTGATTTGCTTAAGTTTTTGCCAGGGCATATAATGCCACATGCAGAAAAGTAATGTTTTGGCTTTGCTTATTCTGGACAGAACTAGTTGCCACTACAGTGAAATAGATCATTCTATAACTGGTGTGAAACCTGTCAAAGCTCAAAATGAGATGCAGGATTAATGATCTGACCACTTCAAGGTTCAGCAGAAGCATTTCTGTATTCCAGAGAGCCTTTTAAATCGTCAGATTTGACACCAGGAAAATTAAATGCATGAAGAGTTGGTAACTCTCTCCAACTTATCCCAAGTCCTTCACTGCCATTTTAAGGTAAAAAATTGCCTGAAATCAGTGGCTCGTATTTGTAACATATCAGGTACATTGGATTTGGCAGGATACAAGATACATGGCTGCTAAAAATATACAGTCTATTCAGCAGTAATCAAATGGTTAATTGGAATACGCAACTACCAAATTGTTTTTTTGGTGTTCTACTGTGTTCTGTTGAATTTGTTATTAAGACCTTTTCAAGGCCCAATACCAATGACATTCTCTGTTAGTGCACAGACACTCAGCAATTTTTTAACATCTGGTAAGAAAAACTAATCTTTAAACCTCTGTTGCTACTGCCCTTTCCCATCTCTGGTGGAAATAAGGAATCAGCTACTATCTCAGAGTATTTGCCATGTCTATCTTAGGCAGCTATGAAATTCATATCCCTGAGGGGGAATGTTTCAGTTCAGCTAACATCATGGCATGATCACTTATTATACATACAGCACTAGCAGGCTTTTTCCATACTGCATGTGTTGTACTTCACCTTACAATACTTACTTATTATGATTATTACATTTTTGTTGTATGCCTTTGCTGCTATGGTAATGCTGTTGGGTGGATGCCAGAATCCCATTTTGATTACTTGTATTTTATTTGTGAAGAGTGTCTGACGTTTTGGGAGGGCATTTTTTTTATGAAAGTATGATCAATTTATGTAAATGAATACCTACTTATACTATATATTATGTCAGGTAAAGAATATCACGGAGAGAGAGAAACAGGAATAAATTATGTTGACTGGAATAGTTACTATGATACAATACCTGTCTGCTCCAGTTGGCACTTGGACAATTCAGAAGGAATGATTTTCACCATAGGCAATAGTAACTTTGTCCTTGATAAATGTAATCTCCAGAGGCTAGGGTTAAGGTTAACCCAACTCTACATGTAACATCCAGGAGAACAGAAGTAACCTTGAAGAAGGCCCTAAGCTTAAATTATTACAATTTTTTTTTTAACTCGACTGAAAATGAGGTTGTACCCCAAAGGACATAGAATATGCTATAGGACACAATTAAAGAGGAAACGTGCTGAGAATCACACCACAGACTTTTAATGTCAAATTCTTGAACACGAAACTCAACCTTCTGGCAAGAGGAGAATTAAATATATGAATTCTTGCAAGAAATTGTTCTTAAGTTCTTCTCTGAAGATCCTTTAATTAGCTAGCCTATTTATTATGCTTTTGGACTTGTAGTACTTTGGCTAATGGAGCTTTCAGCTCACTATTCTTCTGATCATGTAGCTTTTGCTAAAATGTTTGAATTTTTGTATGCTGATTGGGGAAGGAGGAGAGGATAAATGGAAAACAAAAATACAAATGTAAAGACAGAAGATTGCAAGAAGACACTTTAATGGCACTGCCACTCTTTTCTGTAGTCAACTGTATTACAGAGCTTATTGTGCAGATCAGAAATCCTTTAAACACCTGAGTAACAAGGAGCTTTCAAAAGCTGATGATGATTATATTGCATGACCTTTAGAGAGAATAAAATGCTTTGTAGAACTCGCAGAAACCTTTTGATTATTTTTCTATTAATTCTGTAGACTGTTAATCTATTTGGAACCTATTACTAAGAACTTTCATAGAATAAAACTACAAATATAAATTGCATACTAGACCCCAAGAGCTCTATTAGATAAAGCAGTATTGCTGTCATTAAAAAGATAGATACTAGTGGAGGTGTAGGCAGGAACTGATTCAAAAGCTGAAGTATCCAGATATGCTGGTGGGTTGTGCACCTAACCAAAAAAAAAGCTATAAATGAAGCCACACACCCACACACAAAATTTGGATTGCAGGACTGCCAAGGAGATTAAATTCCATTAGGCAGTAGCTGTCTACTAAAACCCCAGCTTCTAGTCCTGGAAAATCATAAGGATCAAAGCATTTCAAACGAAGTTAATTTACCAGTCTAGCATACTGGACACAGGTCCTGTGTAAGCAAGAAATTTTTTTGGTTCACTGGAAGTTTCAAAAAAAAAACTATTGCAGGTAAATAAGAATTTAACATTTTTAGATATGCTGAAATCTCCTCTAAGATTTATTTGAATAAAGCAGGATTTTTTTGACCTTTTTTGTTATTTTGACTAAAGAAACGAATCATCAAAACAGTTTTGGAAACGAAAGCTCTATTCAAATATAGGTTTAGGACTGGGTATTTAGCAGCCTAAATTTATCTAAAGGGAGATGTATTTAAGAACATCTACTACCACAGAAAAGCACTTGTACAACAAGCCAGAACATGTAAACAAAAAAGCTGAGCTGGCAAAAACAGTTACTTGTTTCTAAAAGAGTGTGCTGGAACCCCAAAACTGCCCTTTGCTGTCATTCATAAACTTTATGCAAAGATCATAACATGTTTAAATAAAAATTCAAAAGGAGTCTACAGTAGAAACACTCCTTTAAAAACTTATATCACCACCCACTGTACAGAGGAAGTAAGAAGGAAAGAAAACTCTGAAACTGAATAACTACCCACTAATGGAGAGAAGGTGATGAAACAACACCAGAAAAGAAGAAGATGACATAGTTTCCCACTTCTGCCACGAGCAGAAGGGCTCAGAGCTCTAATCCCAGGAAAAGGGAGCAAGTAAACAGAAATGCAGAGCAACAGAGCTCATTGCACTTCAAAAGGAGCAGCTGGTCAGGAGTCAGGTTTGAAACAAAGTCACAGAAGCCATTAGGCAGCTTCACAGACAGCTGGGCTGCTAGGGCAGCTAAAGGGAATCTTCTCTGGTAAGTGTCATGTTAATAATTGACTTTGGGTTTATCTTTTTGCCATGTTTTTCTGTTACTGCAAATCTACATTTTTAAGCACCATTTTCATTTGACTCTAGCTTAGACATGAACTCTTGGTGGTCTAATTCAACAAAGCTGTTTATATAAGCATGGAGATTCCTAACAGATATTATTGGAACAGCAATAATTTTTTCCAGAATTTCCGAAGAGTCACAGGGTAAATCTCTACTCAAAATGCACATTTGAGAGCTGATAGGAGTCCAGGAAGAGGTGGGCTCTCAGTATCAAGGAAAACTCTCTGGCATCATGACAAGGCAAAGACGGACACTCCAGAAGTCTGAAGGTCCTTATAGATTTCATAGCAAAGATGAATGGCCAGGCTTACAGCTGATGCAAATATTGCTTTAATAAAATGAGCCAAGTCACTCCATCACAGGAGGCTCTGTGCCAACTTCCTCAGTTCAAAATCTCCAACTCAAAATACTCCTTTTCTTGGCATAAGCACAAAAATACACAGAACAAGAAGAAAAATTACTAAATATTTTGCAAAAAATACCAGTACCCCCCAAATGAGATTATCAAAATTCAACTGGAAAAAAAAATATAGATGACTCCAGAAAACCCCAATGGACTGATCATTTCTAAGAGATTCAAGATGAGGCCCTGGCTCAAAACAAGAAACCATTTGCAATAACTATTTTTTGAATGCTCATATTCCCTCATGCAGAGTTTGCCTTCTAAGAAATAAAGACTTTCAGACTGACAATCAAAGTCACTTAACCTAGTCAGGGATATGCACTCAGCATTATTTCGGGGGCACTTATGCAACTGTTTTTTCGTCCTGGAGACTATGTGGTGCATCCAAACACCACCTGCTTAGACAAACATGTGTAAATAGTCCTATGAATTGTTCATAGATCTCATTGTCTGACATGGGCCTTTAGTTGCCAAAAAGCTCACCCAGCTTTCCTGACTGTTCTTGGTTAATTTGTTATCCTCAGTATGGTCTCTCTTTTTAACAAACTTATTAAACTGTCCTTTTCAGGTAATGCAATACCTTCATACCCAGTTCCCTTATCCACTAATTTGTGCACTGAAGCAACCACATAGATCTTTCGCTGTAATATGAGATAAGATATAAAAATGCAGCCATGACGATCTATGTATGAACTCATTTTTTATAACATAAAACATGATTTGGGGAAAATTTGGAGGCTATGACTGCATCAATGCAGTAGGTCTGCAGTGCAAAGTAGCCGGTGCTGACAATCTGACATCCACACTGTACCGATAACTGGGCTGAATGCATACTAGTGGTCAGAGTGCATCCTTTCCGTTCCTTTTCATCAGGAAATAAATTTATCTTATACACTCCAAAATCATTCCACAGTGTGAACCAAAAATCAATAAACGAGGATGATCAGGAGATTCCCTTTTCTTCCCTCTCTCTCCTGCACACTAATGTAGATGCACCTTGACTTGCAGTCACCTTGCAGGGTTCTCTTGATTCTTTACTTGAAATTACAAAATCTCCGTTTCAGTGTTACAGGAAGAAAAAAAGTTCTGTTCAGCCTCATAGATGGGAAGGAAATCACCACCAGTGTTTTGCAGCAAGGGTTAGGGGTGATTATATTGATAGCAGAAGCAGAGAAATTGCAGAGGGTGCAAAGACAAGAGATCACACAAGTGCAGTATGTCTGTGTGTACTCATAAGCTAGCTGGCAAGAGATGACAAGGAGACAACTTTATATTTGAAAATAAGGTATTCAGAAAGTGACATTGACATTTCTTAGATGCAACACTACCACACGAGCTACCTGCAAGCTAATCACCTCACGGGGTAATAGATCACTGTGAAGCTGAGGTGCAATACTTTTTAATGACCTCATGAAGCTGAGATTCACCTATTTGTAGTTACAATACACAGCGCAAGACCTTTTGTTAGACTAAAGGGGTTATTCTGTCTCCTAGTGGACTCATGATTATTTGATAGACTGGTTTATTTGACATGAGTGGTTTTCAATTAAAAGGTACAAGCACATTGACTGCCATTAATTGTGCTTACGTTCTTCAGCTAATAATCCTCACATCCCACAGCAGCATTTCTAATTATTTTGCTTGACCTTCATATCAAACTAAGCATCCTACAGCTACTCAGGTCATCCTCTTCACTCTTAGTTACCATTGCAGTGTTCCCCACCTTTTACTTAGGAGGAATTTTGCCATATTACAAGGTATATTAAAAGCCGGCTCATCAGCAAGAGCTCATCAACAAGCTGTTTTAATGTTTTGCCACCAGTGACTTTCCCAAAGACAAGCAGGGCCAGTAATATCCAGAATAGACTGGATGTATGAAGTCTGGAATATGAAGGGGAAAAGGACAGAGCGACCAGGTTAGCCCCAGAAATTTTTGGTGGAGACAGACAAGAGAAGGCTAATATCTGCTTTTTCACAATCTCATCTTCTCTTTTCAACCACACGGGAAAACTGCATTCAATGGGTTTTTAAAATACTTTAGCAAATTTGTTTGTGGAAGACACAACATTTATCTGCACATTATAGAAATATTCATTGTGGTCCACTGTAAGAATCTGAATTAAAACAAGAAGGAATAATCCTAAACCTTCTTCAGCTATCTGAGTGGAAACATTTTCTAATGGACTATGCCCAACAAGAGTTTAATTTCTGAAATTTTTAACATAAAATCTTCAGTTATTTTAGTGACAGACTTATTTACAGAGACAGATATTTTAAAGCCTAAAACGAAACAACCCCAAACCAACAAAAAAACCCCAAAACAAACAAAAAAAAACCAAAAAACCAACAAAAAAAACCAAAACCCAGACCCAAAGGAAATTGTGCCTTCTAGCAAAAATGAAGAATGTCAGTCAGTAAAATGTCAGTACCTGTGGCTTCATTTTGGAGTAAACAAGTGTTTCTGAATGCTTTCTGGAGGCATTTCAAAGTCATTTTCCAAATACGCAAAGTAGATACTTATGTCTAAATTGTTAGCAATGTAAGACACATTGCTACAACAGTAGGGATACTTGATACTATGGAATTCACACATCACAGTTACAAGTGTAGAAAAAAAAGTGGAGCTTTGAAATCTTCGGGGCTCGGTCCCTTTATACTGACTTGTCATTTTAAAAAACTTTGTTTTCCAAAGAAGAACATTCCATAAAAACTGATAAAGAGCTAGAAGGCTTCTACAACTGGACTGTGTGCACAATAAAGCTAAATCTCAACCACTCTCTTGAAATGCATGTACCTTTCTGTCATGTTTTTTTCCCTCTTACATTGACAATCATCCACGGTGTCTCAAAGTTGTTTTACCCCGAAGTACAGATTCTGCAAATTTGTGAGGAAAACTCAATTGGGAGGCCCAACTGTTTTAGCTGTTTGAAAGTCTCCATTACTGTTTACTATAATCCATCCACTATATACTGTAAGATATTTTTTTCTTTTGCAAAAGAATGCACACCTTGGAGTTCCTTTTCCAAGCAACTGATTAAAGCCAATCACTCAGCCTGGAATAGCAGGTGAAGAGAAGATGAAGGATGTTAAACACATAGCTAGTTTGTGTACCCTTTTGTTACTGCTCTGGGGTCTAAAGGGACATAGCTGTCACAAAAGTATCTGTGCAGGACCTTTATGCAAGGATGAATTTTATTTGATCCTAAATAGGCTTTAAAGGCAGTGAAATGCATGCCACTGATCTGTACCCTGGGAATCTCTCCAGTAAAAGCAGGCTGCCTATTTATTAGGTGCTGATTATGTGTCACACACATAGTCACCCAACCTTGAATTATATTAAATAACCTAAATACAGAGTTAAGTATGGTTCATCTGAATTAACCCAGGAAAATAATGATATAAAAGCATGGATTAGATATAAACACCCTTTTTAGAGGTACAGAGCACATGCTACAAGAATATATAAGCAATATCTTCAAAGAGCTACTTGTTTGGCAAATACAACTTTTCAAAAAGAAAGATTATTTTATGTACTGATCAGATTATTATGTTCTGGTCAGATTAACTGGGTTTGTTTTATGACTTTTATTAATACAGATTTTCACACATTTTTACAGCTAATTTTTAAAGGCCGCAACTGAGAGCAAGGTGACAATAATTCCTTCCTCTTTAAAGGGTCAAGTCACAATTTCTTTCCCTTCCTCTCTTCTCTCTCCCACGGCAGGCACGTGTTTAGCATCACAAGACTGAGTTCCCAAATTCATTTTTATTTGGAAATTTCCTTAATAAAACCTTTTAAGAGCTTCAAAATTATTTTTTCCCTTGCAAGACAAAACAAAGTGTTTGCCAATCTGTGTTAAGAAGTGATGTTTCCAGCCCTCACTTAAAGATGAGATTGATTCAGTAGACTGTCCTGCAATTGCCACTTCAACCAACTACTTGCATCAATCCTAAAACCAGGTCTGATTCCAGAGCAGTTTGTGCAGTTCCTACTTAGGACACAATAATCATACTTTTCAGAAGGCATTAGACATCTTTAATGACTCCTATTGCATTTGCAATGAAGTCACTGCTTTTTATATCTTACATTGAAATGACCTGGTGCTCCACTTTCTGGTGTTAATGGCTAAAGTCTGTCCGGTTGTCCTTATCAAGACAAGTAAAGTCTGAGCACTTAGCTGTTCTGTATCATTTGAATAGCACTTTGTTGCCCTATCCTTACAGCTAAAACATTACAGTGACTCTCTTAAAGTGATAACTGCAAAACTTTTTCCACCAACAGGATGTGTCAGAAGCCACTGTTTGATAACATACCAATTCCTAGTGGTGGTGTGGAGCGATGAGATATGCTCGGTGTTAGGCATGCGTGAGCGTATCTTCTGCCAATATTAACAGATGTCATGGGGCAAACTGCCTGAACAGCACCGTTAAAATTTTCCCATGAGAATAGTTTAAATCATGCTTAAGAAGGCTTGGTACTGCAGCCACTTGAAACCACTTCAGCTTCAGCAGCTTACCTATTCAAGGTTGTTTTGGGGTGCTCAGCGCATATCAGAGATCCTTCATGCCTCTTCAGCTTGCATTCATAATAGTCCATTCTTTTTCCCTTTGATAATTTCGCTTACACATGTAAGCAAACAGTAGAACTGTGTCAGAATGTTACTCCTACAAAATGTCTAGCATGGAAAGGGTAATTTCAAATGGATGGAAACTAAGGTCTATTAAATGTTGCTTTAATTTAGTAGTACTTTAAATGAGTGCAAACACCTTCTAGTGAGGAACGTTCATAAGACGCTGCCCCAAAATATGATTTAAATGCAAACTTCCACTGAGCAGTTTCTTGATTTTGGACATAAGGCAGACTCACTGGCACTAAATATGTGCTTCTGTAAAGCAACTTTTATTAATTTGCTGTTGTTTCTTCAGTACTTTTGCAACCATGGACTACCACTAATTTATCTTAGGTGTAGTTTATCTAATGTCACATACTGCAGTAATTGTTCCTATTGACGTACACGCAAACATAGTTCAAGAACCTACTGGCTACTTACATACAATGTAGTATTTTGACTTTGGGTTTTTTGTTGTTGCTCTTTGGTTGCTTAATAGTGCCTAGGGAACAAAAAGAGTCTTTCACCAGAGTAGTTTATAACACTAAGGCTTAGTCTAGCATCAGAGTTCCCCTCCACGCACTTACACTGAGGTCACCACAGTTTCACTAGCAGTAGGTGGCATGGTGGGAACGCAGAATGCTAGGAATGAGTTCATTCTGCAAAAAGTTAGTGTTACCAGAACTGAGTGATATTTTTCAGACAATTTATGTACTGACTACTTCATTTCATATTGATCAAGATAATACATGAATTTAGCAAAGAGTTATTTAAGCAGGCAAAGGGATAGGAAAAAAGGGAGGAGGATGTAAATTTCAGTTGTTGTTGTTTATATTGAACATTTTTTCAACTTTTTAATTTAAAAAAATTGGGCCTTTTAATTTTTGCCAATGTTTTAAATCTGAAGAACCCACAAAGAGATGTGATCTTTAGACAAAACCACTAACTGATCCTTCTTCCTACCACTTACAGTATGTGATAGATCCAAGAGCCATTATGTCTTCACTCCCAGGACCACTTTTAATGCAGTTTCAGTTTAGATACCTTAGCCCCTTTATCTGAGGACTCAAACAGATTAGGTTTGTAGAACACAGGGCTAAGATGACAGAGAGACATCAGCATTTTAATATCCAACCTTCTGGCATCCCACTGTAAGGAGGACTACACTCCCTTCAACACTCAGCAGCCTATCTTTTGGGCAGTATATTTGGTTATGGACAACTGGGTTCATATTCATGCTGCAAATACGACAAAATCTGGAAGCACATACCTCTGGTTTCCTGAATCCCAAGATTGCGGTTAAAATACATTTTTAACAAGAAGGTATAGACCTTCCCCAAAATTCCAATGCTCACCTTCATCTTTGCGGGTTATCTGTACATGAGACTCAGCCCTGGGTGGGCAGAAGACACCCTTTGAGAATGCAGCGAAGCTTGGGCATAAACTACTATGCTTGAACAAATGCCAGATACTCTTCAACACCTGGGCTATTGTAGCTGCTACAGTGGTTTCTACTGTCCATGCAGAGGACAGAAAACCTCCTGAAAAGCATCTGAGACCTTGCCTGTGTGATTCCTGCCATGTTATTTCTTCGTGCTTCACTGTGCCCTTGTGCAAATCTTTGACAGGGTAAGCCTATCCCTAAAAGAGCGTAAACTAAGACCTAAGTAGAGAGTGTGAGGCATGGGTAAAATAGCTGTAGAGTTTTTCACAGGGAACAGCAATGGAGGACTTTCTCTACCGTAGATTTTTCCCCAAAGTTCCCAAGATTATTGTTAGCTATGCTGTCTTACAAATGAAACGACAGGCTAGGACCATAGTGTTGAAAAGCAATATTGGCCATTGGTATTTTAACTGTTGTTTTCTCACTTCCCACTCATGATAATTGGTTAAGACTCTGCAGACATCTGATGGCAAGAATGGAAAATCTGGAGGTTTGAAGTACAATATTTATGCAGTCACATTAGGTTCTTACTTACACCGTGTTAATTATTTTTTCTGGAAACAGCCCCTGGTTTTGTGAAATGAGCTGAAAAGAACAGAAACAGCCATGGAAATATTTTAATTTTAGAGTCATGCTACCCTTACAAGGACTTGTACAGATCCATCAGCTAGTGTTCCTGATTTAGACTGACTTTGTTGAAATTAAAGGACAAGATTTCTAAGATTGGTTTGTAAAATAACAGTCACACAGGAATTACAAAACAGATGGATTTATTAATTTAATACCTTCTATAGCTTCCTCTGTCTCCTGATCTTTGCACTGGGTAAATGCATTTTCAACTAAAATGTTATAAAAGTATGTCAGTTCTTTTAATGGGGTTAGCTAATCCTTGAATGTGCCAGCAGATACATTAATGATCTTGAGGAAAACAAACCCATTTGACTCAGAATACCCATTTATCATATTTTACACAATATTCAGCCAAGAGATCACTGGGACTGTCTTTAAATCAAAGCAAGCTAATAAGAGGAAAGGAAGGAAGTAATAGAAGACATTTAGTAATTATCACCCTTTTAACAGTCCTGGTGAATTAACACCATAAGTTCTGTACACTCCAGAAATATCACACTGATATCTGTTGTGCAGTTCCTTATAAAAAAATTCCAAGTTATATCAGGCCCAATTTGTTAAAAGGATAACTCTATTTCTTAGAATACGTAGCAATACGCTTCTGACATTAGCATCACAGATGGCCAGCTCTTCCCTTGTTCAGCAGCTTCAGTGGAAGATGTGCTATGGAGGAATGGGTCCCACGTCAGGAAGATTTATGCAGAGCGTTTAAACATTACACAGCCCTCCTACTGCAAGCTTCTCTGGCAATGTTTCAGCATTAATCAACAGTATTTATACCAGAATGGAAAATTCAAAAGTAAAATGCATTATTGAATGTAAAATGTCCAATGGGGGAAAAAAAAAAAAATCAAAGAAATTAAGATCTTCAGAAATGGAATAAAAATGAGAGTGAAGGTTCTCATTTTCTTTCCCTTGAAATGATACTATAAATGACTGCTAAGTTACATTAGTCACCTCAGTCCATCATTGTGAGAAAAATAATATCCCTCTTAAAACACGACATATTTTGACTGTTCAGCACACTATTTTTAAAAAGAGGAGAGACAAATACACGTAGTTTATTGGTGCTATAGCACATATATATGTAAAATTGTCTTTATACTATAAAAGCAATGTTATCTACTCTAAAGAAATCTTCTTTCTTGTTGTTCACTAACAGAAGAGCAGGACTGCACTCAAACCTTTATTAGTCTACAGAATTGAAAACAATATCTCTTTGAAAATACAAGGCTACCATATTTGACTGCCGAGGTCAGCATAATTTTGGGGCACTTTTCTGTTCATTTTGCCACGCCAAGAAGCACCTATGTAGGCACCCCAAAATTCCCAACATGGAAGAACTGTTCACACATTAAAAATCTCAAGTAATTTTTGGCTCAAATGTACTCACATGAGATGTGATGATAAGCAGAACAAAAGAGTCATTTCAGGGGGTAAAAAAACAGAAGTGTGTTAGCTTTGACAGTACTAGAGGAAAGAGATTATAATAACTCTTCAGACTACTCAAGGGAGAACGCTTTCTGATAGTCCTGGGCTATGCTGCTTCACCAGGCTCCTGTTTGTGCCAAAATGAGTGATAAAACCTAGCATTTTCCATTTATAACTTTCCTACAACAGTTCTGATTTCCCATTAGATCATTATTGGGAATAATATTTTTGATCCAAAGATGCTTTCTTAGAAATTAAAATCACTTATTTTCCCTACAGGACTGTTAGTTCTTAACCTGCCCAAGTGTGAAACTATCTTTGATCCTGTATTCTCTTCAGTACGTGGTCCTGCAAGAGTTTAGGGCATTGGTGCTTTTAAATAAATCATCCTTAGTCTAGCTTTTTGTCATGCAAATTGAATGAATTGTGGATATGAATATAAGTATAGCATTAATTTCAATTTTGAGCTCTAAAACCTGTTCACATCCACGGTTTTGTTCCTGAATCAACTCATTTCAACACTAAATAATGGAAGTTGGAGACAGAGACAGATTCCTTACTCATTTTTACATAATGTTGTGGAGGGGGGATTTTTTAGTAAACAAACATGCAGAAAGAGCAGCCATTTAGCTTAGAAGCCGATTTTATTAATTCTGAAGAAAACCAGCAATAGGACAGAAGTGCTCTGAACAGAATGCAGATGATTTCCTGACATGTTGCCTGTTCTCCTTTGCCCGCCTTCATCCTCTGGAATTTCATCCGCTGCATACAGAGGACTGCAAAACTCATTTGCATCCCAAGGAAGGCACTTAAGATGGAGACTGACACAAGTAATTTCATTGCTAAGGAACTCAGTCGAGAGAGGAGAAATGATGCTCCCATCACAGTAGAAGCTACAGAACAAAACAGCTCCAGATTCCCATAACTCTGGGAAAGCAGAGCTACTGTTTGGGGAGGGCTTGGGGATATAGATGTCAAGTGGACAGAGATGCCTCCTTTGCTGGACCATTTCTGACACCCGAGCTACAAAAACCACACGTGATCAACGGGCTTGTCTTTTTGTGTTTCCCAGTAGTTAGCTCTCAATTCAGACACCAGGCCTGTGGTGGTGACTGTGTACAATCCAAACCAGTGTTTGGTTAAAGCCATACCCGATCAACCCATGTAAATTGAACTAAGGCATTATTTGACCACATCTGTCTACCATACAGGTAATGCAAAAAGGAGGATTGCATCACTCTGCTTGAAACGCAACAGCTGCATGGTGTCTCAGTTTCAAGACTTATAACTAAAAGGATCACCACAAGCCAAGCGTCTCAAATGTAATACTATTCTGGGAACGATGTTTGCAACTGCTCCCGAGGAGAGGCTTGCAGAAGTTCACAATTTATGAAGGCTTTAAATAGGTTGGGAATATCGGTTGGTTCCATGTGTTCCTCCCCCACTAACCTGTAGGCTTGTGTGAAGAATTTTTTCCAACTGGAAGAAATTTGCTTTTGGAAGGGCCTGGTAGATTCACTAGAATTTTCAAAAACTGGCTGAATTTCTGCTGCAGTTTGACTGAAATCAGAAACTATCTGGATTATTTCAAGTAACTATTTCAGTGATGATTTATTCTGTCCCAGATGCAGTTGGCTTCAGCTGAATATATTGAGATTGGAAGGTTGATCTAACAATTTAAAGCCATTCACACTTTGGTCTAGCACAAAAATGTTCCTCTATTGGTGGCGACTCCAAATATTTTAGTGATTAACAAAGGTTAAGAAAGTGAATTTTTCGAAAATTATAAAGGCAAGGGTGCTGTGCTGGTTTGAAAGTAATGGGAAATTGCCTCCAGGGATATGTTCACACACTGTTTTCTCTTTTGTCTCTGCAACACTGACCTGGAAAAGTGAGGTTCTTGTGCAATTACAATATCAAGAGGTAAAGCTTCTGAGAAAACTCTAGATTTTGCAACATTGGCTATGCTGTGTAAAGACCTTCTTGACTCTAGTTAGTAGCGTTGTTCCATGGTACAAAGTAGAATGTGGAAACAGCAACATTTCTATGTTATCCAAACTCTTTGCTTCCATTATTTAAAATGTTGTATGCAAAACCCTCTAGTGGAGTTTGCAGAGAGACTGAACAGAGTTTCAAGGTGTGACTGGTTGCTTGCATTTCTGATACAGAGATCATAGTAATATATAGTAGCCTGAAGGGAAGAGACTCTACTTGTATAATTTCCTACTTTGTATAAAAGTGCTCAGCTTGCAATAGCCCTCCAGAATCTCTCACTGAAATTCTTCTTTTTAGCTATAATAAATTGTATATTTTTACAGAGTTTGGAAAGATTCTTCAGTTTGAAAGTTGCTGTGGAGAAAGAAATGCCTACTCACCCAAGGGGCAAAGAGATTGAAAAAAAAGCAATCTGGGGGTGCAGTCTCTGGTTGCCAGCTCAGGTGGGTGCAGAGGCTGCTCTGTGGCTCCTGTGGCTGTGCAAGAACTTGAATAAGTTTTCTGCCAGCACCTCTCTAACTCATGCCTCTGTATTTGGTCACAAGCACATTCTGGATTCACAATCAATCCTGAGACAGTTTCGTTAAGTTAGCCTGGGATCCTCTGTACCCATCACGTGAGTCAAAGTTCTTGCTGAACAGAGCCATCGATTGAGATGCAAAGAACAAATATATATTGAAAAATAAAATAAATCCTTTATATTTTGCCAGTTCAGCCTGCAATAAGATAGCTTTTAAACAGTTATCAGAAGCTTAGATACTTACCATGCTGATCTTTTTGCATGAGGTGAATATAAATTAATTTTAAATAGAAAGAGAAATTATTTTAAAGCTCTTCTCACTAAGTGGCAGGCTAGAAAAATCTGTATAGTGAATTTTTAATAAAAGTTAGATTTGGGTAACTGGTTTTATTGACTAAAGAATGAAGGGTGCCACATGTATGAATACAGCTCCAAGAATTACGATGATGCACACAGCGATGTCAGACTACATACACTATTTGCTCCATAGTTTCAGAACTTTTAAGGTGAGAAAAAAAAATAATCTTATTTTACATATAGTTTATAGGTCATTGTATTTCACTGAAACCAGTTTCAACAATTTTATTTAAACTATCTTTTTTTCACTACATCTCTTGACATACCCTACTGTCAAATCTAGTTTTGCACACTTTGCTCAATTGGAGAAATAAACTCCCTGTTTCCATGCATTTGTGACACCTTTCTTCATGTTGGTCCAATTTCACAACTGCAACCAGGTCAGAGAAACAAAACCTGATGTTTTTCTGGCAGCTAGTGACAATTTCCTTCTGTGCTGTGGATTGGACAAGTTTGAGTGCTGCTGTGCACCAAACAGTAGCTCTGTTCCGTCAGGGCTGTATCCAGGCTAAAAGGGCAGCTCTCCCCTGCTTACCATTATGTGACAGTCAATGTGGGAGAAGGTTCTTGGTGTCCAGAGTTCAAAGAGAAAGGATAGGGGGAGAGAGAGAGAGAGGCAAAGATCAGGATCAACAAGAAGGGCTCCGTGTAGCTGTCACAGTATTCTGCAGAAAGAAACCGCAGGCCTTAGTGTCATTTTTGTGCTGGTTTATTGCACACTCTAATTTTATTCTTTACCGTTTGCATTGGCCTACAAAGAATTTTGCTCCACTTTCCGTTTACTTTTCTCTATTTTTCTCTGAATATACTTATATATGCACTTGGAAATACAGCAGCAGTCTTTCACCTCTCTTTTTTTTCTGTGAGAAAGAGTTTATAGCTATTTACAACTTTCATTACCTTATAATAGAGTTTTCTGAAAAAAACAGGAGCTGATATTCACGGAGAAGCACCCCATTAATACTAATTGTTTTTAAACGACTACTCCGTTTTAAAGTTTATGCAATTATTAGAATGTTACTTCATTCTCTTGAACTAGAGAGGGAAGACATTTTAACCATGCATAACAAATTCAGCCCCGTAAGTTACCACTGCATCTTTCAATAATTTATGAAACATAAGGAGTGCACATAAGTGCTGCCAAGCTGCCCAAAATTTTGGATCTGCATTTTTTGTTATACTATACAATTTGTAGTCTATCCAAATTCTGATTAGGATAATTTGCTATCATTCCCTATGCCCATGTGCAGAGCTTTTATAGAATGAATATTTAGTTGTTCATTTGGAGATATCACTTTCTGTATCAAAGCAAGTTTCATGAGGTTAGGGATTTTTCCCTCTTTTTTTTTTTTTTTTTTTTTGGAATAGGCTGAGGCAAAAATCCATTGCCTCGGATAAGTAATTTCCTTGTCCACAGTTATATAGCATGGCTCACACCATTGCAGTGACTTTAATGTGGCCATTACAGGGCATTTTAGTGGCAGGGTATAAAAACATATTTTCGTACAAGTTTCAACAGCGCTGAAAAATATATCAGTCTCTCCTTGTTAGTAAGCATGAGATATAGAAATGCTAAGAGTCGTTGCAAGTCTTTGCAAGATCTTGCCTGGCTCATAGATTTTCATAAGCCATTCTATCATCAGAGAAACGTTTAAGCAACTCTGGCAATACAATAGTTGTTTACTTGCATAAGAAAACAGCTAAATAAAGCCTAAATAAAATGTGATCTCTTCTAAAAATGCAGTTTAGCTGCCTTAATAGCTGTCAAAAATGCTACTAGAAAAACATGAGCCATTTCCTATTGCCTTTTGAAGCCCATTCTGCCTGCAGCTGTACTGTCGGTGATGCATGCACAAGATAGATTGTGTGCCTCATTAGGAACAACTTTACATCTCAGATTCAGACACCAATCTTGCCAAATCAGCTGCAGTTTCCTTCTTGTAAGAATGAACTGCGTATGCTATTTCTCAAGTAATTTATAGCAGTGTTCTCGTGGCTGAGCAAATATCGAACAATATAACCCGTCTCTTGAAAATTAAACAAATAAAGCTATGTTTAGGTAGCTTCTGAAACAATGAGAACTTTTCTCTCCTAAGTGTTAATAAATGCTTTAATTCAGCATTGTGCCTCAAAAGCAAAACAGTGTATATCACATTCTAGTGACCCCCATTTGCTTTGGCAGTCTTCATGAAGACCTCCTGTAGGAGCATGGCCAAACATGACATTCCAGCTCCCTTCATAGATTAGAGCACCAGTTTTGATGCCTAGCAGAAGCTATGAGAGAGTTCCTTACCTCCTTTGACAGTATGCTGCAGACATTGCTCTGTCTGAACCAGATAGAAATTGGTTAGCTACAGGAATGTTTAACTTGCTTTTTAAAACACTTCTTATAAGGCAATTTTCATTTACTGCATTCCTACAGAAAAAAAAGTTCTGTTTCATGCCCACCAGGGAAAGTTTACAATGACCTGACATCCAATGGTACAAAATTTCTCCTAGTCCTTTGGGCTTGGCAGGACGTGAACAGCGGTTTCAGGGTTCCCTAAATATGTCTCAGGGCCCAGAGATATCTAAGCACAAAACTTTTACTTGACTTTGAAGTTCTGATGTAGTACGTACCTCTAGTAGATTCATTTTCATTTGGCTTGAACTGAAACCTGACAGGCTTGAACGTGCCTTCCTCTAGCAAAGTACAGGGTTCCTGATGACAAGATTGCAAAACAGAAAAATAAGACCATCAAATTAAATTCTAGATGATACTTAACACGATATAGCTATCGGATTTGATTTGCTGTGTTCCCCAGTCATCTGCAGCTTCAATGGCTGACAAATTTGGCACCTCCTTTTTTCCTTTAAGGCTCTCTCCATTTCCATTCGATACTTTCCCCTCATAATTTACATTCTCTTTGTTTGTCATGTTGTGACATCTTTAAGGCTATTACAATATTTCGCGAGTCATACATCAGAGAAGCATTTGCTGTTTATACACCTTGGAAAAGTCACAGCCTATTAGCCCACTTTTAGTTCCCATCCGGGAGGCCACATGTGACAGCTGAACTGCACAGATGGAGATCTGTCATAGTGCTCTGTTTAAATCACCTCTCCTCCTTTTGACCCGGTTGCGTCACATGCTTTCCCACTAAACTGTGGCTTTTTGACAGCAAAGATGTTGTGAATCACTAGCACAAGGTTGTGGGAAAAAATGGGACAAGCTAGAGCTCTACTCTGTTGTAGCCTAGAGCTACAACATAAGCATAAGGAAAATAAGAGGGTTTCTCTTGTACAGAAGAGATTGATATCTCTAGCGAGACATCAGACTACAGAAAAGCCATCTAGGGAAGATGGGAAAGGCACCTAACCTGATGAGGTTGCCTAGATCCAGAAAACACAGCCCAAACATTCTCTGGGGCTAAAATTTTAATTAACTGCTTGCTCTCCCCACTCCTATGTACCTATACAGCTGTGCATCTAAACTCTGCATCTTCTGTTTCTGAACAGAAGCAATGTAGAAATGACACCTTAAGACAGTCTGCTTTTAATAAGACACTGCTGTTGTCATAACAAGAAAGTATGTTCCAATGATATTTCCAAGTATATTACAAAGTCAAAGGGTTGTGAACAAACATTGGGAAAAAAAAGAAAGAATCAAACCTCAAAATTGTTTATTTTAAAATCAAGTGAGGTATAAAAGAATTAATGCTACCTTCTTTATTTGAAGTTATATTTAAATTTAGCCGTGTATTGTGTGTTATATAATACAAATACCAGCAAAACTTTGCAAAAAAAAAAAAAGAAAACCCACAACAGGATCTGTACTTTTGTGCAAGTTTGCGCTAAGAGATTCAGACTTTGTCCTACTTATAAAGCCACTTTAGATAAGGGTAGCCTACTTGCATCTTATTACTTTTCCAAAATAGCACAAAGCAAAAAAAAAAAAAAATCTTAAAAGAAAAAGAACTGAGTAGGAAAAGGGAATCTCTTTCCTGGAAAATTATTCCAGACGGAGGCAGAAAAAAAAAATACACCAAAGAAGAATACAAGCCTTCACTAAAATATCTGAGGAAGCTTACCTGAATTCTAGAATTTCTGCAGGTCCTCAATTTCTTCTTTCACTCCACCAGTTTATCTGTGCTAGGCCCAGGAAAACAAAACCAAGAAATTTCTGGGAAAATGTTGATAATAATAGAAACTTCAGGAACTGTAAAAGCACATGGGAACTACATGAAAGCTGACAGTCTGAAATTGCTTCAGACTGCATTGAACACCTCCTATAAATACGATTTATCACCTCATGCCAGGTTTTCTTCAAGGCGGCCATAGGAATAGCCAAAGTTGTCTTCTTCAAAACACTGGGCCCTAATTACTGAAAGAACACCTGGGAAATCATCACATGTTGGATATAGTGCTGTAAAGTCTCATTATCTTTTTGCAATTATCTGTCAATTTGTGGTGTGTTGCAGGAATCAGTTTCAGATGACCAGTGGATGCAACGAGAATGTGGATTGTGCCGTACAAGGGCCTGAGAGTCTAGGGGGAAAAGCTACACAGCGTACATCACCTAAGTCTTCCAGGGCTTCAGGTAGTTCCCAGATCACATCCACTGACAATTCAAGGCATTTTTCTTCCCTGTTCAAGCAATGGATCAAGGCCAGGCTAGATGTTTCCTCCTTGAATATTAAGAGCTATGAATTGTTTTGGGATTGATCAAAACCTGATTAAATTGATTAATTGACTCTTCTTAGTCAAGAAAACAGATCCCCCCTTAAAGCTGCATCCAATAAAAATTTAACTTTCAGTAACAAGACAGAAGTTTTTAGGCTTTTTCTTATTTTGTCACTTAAGAAAATTAGATTTATCTTAAAGAAACAGATACTTTTAAAAAAAGAAACTAAATTTAAATAAAAGAATTTCTGATGTAAACATTCTAGATTTTTGGTAATAAATAGCTTAGGAAGTAATAAATTTCTAATCACACATATTTGGCTGAAATCAGTAGATAATTTTACAACTCAATTATTCTAAATAAATGTAGAAATCTTCCACTTTCTCTATCCTAGTTGGGTAAGGGAAAAAGTGCCGAGTTGTTTTTTAGAGAGATAAAAAAGAGTAAAAACTCAAGGTCTCATCGAGGACATTGAGATTCTTTGGGGACATGCAACCCATACATATGGAAAACTTAAAGGTTAATACATTAATTTCTTTCCCATATTTTTTTCATCACAGACCAAATTTTAATGCTATAATAAATACAATACTGCAAAGATTCCATATAGGTATCCAGAAAAGACTGTTCTTTCCCTCAAGCCCCTGGTATCAAGCATTAGACTTGCATAAGGAGAATGCATATCCAATAGAAACACCCATGTTCATTGCCAGGGGGTGCTATTAGTCACCATGGTAAAACAACCAGAGAAATTGAGGTCTGTATTAACACAGATAAGCTCTAAATCATCTCCAAAAGTCACTAATCCAAATTTTTTGGATCAGACATTAAATGTGCCTCAAGTGATTAGTGGTATTTTTAAAACAGAAGAATCTTTAATTGGTGTCAGTCTGGAAGGACTCTGTATCTTTCAGTGCTCTTCAGCACACTTTTGCAGCACCTCACAACATCTGTGACCCTGAGTAGGTGCACCTGCATTCCACCTCTGTGCACAGAAAGGATGGGGCCCCATAGAATAAGACTCATTGTGCAGAGCCAACTGACCTTCACCGGAGCCACCTAAGCTACACTGCTGATAGGGGACATGTAGTTTAAGTCCACGCTGTGGTGGGAGAGCAGCCCTTCACTCCAGCTCCCAACTGGGTCAGGTGCCAATGCCCATGTGCCTCCTTGCGGAGGGTGACCTGAGACAACCAGTGTGCTGCCTGCTGCTGGAGGGCAGCTTGGTGAGATGCCCCAGCAGACACAATGCTGGCCCCCTCCCCTGGCGGAGAGGCGGGGTGCCAGCAGTTATCTGGGCACTGTGGGTTCCAAGGGGCCCTGCAACTCTAGTGATGACCAGCCATGGCTCGGGGGCTGCTGGGTGTGCTGTTCGCAGACATGCTTGTGGGAACGTGTCAAGGAAGCACAGCCCCACATCTCATTCCTGGTGAGCAGGAACGTACTAATGGGTTCCCGGCGTTTCACACCACCTACACATTTTGCCTCTTTTTCTCTCACCCACTGCGTCTGAATTAGATGACTCAAGCTCTGTCCTCTGATACACTAGGATAAAACAAAGGAACTCCAGAGAAGATGAGAAGTTACTCCAGGTGGTATTTCAGGGTTAATGGAGTAAAATTTGCTTCTGCGCCTGCAGCTACTGCCACTCGTCTGCTTGAGAAATAGAGCCTTAAACATTTAAGTGATGGATGTTAGTGCATGCCAGCTGCAAACCAACAGAGCAGGCTGTAAACACATTTTACTTGTTTCTCTCTTTGTTTTTTAATGCGCTCTTTTCCTCAGCTGAGATCCTCTCGCCTCCCCAGCACTGTATCACACCGACAGGAGCGGGCCCAGCCAGTCAGGGCAGGGGAGGGGAGGTACAGCCTGGTATGACTCATGGTGTTCAGCAAGTTTTAGTCATCAGGCTTACAGTACAGCTGTGGGTAGCGCTCCAGACATCGCAAATTTCCTCCGCTATTCCTTCAGCTGGAACAAGCCATTCTTGTGTATCTGTAGGATTTTTTCATTAGGACCGCTTGTGTGCGAACACTTGTACGTTTACATACCTTTCAATAACAACGTCGAGAGAAACGTGTTTCTAAACCTGTTAGATCTGAAGCTGAAGCTTCCATTTGTGGAAGTGATTTCTTCTGGAGATGCAAGTACCTGTTTCCTCACAGGACAGGACTTGAGCCGTCAGAGCTACCTTGGCAAAAATCTATTTTCTGCCATGCATTTGGTGGTGCCATATTCCCTAAGTCAGACTGTTTTCTGCGTAGGTAAATTGTTTAATTAATAAAAAACACATTGGGCATGCTTAAGCTAGGAGTGTGGGGAAGCTGTGCACATAGATGACACCCCCACCATACAGTCACTCAGACCCAGGGTTGAGTGCACTTGTTCCCCCCCATGTATTGTCATTCTATTTGTTGAGAAACCCATAAAATGGATAAAGAGTGTCAAGACCCAGAGGGCACCAAGAGACCCTAGTTGTCCTGAGCAGCCTCACCTGGAACCCCCACCCACACACCCTCTAGGCATCATTTAAGCTCAGGCCTGGACCCTGCTTGTTTCCTAAGCTGTGGTGCAGGTGTGTTTGTCTCCAGCTCTGCCTCCTGCATGGACTGCAGACCTCTGCTCCTGGTAGCTTGTCTCCAGGCTGGACCTTGGACCTGTGTTATATCTCTGTTTCTAGCCCATCTGCTGCTGCACCTGCCTGGAGCCTGGGCATGGTCCATCCCTTCTGCTTGTCTGCAGCTGTTGGTGGACCATGTTGCAACCCTTGGTTCTGCCTGCCACATCCAGACCTGTGGGACAGTGCTGTGGGTGAGGGCCCTCAGCTACTGGGTTCCTGTCCCTAAGAAAGCAACTGGATCTTGCTGTGCCCTGCAAAGGCAACGCTGGTGAAGGACTCTGGGGACAAGCTATGAAGTGCTGCAGGTATGTTTGCCTTGTAATTGTAGCACTGCTAATGTGTGTCAAGCTTCCAAAATGAGTTGTGTGAAGCTTGGAGGCAAGACTTGTCTTTTTGGGTACATAAACAAGGGATGCCCCAGGCTAGGTCTGTGTCCAGCTGAAATAGTGATGACAAAATGTAAATAAGAAGACTCAATTTCATTAGGTTAGCCCAACTAAACATCTATTAACAGTGAATTTTTATCTTAATAGCCTCCTCTGTAAGTGCATCTTTTTTTTCTTACATACGTTCTTGGTGACTTATTTTTCAACTGCTGACTTCCAAAATCAAAAGCCTCTGATAAATTAGTCAACTCACTTAACTACTCTGCAGTGCCAATGGTTTCTTCCTCTCATGCTCTCTCTGTATTCCTGAACTCTAGTGCTTGCAGTGTGATGGGTTAGTCAAGTGCTGAGGTATTTGCTGCTTGCCTGTTCTCTCACTGGGATCCCACAGTACAACGCTCACTAAAATGAATTCTAATGCATCATCAGTGCCATTTATTATTTCCCCTTCTTACATCTGCTCTTGAAGCTTTTCAGCTCTCTGCCCTGGAAGCTTCTAACTATCTGTAAATAAGGCTGGTAGCCTAGCAACATTGAGTGAATGCATTTCCCTTGCTGAATAACGCTGGGCATAATCAAATCAGCTTGTTATGTTATCTGCAGCATTAACACTATAAGTTGGAGACAATTACAAATATTTTATGTACATTGGCATCATTTTTAATTGGAAACTTTTTTCAGCTCCTTCCAAAGCAGTCTGTGCCCGCAAAGTAAAGTAGAAATGCTCAGCTTAGTAGCAAATAAGCCAGCCCCAGAACCAGGTACCATCGTCAAACTGAATTCATTGATTAACCTGACCCCTCAAAGAGATTATGAGAGAAGGTAAACACCATCTCTGAGCATTGGTACTGACCAGCACAGACAACCAGACAGTTTGGAGCTACCTTGGGTATCTGACACAGAGAGAATTGCCTTGTGGTGCGAACACGACATTCTCCCAGGCAGGAAAAGAGCCCATGTCATAAAAATTGAGCAAACACCTACAAAAAAACCATCCATAGCACCCTCTATAATTCTTAGGACTGTCTTGCTCTAAAGGGGAAACTTGCACTGTCAAACTGCATTTACTGCAACACATTTCAGGGGTGGAAGCAAGGTACAGCCTTCTCCCTACCCTGTCATGCTCACATGCATGTGAGGAGCAGCGCTCTTCTGAAGGATACATTTCCTGCTCTTTCCATGCCCTGCAGTATTAGGTTCTTCACCCTAGTGTGAAGAAAGGTGGCATAGGCCTTCTTTAGCCCCTGAACAGTTGAACAAGTTAGAGCATGAAAAGCTTCTTAATTTTATATCAGAATGATGTCAGTACAAATTATTCAATTTGTAGCACACTGTACAGACTTGCCATCTTCTTGAAAACTGTGTTTTGTGTGTGTAGAACTTTACATTTTCCAGCTGCTACATCTCTTCACTTCAGAACAAGGAAATCTTTGTTCTGCATTTTTTTAATTGACCTTTTTAATCTAAATAAGTTTGACTGGGCAATGAATGAATGGTTCCAGCATAATGTTATCACAAGACAGAGTAGGTGATGCCAAGCACAAAAATAGCTCTGTTTTTTTCTCCCTCTTCTCTCCTCCCATCACTGATTAGCACAGACATTAGTAGACAGACAGCAAGAAATCTGTTTTTGTTTAGATTTTATAAGCTTGAGTGCACTATTTTATTGACTGGGAAGGTACCTAATTCTATAACAAAAGTAACCAAGTGTAAGACCCAGAGAAACTAAACCCTGTTAGGATGAGGTTCAAAGAGAGAATTCATTCTGGTATTGTTGAAAGCTTTACTTATACTGATAACTTCATGCAGCTTAAAATACAAAATTTTAATTCACACTGATATAAACATTACTGAATAAAAATAACCACTTCACTTTCTATTTGTGTGCAGTTCTGCCTAACCAGCTTATATTGCTGAAACCTGGCACAGAACGTGATTTACAGCCACAGCAAGAGCTTGGTTTGGTCTTTGCCACAAGCTTAAAGCACATCTAGCTCTGCTTTCTTAACTTGGTACACAGCCCAGCATGGATGGGACTGACGACCAGAGGCTTGTAAGACAAATGCATTTATTTCCTGATACCTCGTTCCAGGCCCTGGGAGCTAACACTGTCTGCTGTAAGTAATTGTATTTGCCATCCTTTTTCTCACAAGGTGGCAAAGCTTTCTGCTCAGTAAAATCACTGCTTGCCACCCTGAGAGAGAGACCTAAGAATTGGTGATGTGCGCGCCCTGAGGCTGTTGCAACCTGCAAGGTAAAAACTGATCTTGCTACTTTGGATGAAATTGGAGTTTGGGAGCAATTTCACAGAAACCCTAGGAGATCTAGCTGCCTGTTTCTCCCATTAGCATTGCAACCTGTTTTGCAGCACAGTCTCGCTCCTCTCTCAATGATTGCTTCTCTTGCTGTCAGCCTTACCTATTAACTGGTGAGAGACCTCAGCAGAGGTACTGGGGGGGCTGCAGCCAGGCACCTCCTAACCAAACAGAAAAAAGGTCCTGACCTTGAGAAAACCTATAGCAAAGAGAAAAGCACATGTGTGTGAGGGGATGTGCACAAAGATGAAACCAAAAGAAGTGCCTTGAGAGGTAGCTGGAGGATTAGGAATGGAAGATAAGATACGGAGTGGGAGACAGGCAAGCAAAAGGATGGGGGGGGACTTCCTAACAAAATGGAGGATGAGGGGACAGAACTGTAATGTGAGAGGAATAAGATATAACAAGACTTGGAGAAATAACATGGAAAGTGACAGAATAGCAATATATTTAAATGTCTGAGTGGAAGATAATTGACAACTGGAGTTGAAAAGGAGTGTAAATGCTGTAAGTGGGAGGAAAAGCAAAAAAAAAAAAATAATGAGCTATATATTTTGATACGTGTTCTGACTGTGTAAAGGTAGGAATGCCATCACACCTACTCACTGTGTCCCTGATTTGCTTTTGAGATTCACAGGAAGAATTTCTCTTAAAATAATCTGAAATATCCTTTTAATCACCCCTTTTCCCATTTTCAATACAGAGAAGCTTTTTTTGTTTTCTTTCTTTGCTGATTTCTTGAACAGAGGAGAGCCATCACCTCTAATAAGATTCTCTCCTTCCCTTAAATGCAGAGAGATGGAACAGCTCATAAAGAGCTAAAAGACTTGGCTGGAGAAGGAAGGAAAAAGTAGTGTGGCACCTGATCCTGGTTTTTAGGAAAACATTATTGAGCTAAACAAAGAATGACCTAATTGAGGTTTATATTGTGGACAGACTGGATAACACACAAACTGCAAAACTGAGACCCCTTCCCCTATCTAACTGGCTCTATATTTTGGGTGGGCAAAATCAGCTGTGTATTTTGTTCACTAAAATCCCAAACATATTGTGTTACATGAAAAAAAATCAATTCAAGAACTCAAGGAAAATGAGAGCACTTGAAAAGGAATCATTAAGCACACATCTGAGGCTACAGAGCCTGCCTACATAGAGATTTGCCGAGACCTTTGTGGGGCTACATAAAGCTGTAACACTTCCAGCATGCCAGATCAGTAATGAATGACTGGTGTTCTGTTGTCTTCTGATGCCCCCAGCCCCTCCTCATATCTGCAAACATTCATTATTTTCTGGAATGTCCTTTTGAAGCATGCTTCTTCCTCGGTGCTGCAGTGCCCTCCAGTGTTCAGAGAAAAATGCTTTGGCTTCCATTATCGGGAATCCAAAAGACAGACACCATTTTATATCTTATAATAAGACTGAACTCTTTGTGATATTTCAGATGACTCTTTTATTTGCTTTCCAAAGCATAAAGGTGATACCGTAGCTAGACCTGGTTCTTTCCAGTGCCCTCTGTCACCCTGATCCAGCCAGAGGAACTACCCTCAGTTAGAAACTGCCTTCTGGTTAGAAACCTGCCCCAGAAGCTGCAGGACGCTAATCGGGGGTCTCTGAATCCACCTGCACCACAGCCACAAAACAAGGCTGTGGCTCTCTGCCTGCTGAATGAGTGTGGCTGCCTCTGTAACCTGGGGCATGTGCCTGCTGCAGGGCTTTGACCCCCAGCTTGCGATGGATTTTCTTCTCCAGGGTACCTCTTGATGCTTGAAATACTTCCGACATAAAACAAGCTGCCTGAGGTGAATGATTATCACCTTAGTGAGTCATATCCCCAAAGTGGTTAAAATGCTCCTTTGAGAAGTGCTAGCAGCAGCACAAGGGCTGTAGTTCAAGGATTCAGAGCAGTAAAGTTTTTGTAAACACTTGAGGTTGCAGGTTGTTTTAATGAAAAATCCTGGTTAAGGATGAGTGAGAAAGGCATAGAGTGAGTTTAAGTTTCCTTTGTGAGTTACGCTTTTGCCATTGTATATCTCTAGTGCAGAAGTTGAATAAATTCCACCTAAAATGTTGCAAGTGCTTTCCTAGATACAAGTAAGACAATCTATAAGTCCAGAGCAGTTCAAAACACACACCTGGTTAGATTCAAAGAGTTAAGGGTGGGATTTTCAACAGGTTAAAGGAATTGAATTTCAGGCTTCCATCAAATTATTGTTCTGCATGCTCTAGAAACCTGCCCCAGAAGCTGCAGGACAAAGTGTTTTTAATGGGGAGAATCATCTCAGCACTCTCTCATATGTGTTTTTCAGTCAAGAAGGCATCTTTATAGAGAAGTTGCCAGGTGATGTAAGCTGTATAAATAGTGCAGAGAGAGCAATGTCTCTCCCACATTTTTCATTCTCTTCCAGATGTGAAGTACCTGACTGACCACCACAAACTTGTGGCAAGCTTCCGGTCAATCCAAACACTTGCAGATCAAATATGCAGCATTCTGGCAAGTGAGATCAGTCAAATAAGGAAAAGGAGTTGGGGCAGGGGGAGGTGCAAAGAAAGAAGTATACACAAGGACATAATTATAAGAAGGTGGTCATGGGAGAGATATGGAGAGGGTAAGGAGCCCATCAAATGCCTTGNATAGCAAGAGCTGCTCACAAAAAAAAAAAAAGTTATATTCTAATAAAGTGTTTTTAATGGGGAGAATCATCTCAGCACTCTCTCATATGTGTTTTTCAGTCAAGAAGGCATCTTTATAGAGAAGTTGCCAGGTGATGTAAGCTGTATAAATAGTGCAGAGAGAGCAATGTCTCTCCCACATTTTTCATTCTCTTCCAGATGTGAAGTACCTGACTGACCACCACAAACTTGTGGCAAGCTTCCGGTCAATCCAAACACTTGCAGATCAAATATGCAGCATTCTGGCAAGTGAGATCAGTCAAATAAGGAAAAGGAGTTGGGGCAGGGGGAGGTGCAAAGAAAGAAGTATACACAAGGACATAATTATAAGAAGGAGGTCATGGGAGAGATATGGAGAGGATAAGGAGCCCATCAAATGCCTTGTATTTTCAAATGATGATCTTCATTGATCTTCCTCTAACTTTTGGATTCACAATAGTATTTTGTAATATTATGACTCAGTAACGTAATAGCATATTCTTTCAGGGAAAGATTTAAAAATTATTTTTCTCTCTGCAAATGATGTACCGCAGAGACTGAAAGCAAAAATGCAAAGTTGAGTACTGATAACCAGTGGTGGTTAGTTCCAAGACCTACAGACTATCTTTTCCCCAGTATTTAAGTGTGAATCTCATCCTAGGAAGAAGTACCTATGCTTTCGAGCCCCTTTTTTCAGCAGACTTTCTAAATCACAGAATGGTCAGGGTTGGAAGGGACCTCTGGAGATCATCTAGTCCAACACGCCTGCAAGGGCAGGGTCACCTACAGCAGGTGACCCTGCATATACTAGCAGAGATCCAAACATAAAGGGGCACGTTCGTGTTCACAGCTTATTAGGAGCAGATGCTTGAGAATTGTAATGGACCGTATTTAGCTAGTAGTTATGCTAGACAGGCTTTCTAAACTTGTGCTTTGTCTTTTTCTTCTTTATAAATCAAGAAAAGCTGTAGAATCTGACCTCTAACAGGAGCATATGGATCTGTCCACAGCCTCCAAACTGTTATCTTCTCCTGTAAGTGCATCCTCACCACTTGTGCTGGGCACTTGCACCATGGCTGGGTATCATGATTCTGAGCACAGACATGCCTAATTTTGACAGAATTGGTGGAAGTTTAGAGAATATATTCTGGCTACAGTTTTTAAGTACTTCTATTGTTTGTGTGAGTTTGCCTGCACACACTCTGTGAAGCAGCAAGGTTCCTGACCAACTGAAAGCAAAGCCTGCTCTAATCCAAACCCGCAAGGATAAGTTTAGATGTGTAGCACTCCAAGCCCTGGTTCAAAACTGTTGGTGAGGCACAAATAGAAGTTGCACAGACCTCAGCAGGAAAGGCTGCCTCCAAAATGCAATATTATTCCAAATGTTTCAAATGAGCTTGATTAGAAGTACAAACAAAGGGTATGCTCATTCTGTCAATAGCATATTGTATAGATAAATTCCACAGGCAATCAGAGCTGGCTCGGTGCGAGGATACTCGCTTAGAATTTGAGATTAATTTTTGAGGTTAAACTGGCAAGCTAAAGCATTTCCCAAAGCCACGGGCAATAAAGCTTCAGAAGGGTCCATGAAGCATGTGCAAGCATTTGAAGTGCTTCTTAAATGGAGATTAGGCTACAACCATATTTGTGAATATAGCTTTTGACAGTTAACCATCTTAACCAAACCATAAAAGGCAATGCATAAATTGTTAGCTGATCATTTGAAGTACACAGTCCTTTTTTTCCATTAAAAAAACCTTACCATTTGCAAATGAATGCAAATTAATGTGATTTGTATTTTTGCATGTGTCATTACTCTAGAACAGCTTTGACTTACAAAAATAGAAATCCATAATATGAACAATTAATCTCTAATTTTAAACCTACATTAACATGCTCTATGTAAGGACAGACATTAACTGCATTAATAATGCAATGTAACAGTGATGACTGGATTTAGGACAAATTAATTCTATTCAGCAAGACTGCTTTTATTGCTCAGTCTGCCCTAGCTACGTCAGTGGTAGACACCTCCGTTTTCATGGCTCTGGCCCTGTTTCTTCTGAGTAAAATACAAGTGCACATCTTATTACACCATCAAAGAAAAGTTGTTTTATACTGGCGTTCACTGATGACTGGTTTCTCTTGAAGAGCTATGCTGAAGTAGTACCACACATTAACCATAGCTCTCCAGGGTTCATGTATACCCTCCCGTGTCATGGATCGGCAGTTTTGGACAGTTATTTTCCTGTTGCAAACATCCTTTTCAAGTACTTTAGGTCCCAGACTGATCCTTGAAGGATCAGTTCTGATTTCTTATGTTTATTATAGTCACATACATACCTGGGCACCATGTTACAGTTAGATTTTTTTTTTTTGTGCTCACTTCATAAACATTTAATCTAAACTGAGATTATTTTAGTGATTCTTCAGAAAATCTTCCTGCCATTATAATCTTATACTATCAGTCACTTTATAAGGTACCAAAAATAATTTACAGAGAGATTCTTAACCCAAGTATTTTACAGTTTTGCACTGTTGATATGGATCATGTGTATTGCTACACTTATACAACTTTCAGATTAGATTTAACAGTTGATATAGCAAGAGTTTTATATGTAAAACTCAAGACTCTGGAAGGATTTAGGAATTCTAATTTACTTTTTTAAATAAAAAAAAGTGAAATTATAACTTACGGCCATAGATTTTTATCTTGCATAGTAGCAGGAAAGCCATTACTGAATTGTTACTGCTACAGTAACTGAAAAATCGTATTCATTGGATTCATTTGAGCAAAGATAGTCAAATACTCTTAAAAATGAGGTCAGATATTTCTCCCATCTAACAAAACCAATTTTTTGTATCATTTCACTAAATGTCTCTACTGCATTCTTTGAAGTAGGACCTAAGACAAAAATTTGTCCAGAGGTTAAAAGTGTTTTCCTCTCCATATTTGACTGTTTTTACTCTCCAAAAATGGCTGTTAATACATTTTCAGAAACAAATTGATAGCTGCCAAATATTGAACTGGCTACACAGGGGGGAAAAAAACCTATCAGGCATCTTTCATCCACTCAAAGCTCTTTGGTGTGACTGTGTGGCTTGTGTTCAGTCAGCGGGAAGAGACAGCACACTGTGGTCCACAGCGGCAGGGATGACTCCAAATTTTCCCCAAGGTTACTGCACTTAGCTTTTTCTCAAGTCCAGCATAGTGTTGTGCAGCAGTGTTGGATGTCAAAAGTTCTGTACTGCTTCGTCTGGCAATGGGAGGAGAATTCTTGCTTCAGCACACAGCAATAAATAAGATGAGAAGGAACAGCGAGTGATAGAAGGAAGAGATTCAGAGGTGTGTGAGGTGAAAATAGAAGTCTTTGACAGAGGGAAATCAGAAGGGACCAGAAAAGGGAGAAGATTTGACAGCGCACCTTTTGCTCAGGATGCTGAACACGCCTGTAGCAGAGGATGCAGTGAGTTACGTTGGCTTTGTGAACACCAGCCACTAGATCAACAGAACACTACCCGTTTGAGTTCAGAGTCAGGATTTTCCTCATTTGACTTAAGTGCTAGAAAAGCTACATGCTTACATACAGATCTCAATACTTCTGGTTTCCCCTGGTTGACAGGTTCATGTATGACATTCCACGTACAGATGGATCCTTGACTCTGAAGCTGATAACTACTTTGGCAACAGCCTATTAGCTCTCATTAAAACATTGTATTTTTCCAAAATCAGTATAAATGAAAATGTAAAGTAAATGAAGAAATAAGAAAATGAAAAAGTAAAAATGAAAAACAGTTACAAACTGTTTTATAGGATGTCTTCTTTTAATGGTGCAAGCAGGACAAACTAACAAATATATGTGCAATTAATAGCAATGAACCTATCTGCTTGTGCTCTTAGGAAATAGAGGAAAATACTCTTACTGCACAATTTGCAGGTTATTGATGTTCTTTAGGTGATCTCCAGGCTAAATGCCAGCTGTACCTCAAGTTTTATGATCAAAATAACAACCAGAGTAGGTGAAGTCGAAACTTAGTATTTTGTGACAAGACAGCCTCATTTCAGCCTCATTTCTGTTTAGCTGGTAAGCAGTATTTTTAGGTGTTTGTTTATTTGCATGTCCCCAAACAGCACATAACTTAGGAGTTTTTTTCAAATAACGATATTGAAAAATATAAAATTGAACCATATGTTCTAATATCTCTTTCCAGTCTACATGAAATTTTAGTTCTTGTTACTGAGCTGAAATAAACCAAAACTCATTAGCAGGGCCTTACAGTTACTACTTTGAAATGACCTTCCATCCTGATTCTACACCAAGCAAGCCCCTGAGTTGATTTCAAGCATAATTTAGTTTGTCTTCCTCTGCAGCGTTAGCTGCAAAATAGTGTGCTGACACCTACTTCATCTTCTGAAGTAATTTGTCAACTAAGATGGCCACTTTTTTTCACGGTTGGAAACGGATTAAAGACACTAGATGGCAGCAAACATCTTAAAACTGAGTTCTGTCTATAATCTGTCTAATAGCTGTAGGTAGCCTTCCAGCTGTGAAATGCCCCTTGGGACTTCTTCCATGGTTCAGCTGTTAAAAGATTGTCTTGCCAAAAAGCTGGTGTTTTCTCAAGCTTCTGAAATACAGTTTAAAGTCGGAGCTTTGCTGGTACTGCTTTCTGGATGAAAATCAAATTATTCTTTTCCAGCATCCCACCCCTTCTCCCCCTCCCCGGCCCTGCAAATACCTACACTTAATTTTGTATTAGTGATATAGAACTGAGTAGGACTGAATTCAAATGTTGTGGTTACAAAGGCTTAGCCATAAGCAGATGTAGTAACTGGGGCTAATTGCCCTGTTGAAGTTTAGCATCATTGTATTCAGTATCAGATCACACTGTTCAGTATCATCACACTTGTTTAGCACTATTTTGTCTGCTGCAGCAGCTTTAGGCACAGCAAGTAAACATGTCCATTTTTCATGAGTGTCTTATCCATCACTGCAATTTCCCTGAGAAATAGCGTGTCTACTGCTTTATTAAAATACTCCTATACAAGCTAACAAATACTTCTTAAGCTGCTGTAGAGGGAGTTAACCATAGACTTCCTACAGATTCTGGGAAGCCAGATGTTTCCTAAAGATTTGGTTTTCCTTTAATAGGAAAAAAAGGATAATATAGGTTTTGTATGCCCCTTTGTAAAGTGTTCTTTCACTGAACTGATTCATTAGGCAAACTTTTCAAGGGCTATTTTTGTATACATGCAGCTGTAAAATGAGGGTATACAAGGTATAGGACTGAATGTTTTCATGCCTTGAGATGTTTGAAAACTTTCTAGTTGCTTGTTTCATGAGGATGAATTTTGTGCATTAGGGTACAGGCAGATATTGAAGCAGCACTGAAAGATCACACAAACTCCTCAGTTCCACAGAAAGCTTTTAAATCTCTATGTATCCACTTTAAATGTGGAACGCAGACTCATCGCAGCCTACTGCATCTCTATACTGCTCGAGGTGTACGCAGGAAAGGGCTCAGGCCCAGCTTTCACCAATGATGACAGGTAAATCCAAGGAAGTATCAACTTTTGCCAGGCTTCCATGACTCAGTGATTCTTATTTCATCAGTGTCATAAATCAAGTGTCTTCTCTCCAGGCAAAAATGGAGACCCTTTAGCTTACTTAAAGTCTGAAGAAAGTGTAGGCCTGCAAGGGAGGAGAGAGTGTACATCAAGAGCAACACCTGAGCCGGGAGGTTAGGTGTGAGCCCAATGGCTTCTTTTGCTGCTCCACAGGAGTATCATCCATGTCTCTGGCAGCTGAGACTTCACCTTTTCATTGTTCAGCCCAATTCATGGGCAGAGTCTTTTCTCCCATTCTGTTTTACTTCCCAATTTTTTTTTTCCAGTCGTAGATTTTTTTTTCATGGGTTTTTAGTCTGCTCCTTAGTTCAGCTCCCTTTTGGGTTAATCTCCTCCTGCTTCCAGTTTTTTGACCTGCTGTTGCTCTAAAAACATAAAGCATTTTCCATCTTTTTTCTTTCCTCCTTACTGGAATCTTATCCATCTCCAAAATCTTCCCTTTGCCATAAAAAAAGTAATGCATTAAAAGGGAGATGGTGTTTTAAATGAAGTATAGCTAAATTATTTTTTTGTTCGAGTAAAATTACTGGAAACGTTAACCTCTAGAGAAACTAGATGCTTCATGTTATGTTATGGCTTTACCCTAGGCATAACATCAAACATTTAACAAATGCTTGAACAGTTATTTTGGATCTAATTTCAGAGGCAGTATCAATGTAGTATACAACTTTTCAGCTCTTTCCTACAAGACCATTTCTGGAATTGCTGCTGTTCTGGAAGAAATACTAGTCAGCTGCAGCAAATTAAAAAATATTTTGTCAGACCATGCAATTAAGTATATTTTTATTATCCTATAAACTTTTATAGAGCAACACCCATTTGCAGACTGTATGCTTTCTCTTATCACTGTAACTCTGTATTACACTGTACCGATGCAGCTTCAGGAAGCATTTTATTAGGAGGCATTGAAGTCATTGTTAGGTTTAAATATGTAACTATTTACATAAATTAAGAAATAACTCTTGACATGTCTTGTTTATTAACCATTAAGAATGAACTTCTTAGGATTACTGAAAGGAAGAATCTTCGTTGTGTTCAGTATTACCAACCACAGAAAGATGTTTACTTCTCCTTCCCTAATCCTCTGATCTTTAAAAAAAAAAAAAAGGAAAAATAATAATTAAAAAAGACAACCTTGATTTTTATCTGAAAATGTAGTGAAAGGTTAGAAACTGTTTGCCAAGTTAAGCTTGTTCCCTTACAAGGAAATGCAGTTTTGGGAACAAATAGCATTCCAGTCTTTTCCCCAGTGGGCATTATGCCATTGTATTTGCAGACATTGTGTCATGGAAATGTGCATGAAGGCCTGAAAGAGCTAAGAAATGCATTGCCTAGTTATATATTTATTTTCTACTACTTAAAAGCTACTGTCTATTCTTATTCAACAATAGAAAAATACACAAGCTGAGGCTTACAGATTACATATTTTTCTGCTCTATTGACTTAATGAAAAGCCAAAACTCACATAATTTGGAAATAGTTAATAAATGCAAAATTTGTTCTTATTGAAATATTTTAACATTGGTAAGAGCATTTCTAAGTAAGTAATTCTGTAGGTGATTCCCATGCTGGTCAGAGTTAAACTTTTCAGTGTGAACAAGGAACACATTCAAAATTAAAAACAAAGCATTTTTGCTAGAATTTTTTATGAAAATATTATTCTTTAGCAAGAATTTTAAAGAGATTTCTCCTCTAGCACTCCCTGTTTTTACACCAGCTTTTAAAATACACTTGAGAAAATTAACAGCAGATGCTCATCTTTCCTTTCTGAATTTCAAGGTAACTGTCTTTTTAGTGAGGTACTTTTGTAACTAGAAAGGGGTTTACTATTATTAATGCTCTAAAATTAATCTTTCTTAGGAAATTACTTTTATTATAAAAAGTGTGATTTCTGCTTGGAGGCGTTTGTTTTATTCCTTGATACTACCCAGTAAAAACACAGTTTAAATCCACATGAGCGTTTTGACAATCCACTGTTTTCTTGGGCAACATAGTTTTTAACAAAACACATGCTCCTTTATACTTCTGTAATTTTCAGCAAGCATCAGAAAACATCTGTTTAAGTTTAGATGTTAAAAACTCTTTTTTCCGACCTAATTCAGATTACTTCTCAGCAATGAACTGGTTTTTGTGCTTTCTCCAGCATACTGCTGTTTGCTCTGCTACGGGGGGAACAAATTTCCATGTAAGTGAGATATTCCTAATTGCAGTGTCCTCTCTGCCATCTTGCTGACAATGAGATATATTTGAGATGAGGCCAAGGGCTGAATGAAAACCTGTATTTGCTCATAGATAACTTCCATAACACTCAGTTGCTCGTGCCACCTTCAGCATCATCACTGTTTCCTAAGATGTGAAAGTCTACATCAGGAAGAACTTATGCTCTGAAGTGCCCTTGAAACTTCAGGTTCATTCATTGGTACCAATGGGGTATTGACCACTCAAAGCACAGTAGTATTTGTTCAGAGAATGAAGAGGATAGTTTTGGTGAATTGCACTTACATAGTTTGTTCCCAGGGCAGTGGCAAGAACACATCTGACGAAGGAGCTTCCAACAATATGTTGGAAAACTCTGAGAGGCTGTCGATATTTATTTGTTTTCCTGCCTCAAAAAAGGATGATCTACAAAGTGCTTTTGACCATCGAATTCCTACAGATAACATCCCAAGTTATCTATGCATTCTGTACAGTGACTCAATAATGCAGTGCGTGATGATATAAATGCGCATACACAAGCACAAAACTTTAGCAAGTATTTGACCCTTTTCAAACAGGGCTTCATACTGGCTATTGGAAAAGATTAAAGCACCAGCAGGAAGTCCCTGTACCTTCTCCACTCCAAAATGTGCACAGACAGAGTATTTTACTGATAAGATGCACTTTAATTTATTTTGCAATTATGTTATCAATGTCCCCGCACATTTTTCCTATTAACCCACATTTAAATGTAGATAGAAGCTAGCCAGTTCTTTAAAGTTTTGCCAAGAGCAAAACAAGAATAGATGAAAGCTTACAAAATCCCATGGTTAAAGTTTACATTTGCAGTGCCCTGCTTTATGTGGCATTCAGAGCCTTTGCATGCTCAAGGGAAAGAGTGACACTGGTGGACGTTTCAATTGTTATTACTATTTTGGGCTTAACTCTAGTGTGAACTGCAATTATAGCAGAGCTTCCTTAGGAGGGATGTGAATGATGAACATGTTTCCTTTTCCTTAAGCTTAATATTTTCTTCAGTATCACGGTATTTTTGTATATATTAAGGGCACAATATTGTTAACTGTCAGAACTTCAGCATTTTTCTTCTGTTCAGCCCAAAGACTTCAATTCCATGAAAGAAATGGCTCTAGAAGTATCACAGGTCTTTGCTCTTTTTAATAATTTCTATTGTTGGATAAGTGGTTTTACCCACAACTTTTTTTATACGACAAGCTGATTCCTGTTCCTGTTTAGTAACCTGGCAAATAAAAAATTTTATTCAACTCATGTTGCTCTAGTTCCATACAGCAGTTTCAGGATTAAGTCCTCACTGAAAATATGTAAAGCAGTTAAGACCTTGCACAAGTTATTCAAGTGACAATTAGTAAAAATATCTTGCAACAGTCATAAGAACAATATTTTTCATCCTTTTTAGCAATATTTGTGTTAGCCCTGATGCCTGGCTTCTGGTAGCCAAAATCAGCTGATAAAAATGGGTATCAAAATGATCAAAGACTTTAAGCCTTTTTACAGAGGAAAAAAATATTTTATGACTTTTGAATCTTCTTCAGCTTCTGTTTCCAGTAGAAAAGCCTAGGTAAGAGAGATCATGCAACAGTCCTGCTTACTAAGTTTTTGTAACAGAGATAAGTCCTTTATTCTGGAAATTTATACACTCACTAGTAACCACAAATTTTGAGGTGAACAATTTTTTATTCAAAATGGCTTGTGTTTAGTTTGTTGGGTTGTTTTTTTTAAATAAAAAAAAATCACCTGAAGTTCTTATCTGTGCTGGCATGCAGCAAATAGAGAAGAAAAAAAAAAGCTAATGATTTAATATTCCCTTGCTCTCAGACAAAAGGAAAATAATGTAAATTGGTGAATTGCCACCAGAAATACAAATTAAATTAATCTGAATGGATCCAGAACACCTCTTCTGATGGCTGTTCAGTGACTATTTAACAATTTCTATACTGTCCACAGACTTACGAAGAGTAAAGAACAGAAGCATTTATCAAGCTGCTAAACCAATCTAAGAATTACCACATTTAGTTTGCAAATTGCCTTTAGTATGTGAGGGTTTGTGACATTTGCCACTGTGGCCACTACTGAGTACAATTAAGGCTTAAATTGTCACCACCACACCAGGATACCTTTTTTAGAAGGTCATTCTGTGTTTCCATGAGTAAATTATTATTTCCAGATTTGTCTTCCCAGTCACTGCTCATAGTCAATGAATAAGTTGCGTGAGAGCAGCTGCCTTTCAGCAACTAAACATAGACGGTCTTGGGATCTTGCAAAATTAAACCTTCTCTTCCTTATGCATGCCTAAAAGGGGCTACATCAGCCCATGGAGCTGAGATCCGAAAGCTGTGCCCTATATTAAGGGTGTGCCACACCCTGGGAACTGGCTGGCAGAAAAATAGCAAGCTGTTGGCGGCCATCTAAATTTATGTGTCTCCGGGAGGCAGGGTCATGGATTTGCCTCAACAAGGCTCATGTGCTGACTTAAAAAAAAAAAAAAAAAAGCTTTCATGATCTGTCAATTTTTAGCATTTCATCCAGTACCAATACTGTTGCTATATTAACTACATGGTTATAGACAATAAGACTATTGTCTTTATTCACCATTACTGGCAAATCTAGGAAAGGATACCTCTAGGTGATGATTTAAATGAAGAGGAGATGGTTCCAGCTCTCACAATCACATAAAATATTTTCATTCTTTATCTTCTGTCTCTTTATCTCCCTTTCTGCATTCTTGGTATAGTTTTCTTCCCAGAGCAGGGCTCTATCCAGACAGTTTTTCCCTTTTTAAAAAAATCACTGCTTTTGTACTCCATGGACAAGAAGATTATACATCAAAATACAAACACCCCAAAACCCAGGGTTCTCCAGCCTTGTGACTTCCCATAGCTTCAGGAAAGCGGAGCAGTCAGGAGGTCTGCAGCAACTATAATTGCCTTGGGAAGATGCTCATTTTGCCCCTGCAAATGCCTCGGGTAGACCCGTGTCAGCGCTCACATGGCATCATAGGTTCCTCACTCCTCTCCTTACCGGTGCCTTAGCAGGCTCTGGGGAGGCCTCTAAAGGCAATTGCAATATAATTACTAAGTATCAGTATTACCCTATGTTTGCTAACAGCTTGTATGCAGGTTCGACATATTTAAACTCCTACATAATTTAGCCCATGATCATTTGTTTCTCAGGCAGTGTTCTGACCTGACAAAGCAGTATTATGAAAGCTTCATAAGCACACTGATGAAACAATACATTGTTTTTAAAGGCAGGTGAGCTTTTAAGATACAATTCATGAGGAAGTGAATTTTCATTACTTCTCTGTCAAAATTGATTAATATTATAGTTGCTCAATTCAGTATTTAGTAGTTCCTGCTCTTTTGCTTTTTCTCTGGTCAATCCATCAGTAGTTCTTTCTAGTAGTTAAAAGATGAATTACAGCTAATAAGGAAGATGGTTGCTCAGCAACTCAGACTCCTGCTGAGCCTGACAATGGTACATGAAGGCAATTTCTTGAAGCTCTTATGTGCTAGCTGAAGGGAAAAAAAAGCTTATATTATCTTAAATAGTCCTGTCATGAGTGTCGTCAAATAACAATGAGACTTCTAAGCAAAAGATGACTTTTTTTTTCCTTCCCAAAACTGGTAAAATCTTAAGCAATTGTGTTCTGGTGGTGGCAGTGAAGGGAACAAAGGAGTGAATAAAAGTAGTTCCGTTTCAAATTATATTTCTACCTTTTCTTTCACAGGTGTCTATTTCTATAGTCTGAACTGCTTTCAGAGTATTTTCCCAGTGTCTATTAAATGAACAGTAATTATAAAACAGTAGTAATGATTATGAAACAGTAGTAACAGAAAAGCCAGGGCTTCAATTTTTTGTGTGTGCACACGTGTATGTGCTCCTCATTTTCATATGGATGTTAGTATCAGAGCGTGATTCCTGCCTCCTCTGCGTCTTGCCAGCCACGCGTGAGTAGGAAATGCTACAACTGTGTTCATAATTAGGGCAGTAGTCTGTTTACCGTAAGTAGTCCCAGTTCATTTACTGGTTGATTGGGTATGCCTCAAAAAAAAACCTTGCAAGGTGTAGTTACAGGTTTCATAACATTATCTTCCTGATGATTTTCCAAGCAGATCTACTGGTCTAGAACTGATATAGTACTGTTCTGCAGTAACACCACTTTGATCAAAGTCCTGACTAAACAGGGGACTGACATTGGCCACTTGCCTAATTTCTGCCAGTTTCCCTGACGTATTGCTGAAGAATCTAACCTCACTAGCTTCCTAGGAAGATACATCATAAATTGTCCTTCTTATCTGTTTTGCAAACATCACAGAACATAAATGTAAGATTAATTGCTCTTTCACTCTAATAATGGAAACCACGTAACTTGTCTTTTATTAAACTTAATGGTCATCTGCATATTCTTATGTTCAAAATCCAGAAACCATTGTTTCTATCATCAAAATATTAAAATAGGTTGGATCTCTCTAAGCATTAACTGTTTTCACTGGAATGATTCCTATTGCAAAAGGCTGTGACGGAAAGCCTACAAATACTCAGTATCTGTATTAAAAATCAGTATAAACATAGTCCCTGCATTCTGAAACTCTGAGTTGGAAAATTTTATTTCAAAACCTATAATATCTTTTTGCTGTATGTAATATGTAAATGCTGTATGTAATATGTAAAATTCCAAATAGAGCCCACTATTAGTATGGACAGGTAGCCTTTTTCATTTTCCATCCATTTGTGAACAAATTGGTGTCCAAGAGCTAACATTGTTCCAACAATGTGATGTAGTACTCTTCCTACATTTGTCAAATGTTCCTACTGTAGCTTCACTGATGTCTTCCGAACAATAGATGATTCCCTTCTCTGTTGTGCAGTCAGGAAGCTCAGAAACATTCTGATAAATCTTTGATTAAAGACACCAGTGGCCACAGGGTAAAACATCTTTACTTGTCAATTTTTGTTTCTTCTGATGAGAGATAAGCTAGTATATTATTAGCATTACATAAATCTCAATCTCAGCCAAGATGTACCAAGTCATTTATGGAATCTTGGGAAATAAAGACATGTACTTTATTGTCACATCAAGATAAATTACCTGTAGATAACATTGGTATGCTTTAAATATTTCTTCAGAGGCCATCTTATCATTTTCTCTAAAAAGATTGCCTTAATAAAGTTTTATTTTTGAAGGAGTTATAAAATAATTGCCAATATCTACATCTTTTGATAGTGCTTTGTGTTGACAGTTTACTGTCAGCAACTAGAGAACTTCCACATAAATCACAGAAGTATCAGTAGCGCAATTATTATTCATTCATCAGTGAAAAGTGAGTTCACTCTTTTTCTGGAACACATCTCTGTCCTCCAGTCAAAGCTTGCACTTGGACTAGTTGATGACATATTCACAGTCCAAGAGAGCTTATTCTGACACACTGTCTTCTAAAAATATTTAGTTCATGATCAATATACAATTTTAAAAATCACCTTCAGATACCAAAAGCTATGAAATACTGAGAGAGAGAGTAAAGTTCCTTGTATACTTTATAGGTAGACTGAAGATATTCAAGAAGTGTTTCAGCAATGACTGTTGATATTTTTGACTCGTGTCTGATGAAACAGTATTATTTGCTTTAAAAGTTTTCATCATCCAAGTAAAACTGCAGAGGTCAAGTATGTAGGACTTGTGCTGGAACAAGAAGATAGTTTAGGGAAATGAAACAGCCTGTAATAAATAGCTCAGATTCACTCACTCAGACGCATGTGTGGGAGAGCTGGTACCTTACTGGGTCCTTCCTTGTGCTCTGTGCCTCTACATTCTTCAGCCTCCAAATACAGCACTAATGATGCATATGGAGTCTACCATCGGTTGACTGGTTTGGGGTTTTTTGGTGGAAGAATGAGGAAAAGGGAGACTTAAATATGCTAAATATATAAAATATATTAAATTCCTCCTAATTCTTATAACAGCCTTGTCCTAAGCACCTGTCTTTGTCACCAGGCTACAAGGCTTTTCCTTCTACAGATCTCTTGACAGCACTGATTGCACCAATCATGTGTTACTTTAAGGCCCTGTGGGACTGGAGTTCTGCATAGCATATAAACTGTTGAGCCTGGATAAATGCATCCAGGTAATACCTCCAGCTTGAACTTTCCATGCCTGAAAAAATGGGATTGCTAGCAACTTTTGAAGCCGCCTCTGTAGGCCACGCTCCCAGAACTGTTATAACAAAATATACCAATATCGCTATTAGGCCAGAATTTGTGATAATGAACTTTTCCAAAAGTTTCTCTCTTTGTCCGTCATTTCCTTAACAGAGCCACAGATCAAAGGAGAGAGGTCTATGTGTTTTTAGAAGTCAGTTTCAAGTAAGGAGTCATATCCAGGATTTTTGCTTCAGTACTATCTCAGTAAGTCAGTAATATCTCAGGATAAACAGGCTGTTACAAAGTAGAGTTATTGTTTGTGAATCCTACAGCAGGTCATCATTTAAGCAAAAATTTCATGGCTTTATCTTTCTGATCAATTATGGGGTGACTGAATGAAATACAGTTCTTTTAGAAAGAGATAGATGATTTCTCTAATGATGATTGAACGGATTGATGAAAGAAGCAGGGAGAAGAAAATTCTCATTTTTAGACAAGCTTGGTTTCACAAAGTGGTTTGAGAACATCAGGAATGCTGTTCATGGACACCACTTGTGGAACCCCTGTAGTGCTGAGAGTAGTCTGACTGGACATATCACCTGATGACCTGAAGAAAGGCCAGACTTTTTCCACAGGCCAGGTTATGTCCTCCAGAATGGCTCAAAGCAAAAGCAAGAAGGGAAGATTTCCTGTACCCTCAGTAGCCTTCATCAAAGCTTGCTGAATGCCTAACTCTTTCTGTCAGCCCTGACAGGCTTTTGAGGAGGACTTCATGGAACAGCTTGTGTTTGCACCTAGGATTCATGGCAGAGAATTGATTTTTAATTCCATTCTGCCTGATTGCGCTGGTCTCAGTGCCTTAGAAATTGCTTCTACTCAGTGTGGCAGTGTGCTGCAACAGCAAAATTTCCTATGTCACCCATATCATTTGCGACACTGCTTATAGACTACAGTAAGACAGAATTGGATTTGATGAAGAGCTAGTGTTTACCCTTAAAAATCTCAGCCTGGCTTAGTTTCTGCTTCTCTTCAGTATGCGCAGCTAGCTTCTGGGAAGGGTAGCCACAAGAACTACGATAAGATAAAAAGAGCCCATAAGTACTCCTTGAACTGGAATAAATTGGGGGTTTTTGCATGGCTACCTTTAAGTATTTCAGGTCAAGATCATCACAAAACCTCTTCTCTAAATAGTGCACAAGCTAACCACTGTAATAACCAGGTTTTCAGTCTGTATAATTTCTATAAACTCACATATATATCTCATGTTGTTGGTAAATTTGTTTTCCACTTTGTAAAAATAAAAGGTAGAAGCAGATGACAGCACATTACCAATATCAGAAAGACTCCACTGTGTCAATTCTGTAGTATTCTCTCCCATTCTTATCCCTCCCTCTTGTTCAAAATTTTTCTACCAAGTAATTGAACTCCTTAAAAGTGCCAGTAGCTAAACTGACATTTGAAAGCCAGAAACTCAAGGCACCATTGTAGGTTTTTATATGGATCAATGCAGAGGTAGTGACCCTGAATTTTGAAAATTTACATCTTTCACTGAATGCAAAGAGATTATATGCATTTTTTGAGAGATCTGAGAATGGTAATTTTTTTCTGTCTTCAATGATTTATGAAACTTCTTATTCATAACAGATGTGCCCAGCCACACATGGGAAAAGTTTGATTTGTGAAACTCATTTGTGTTTTGACCTTTTCTAATGCTCTGTACTTTTGCATACAGAATGTGACCTCTGTATGAAGAGTTGCTCACATTTTTCTTTTAAATACTGTTTTGACTGGAGTCATCAACACCACAAACCATTATATATTTTGGTAGAGCACAAGAACAGCAAAAGAATTACTGGATTTCATGCAGACATTTCAAAGAAAAAAAAGTCTCTATTTGGAGAGGGAACTCCGGGGTGAAGTTACAAGTATTACATTGTTTTCTGTTCTGCCCTGTCGGCGCTCTGCCCTGCTGACCCAGTTGCAGCCTTCACCCTTTGACATTTACCAAATGGTTGCTAAACTAGCCAAATGTCTACAAGGCTTCCAGTTGGACATCTTCAGAAGACCATCACTGATATAAATGATAAAGATACTCTTGGGGAACATCGCTCAAAGCTGAACTTATTCACTGACTGGAACTTCAAATATCTCAGATCAGGGAAGTAATAAATCTTTTATTATTTCTGAGTTATGTTTGATCATATGAAAAGGCTTGCATTTCATGATGCATACTTAATTCAACCCCTAAATTAAGGAATTAGCTAGCTTCGTAACCGTGGAAGTCTTACAAATAATCCATGACAGTGTAAGAAATAAAAAGCTCTGTGCATTAACACATCAGAAAGGATTGAGCTGGAACTGGCCTAAGGCAGCCCTCTAGCTAGTTTATTCAGCATGACTTTTCAGTCCCAAAACATTACCTGCATTAATGGTGGCAGGGTCCAAGAAGTGCATGTATTCCACATGATGTCACCTTTTCAGAATTATTCAATACGCTTGCACAGCTGATTTGTCTCCTTCTATTGAGTACTTATCCCAAATCTGACCTCAGCTAACATAGTTAGCAACATGCATAGCTAGCAGTTGTTTTCAAATGCTATAAATTTCTTTTCTGTGTTTTTCTTTAAATCAGCTGTTTGAAGGTAGACATACAAAGAGTAAAAAATTGATCCTAGACTTTAACAAATGTTGAAACAAAAGTAAATCTCAAAGGTGAAGTCACAAAAGCCTTAACCTTGTGGTAGGGATGGCAACACACGGCAGCGACTAGACCAGAGTCTTGCACTGCGTGAGACCTGAACCCCAGGGCGTTTGACACAGGCAGAAATCTCCCCCCCCTCAGCAGCTTTCCTGGGTGAGGAGAACAGGAGGTCCCTTGGCAGATCTATGAAGTTACATTCGCAAGGATTTGGGGAAGTAGTGACAGAAATGAACAGGTGACAACTCACAGACATAACCCCCAGAAAGTACAAGACCCCAAATTATTGTTCATTTTGAGAGAACAGCGCTGAGTAAAATCGCAGAATGAAACCTGACTTACTGATGTAGTATCCCCATTCTTATGGATGGCAAAATGAATTCTAGGCCACACAGTTTATGCAAGGTTTTCTTGAGCAAGTTGGGAAAGCAAAAACATGTATGAGACCTTCAGGCTTTTTCCATAAGATCAAATGACATTTAAAGGCAGTGTTCCCTGTGCTTGTCATTTTTCAAATTTAAGAACAGCTGTAATTTGCTTTTTTAAACAAACTGTCTTGCTAAGCCTTTAGCTCTTTGCTACTGAGGTACTGTTTCTGTGCAGGGAAATCACATGAACTTTCAAGACAAAAGGAGGCTTTCAACAACCTTAGCAGCAGCTACCTATGCTAGAAATATTAAATGAATGTCGTTTTGTCCCAAGAACGTTTCCAAGTCCATAGGAGATTTTAACTGAGGGTTGTGCATCCAATCTTCACAAAAAAAGTATTTTTAACCATCTTTCTTCTAAGGTTACATTTCCTAATGTGCCAAAAGTTCTATTTCCAGCCACGGGACAATGCTGGCTTTGTCAGTCAAGCGTTAACTGAAAATCTACTAATGAAGTAAGACAGTAGAATTGCAGCACCATTTTATTGCCATCCAAGTCCCATTCACAGAGTTATATCTATTGCTTCAGGACATTTCCTTCAAGCCTGGGGGCCCAACTGCACAGGTTTACTAGAGACCCTCAAGAGTTACAGGCAGGCTTGCATACTGTGCATATAGATATAATACAGCCTAGGGGGCTATTTTAGGCTGGGCGTTGGAATAAGTCATAAAGAATTAACTGGAGTAAGTCATAAAGTATTAACTGAAACAGAGCCAGTGTGTCACGAACATGAACACAGTGCTGTGTCTGACATGAGGCATAACTATTACATAAGTTCCTACCCGTTAGTTTACTATGTTTATTGCATCTTGCTGTATTGCCCCATGACACAAGAAGGGAAGAGAATGCATACCAAAACTACATTAGACTTTCATTTAAACATCAGTTGACTATCAGAAAGAAATTAGTATTGGAGGAATGGTGTTATGGAGCATGAACAAGTCACTACTGTGTAGAAGGTGAATATCTAAGAATCCTGCCCAGAGAAATGTTTTAGAAATAAAGATGTGCTAGAAGCAGCAAGACAAAAGGAAAGTACCAGTGCAAAAATTTTCATGGCAGTGACTGAACCAAACAGTTTTAAGAGAAAGATGCACTGTGGACTATAATGGTGTGGTTAGGGTAGTAGGTAGAGTTTTTTTCAATACACAACTAAATAATTTCATACTAATTTTAACAGTGAACATGGATATTGATTGGCTACCACTTTTTATTTTATATGGCATTATACTACCTTATACCATTTACTCTCTAGACACGGGGTCTCTGATAATCAAATGGAGACAACAAAAAGTAAAGCAGAAACACATTGTTTCTTTCTGTCTCTCCTTGACAGAAGTTCCGAAGTTTTCTTGCGAGTCCAGTAAAAATAGATCAAAGTATTTAGCACCTATTCAGACAAATATTAAACTAATAAAAAGTTAAAAACAATGACTCAATCTGATGGGCACATTCCCAGGAAAAAGAACACTGAAGTGAGATGCAGAGTGGAATGATGATGTTTGTCTTTGATCTGTATTTTCGAAGTGAACCTTTGATAGAAGTTTGAAAACTTTAATTTTCACCCAACAGAGGTCTGTAATGACATTAACATTAAATTGTGCAACATATTTCAGGTGTTTGTTTATTTGTCTATGTTGGAATTGTCTGTTCTAACCTTCTTTTGTGGCACATCCTTATATGACTATCAGGGAGAAGGGTCCACTCCTTATCTTTACCTCTGTCAAAGACAGGAGTTCTTAACCTTCACAAGTGGACATATCTGCTGACAAATCCTATGCTAAATTGTCCACTCCTAAATACTGAACCTGCAACATTATGAAAATGACATAACTGCAATTCAACATAATGGTTTCTAACTTGTATGAGACAGAGACAAGAATTCAGTGCCTTGGTTTCACTGTTTCTTTCCTGACTTGATCTATGTTTAATTGCAGAAACACAAGAAAAAGGAAAGTAATCCTAACTTGGTATGTGTCCTAGTTGTCACAGAGGTCTAGATTCGACTTGTCTAGGCAGAAGTGATCTTAAAAACCATTATAGTATAGTAAATCAAGCAATATAGCACATGTAGCAAATGAAATGTACAAAAAAGGACATAGAAAAAAAGGTTTTATTTAGACAGTTATCTGCAGCTGTGTACTGTACTTTGCAAGATGGAGAGAAAGAAGGATGAAAATTGGTGAGTTTGTGCTAACTTCCAGGTTCATTTGAACAGATGTGACTCTAAAACTGCCTTACTGAACTCAGTATGGATTTAAAATATACTGGGCAAATTCCTACTCCTCCCTCCATCTTCATTTTCTCATAGTTAGAAGTGATACTCTGAAGTGTGTTTTGTGTTCAGATCATTCCTTTCACATACTGCAGCCAGTGCAATGCTTATATAAATATTATTCTTGTGATTTTAGCCCGATAAAGGCCAATGAAGAGTGACATCCAATCTCCCTCTGAAAGCATCATAAATTTTTATCTCATACACTCAATTCTCTGTTCTCCAATCAAAACTTAGAAGACAAAAGGTTTTTTTTCAACTTGAAATTGGCACTCCCTAGTCATTCCTCCAAAATGGTATCATTTTGCCTTTTTTCCCGCAGATTACCTGGAGGTTACATCAAGATGATAACAGAAATGGCTACATGGTTTTTATAAAGCAAATAAGAAAAATAGAGCGCATATGGCAAGAGTTGGATCTAGATGAGAAACCACTAATAAATGCCCATAAAGTCACTGGTTCCTCACTTGACCTGCTCTAAAAATATTTACTACCATTAAAAGCTATTTCCACTTTTGTAAAGGAGTGGCTCAGGGTAACAAAAATAACTTGCTATTCATAGGAGCAGGAAGTACCTACTTTAGTTACATGGAGAACTGAATGGGGGAGAAACTCCTTCTCACAAAAGAGGCAAGGAGTACTAAATTCCCTCATATTTTGTATAATCCAGTTAGTTCTGTTTTCTCTCATCCCTCCAGTCTTTCCTTACAGGCAGGTATAGACTTTGAGGTAACAGGTGGTTCTTATCACTTTCTCCTGGGCCTTCTCTGCCTGGGGCTGTTCCCACTGTAGCCAGGGCGCTCTGGCAGGCAGAGCCCCATCTCCAGCATCTGCCATCCAGTCCAACACCAGATCCTTCGGTTCACCTCAAGTGTCATATCTTCAGAATGGTCATATCTCAAGTGTAAGGTATTTTGGACATCTGAAACTGAACAAAGTTAACTTACATGTCAACCTTAACTTAGACTTTAAGCATAAGATCCGTCTCTAAGATGAGATTTGGAATCCATGTTAGCTGATGGGGACTGAGGTTTTTGGTGTCCATTAGATCTTCTGAGCTCAGCTTTTGCACAGTAATTAATATTTTGCTTAGGAAAAGCTAATTGTCTTAATGCTTCCCCTTTCTATGTTTGGATAAAATTGCCAACTTCTTTCCACCCCCAAAAAAGAGTGTTCAAAATGTTGAATCTTCCCTATCAATTCAGATTAGTTAGTCTAGTCCATCAGCCCATAGCATAAAGCACAAGACACTTCACAATACATCATTATAGACTGTTCTGCCAATTGACAAAAGTTACGACACAGTAAGAGGTCGGTACCCATCCACAACTGAATGACTTTATAACCTTTCTCAATCAAATGCAAGTTTTCATAGTTCAATGTAGTTGAATTTCAAAATGCCTTTTATAGCATTTGATAGCAGTTGCTTTATTCGAAAAGACTATCCTTTGTCCAATGTTTACAGCAGTAAATTTCAAAATAAGTATTTAGAAAATGGAATTCTTATTTTCAGTCAGCTGATGACTTCAGCAAATACCAGTATTTTCCACGAAATAATCCACAATGAGAAGGGAAATAGACATACTGACCTAATAGAGTATCATTTCTATGTATGCCAGTAGACTGCAGCAAGCTCTTAGCTAACAGCTTTGAAAAAGCGCTGCTAAACACAAATGCTTCTATTGTAATACTCCAGCTATTTTAATTATAGCAACTAACAAAGCTTTTGTTTTTCTATGCAACTACCCAGTTCATAGTTTGAGCAGAAGACACTTCAATTCTGGAAAAGTTTGCTTGATATCAGGATTTTTGAAACTGTTCTGAAGTTATGAAGGTTCCTTGTGATTTCTGCACGTTTCCAAAACTTATTAAGAAATCTTGTGGCTTCGTAGTTGTAAAGGGTTAACAGTATTTGAACACTTGCTCTCAAAATAATTATTAATCCCTCTTAATATAGTATCAAATGCTTCTTTGTAATAATCAGTATATAATGTTTTCTTCTGGGTGTGGATATGAAGCTGAGCCAGGTTTCCTCTTTTGTTAGTTTTTAATGTGCAGTTATGGCTGAACTCATAACCTATATTTAGTGTTCTAATTTAAGAAGTCAGATTTTTGAAACATTGAAAAATATAGAAACTTTTATATTCAGGGGAACAAATGAAAGAAGGGTCAGTGGGAGCTGTAGAGTGCTTAGAGAAAAGGAGAGAGAAGCCATGTAGCTATGTGCCTGAAAAGAATTTCAGAGACTAATTTAGGCCCCTCTATTTTTTAAGTTTATTTTAGGCCCCTCCCTTTTTAAAAAAAGGTTATCTCCACAATGATGATGCAACACAACCATACAAGATGTTTCCCAAACATCCAGTCTTACAGCAAGAATATGTTTCATTAAGTAAATTCTATTTTAAAATTTCCTTTTTTCCCCAGCCCGCATTCTATGTTGATGAGTAATATTTATTGCTTTTTTAAGCTTCTTGGTTTTGCTTTAAATTACTTTTTGCAATACATTTCCACCAGCCATTGCACTTCCAAGGCAATGGACTTTAAACTGCCTAAAGAACCATGGCAGGATGTTATGAAACCCTCCCAGCAAGAAGACTGAACTAGACTGAGGTACTTGTGCATGTAGTATAATAAAGCATGAGCAAATAGATTCCAGCTCTGCTTTACATGGTAATTTTTCTCTTAATAAGGAGGAGTTATTTTAGGTATGTGTTATTCAGAACCTAGGGACCTATAAATCCAAGTATCTTAAAACTGTACTGACAGCAAAAGCATTGAGATATCTTTCCTCTATAGAGAGTAAACAAAAAAAACCACATTTCTAACTCTGCAGCTTCCTAATATCCCAAGAGACTTTTTCTTCATTAGCACTGACGTTAATTTTCCAGCAGCTGTGGCAGGATAGGTAAAATGCACATTTGTTTCCAAAACCTCATCACTGCCGTTCTAGTGAAGCGTTCTCCAATGGCCACTTGTCTGAACCTCCAGTAAATGAACAGTCATGACAAGCAGCCCTTTAATCAGAAGCAAATTATAACAATGACACCACTTATCTCTTGTGTGTCTCTTCTGCCCCTTTCACCTCTTCGTGCAGCTACTAGTATTCCCGTAGTTTTCTTTGGCATATGCAACAGTCACTTCATTATTTTATGTTCTTTAGTCCCCAGGAGACTTTGGGAAAAGCTCTCATTTGCATTGCATGGGTATGAAACAAATCATCAGCAGACAGGCTGGTATCATCAGCAACCGCCTACCTCTACAGGTTGAAATTTATACTTCTATATGAATTGTGCAGTGGTTTAAGGTCAAAAGAGTATTCTTTTGGTCATTCTTACTGCCAAGGAAAAGTTTATATTCTAACTTCTCGGAGCACCTTTCAATGAGTCACAGAAGAATTCTTTCATTAGATAAATTTGAAGTTGAAAAAAGTGAAATATTCCTGTTTCTTTTAAGCCTATTCCTTCAATATAAGGTGGGTAATTCATATCAGAGAAACTGAAAAAATATCCATCAGCCATAGACCATACATATAAAATCTGAAAGAGAGATTTCTAAGCTGGTGTATAGAAATATAGCACAAGTTCACCAAACTCAGTCTTATAATGATAATCCCTTAAAAACTTCTTTAGAAGACAGCTACATTTTCCAGCCAACTGTTCTAAGAAATATAAGGGAGCTACTATAATTTCAGAAGTTCTTTAAAATATTTTCCCTTTAAAAACTGCCTTACTGATCCATAAAGTACATCCACCTAATGTCACCCCACAACTTCACTTGCCTGTACTTGATCCTTATGGAGAAAGTACAGAAACCAGTTATATCTTAGATAATCTTAGTATACCCTTCTGTTTCCCAAATGCCAGTGATTTACAGGTTTCTTGAGTGAGATTCAGCATCTAGATCAGTTTCCCAAAGAGCCCAACCTGCATGAGGGCATCTAACGCTTCAGCCGCTTGTGCCTACCAGCTGGGCACAGAAGAGAAGACAGAGGACAATGACAGGGAAGGTGAGTGCAGTAGAGAACTGCTTTACAGTGAGACAGAGCTGAAGCTGACAGGAGCTACCAGAGAGACACTGGGGCACTTCACTGATGTGAGAACTGGGAGCTACGCAGTCTTGTTAGCCTTTAGTCTTTGCTCTCTGCCAGCTTGACTTCACAGCTGGTGTATCTACTGCACACGGGGGGGGTGTGGCAGCCAGAGAGGAGATATCAAAGGCCGATGAATCAAGGGCTGCATTGCTATAAACACACAAACAGCAGGATTTAGGGCTCCCTGCTGAGGTGCACACAAGCCAGATGGAAGCATGAAGGAAGCCAAATCCTAAAGGAATAGGCTGTGGGTGCTAGTTAATCACCAAATCTTCACGTTACATTTTATCACCAGATTCTGACGCGTTACTGGTCATTTTTAGGGCTGTGGTATCTTGTAAGACAGTCTCATTTTCAGCCCCATAAACCTGTAAAAATGTAGACCTTTCCAGTGTCACAAGTAAGCCCAGACAGTGAATAATAGCACTGTTGTATCTGAGTCAACTGATCTAATTATTTCTCATGGTTTAGCAGGGATTTCAGACATTCACAGCTGCTTACACAAGGCATCACCTTTTTAGTATGAGAAAACAGAAAACACGGTGCTAAAATTTCACATGATTATTTCAGCTCAGGCTGAAATGTTGCTATTTTAAGACTGGTCACATATTTGCAGTTCACCTACCTCTTGTGTGTTTCTGTCTTCCTCATCCTCATCACTGTTTTTACAACTTATGTTGCTTTGTTGCCTTAGATTCGAAACACATCTAACTCTATGGTCAGTACATCTATGGGATTTCTCTGATTAAAACTAGTTTTTCTTTTAGGTGTTAACATATCTTGAAGTAATCCTGAAACATGAAATGATTCACAAATAGTGATGTGTAAAATTCTCTATGTTCTTATTATACAATCATAGCTGTAAGAGATTAAATATATACATAGTTCATCCATTGTCTCTGTGACAAATTTAGATCTGCTTTATGAGAATTCAGGGTTTACTGTATGGTCATGTAATCCACAGCAGTTGCAGAAATGGTGCCTACAGCTTCAGCAGCTTCTATAGTCCCTCCAGACTCTGTCTGACCATGATCTTGATTCTCTTTTTCCCTCCTCTACTGTACAATCTCGAGATAAGATCTAATACTGCAATATGTACTAAACATCAACGGAATGCCCCCTGTCCTTCTCTACCCAAATTCTTGCTCTAAACACAAGTTTCCTGCCTGGGGATCTGGTGCTGGAAGAAGGCAGGGTGGTGACAACTGGGCATGTGTGCCACAGGGGTGCCACCTGCCTCCACCCAGACACTCATGTCATAGGACCCGAGAGCTGGCCCTCGGCTCCCCGCTCTGATGGAGCCTGGAAATAATGTGAAATAGTTCCCAGGCACAGCCTTGGCACTCGGCGGAGGCCAGTGCTGGCTCCTGCCTCAGCTCTGGTTGGGCAGTGGCAGAAGCTGGGATGTGGGACCAGTTTCTGTCACACACCAAGCTGCTGTGGTAGGTGTGCCGTGACATGAGAAGCGCTGACTTTCACTGTCGGGTATTTTTTTTTAATTATTTACCCCACAACCACCATTGGGGCCATCCTATTCTTCCTAGTTACATTCTTACGAACATGTCGGTTCACCATCCCCCAGAGTTCATAGGCTGTGACCACTTACCCTCTCCTCACTGTGCTTAACTAAGGAATGCTGCTCCGAGCTTTTTTTTGGGGTTGTTTTTTTTTTCTCTTACTTCACACCCTACCCCTCCACTCACTTCTGCTGCTTTTTACTGAAACCTTTCCAGCATATCAGTGTTTTCCCTCTAACATAGTGCATAGTGTAGTTCTTTAAATTTAGTGGAATGAGATTAACGTGGAGAAACACAGACCTCTTCTTGTTTTATCAGCTGGAATTCTGATAGAAGCACCTCAGAAAAGATTTGCAACTATCTTTTGTAACTGCCATAGTGTTCTGCAAACTCAGTTTGACTCTGGTGTTCTCCCTCAGATTTAGGCTTTTTTTCTTCACTTCTCATTAACATAATTCTTTTCTTGCTCTATATATGGAGAGAAAATCCCTACAAAACTCCTCTTTCCTCTAGAGATTTAACTTTAAAAATTCATAACTTTTAAAAATACATCGCCCTACTTCTTTTCCACATAGTAGCATTATTTTCTCTTGATGCTTGTTGGTCTTAGATTCTTATTGCATTTTCCTTCTCTACATTGCTGTTTTCATTGCTTTCAAGTCATTTACATTTTAATTAATTAGTTTTATTTTATATCTTAATTCAGATCAACCATTAGAAAACCCATTACATTTGAGAATTAACATTAAATTACTGAATAGAAACATCTGGGAAGAATATAAAGCACATGTAAATTATCTCCTAATTTGTCTTATACTTTCAAAAGGGAAAACTGAGGAAAGAATTTTTAAAACAAGGACTTTTAAGAATAGGAATACACATCACTTTAAATGTATTATCTCTGGATTTATTCTTGAGATATTTGAAATTGCGAAAAAAAATCCCAAAAGATTAAACAATGCAATTATCAGTCTTTTCTTATGCCCTAATAGTAACTAATGAGCTGTTTTTTCAGATAGTAATAACTCTTATTCTAAACGTGTAGCAGAAAATGGAGGTGAACATTCCAGGTGAGCAGCTAGAAGGGGAATGAGATTCAGAAAAAGAGACTTTTTTCCCTTGGGAGCAGAACTGCTCCATGTAAATATCAGCAGTAGGAACTAAGGAGTCGGGTAGAATGAGAATAGTAGAGATTGATATATATTCGTTGCTTCCCATGGCTCAAAAGAACACTCAAAGGTGAAGAACTGATGCTGAGATATCCCGCCAACTCAGCACCCCACCTTTTACACTACAAAAATTAATCTATGCTGAAGTGAGCACACCGTGAACAACTGTAGGTCACTGAAGGCATTAATAAGTGTTGACACATTTATTTTAATTAGAAAACAACGAATAACCTGGTTATCCCAGCAGAATTTTTCATGCCTTGAATCTCTCCATAGAGGTGGAAAAGTTAAAATACAACATTTGGTCTTTCCTGTGTGGGAAAGTTTTTTCAGAATGAGTTATGATATTACTTTGTGTCAAAAATTAAGGCAGGAAAACCACGTGGCTTGTGGCTTTAACTGCCATATTTTGTTTTGGCTTACCCTATGTCATTTTAAGAGGAGTTTTAGTATGCACAGCTGTGCACCTTGGCTCCAGTGGTAATTACGCTAGTATAACCGACAAACTCTTTCTTGCAGAGAAAACCTTGGTTTTCCTAGATCTGATGCAGGGGGAATAGTTATGGCTTCAGCAACATCCTGAAACAGCCACCCCAACAAATCTTGCCTGAACAACATTTTAAACTATCTGCTGGCACATATTAAATTACCACTTGAACGACACATCGTGATCATTCCAATCAAACCAAAATAAAGTAATTAAGTGAATAGCACTGATGTGATGGCCTTCCAATTTTGCAGTTGTACCCTTCTTACAGGCACCAAAAGATTTGTGCCTGCTTGGATGAGCAGTAACAAAGAAAAAACCTTTCTCTCCATTTTCTCTGGCAAATAAATGCCTCTGTGTACTCTTGCTGTACATTTGATATACATCCTTCAGCTTATCCAGGCTTTTCAATGTATTATACATATGTCACTAGACCAGCCACTGCTCTACTGCTTTTAAAATTTCAGCATAAAGAAAATGTTGATCATCAGTCTTAACTTTCCTGTATTTTTTTCTTCCCTGTGAGCAAGTCATTACAGTATGTCTGATTGCTAGGAACAAGGAACAAACATTTCCTCTCTGTGAAGAACAGGAAACAATGTTTGGAGAACAATCAAGTCGATTCTCCATGGAAAAAAAAAAGTGTAGCAACGGGGGAGAGGCTTGACCTTTTTCCAATTAAAAAAAAAAGAAATCCATTTTCATCTGAAGAAGAAATCAGCTTATGTATTCACCCAATGTGACCTCTTTCTAAAGATGTATTGCATTGTAAAGTATATTTAAATATCAAGTATAACCATGAAAGGAAACCAAATCACTAGGAGTTTTGGACTAAGTATTTTGCTTTTATCTTGTGAAAATCTTGTTTACATCTGCCTGCCATTGTAAATTACGTTTTCAGCTGAAGATGAAAAAAATGCACCAGATACAAAGAGAGGTCGTTCCCCTACATGGAGCACACATGAACATGCACTGCCACCTGCTCACAGCTGTAGTTTACATGGGGGAGTTAGCCTGGGAAATAACATCAGCAAAGGCAAAGGGATTGCTCTGACCACAGTCCAGCTGGGGTCTTGTAAACACCAACAGTTCTCTTTGCTGTTTGGAGTTTTTCATTTTGTTCTGTACTTTTTCCAATGTTTATTAAAGATTGGGGCGGGGGGGAGTCAAACATATATGGCAGTGATGCACTGACTCCCTTAATATGACACACTTTGAAGTCATACGGGTATGTGTGCCTCCTGTCACCTGCCTCATCCAATTTCATTTCATACTCCAGATTTCTGTTGTATTGCATAGTTCTTCCCTTTGGACTAATAATTAATTCCTCATTGTGGGGCAGTATGTAATTTTGTTGCCACAGCAGCTAAGGAGTCACAATATGGTTCCCCGTTTGGCCCAAAGGGAGGAAGTAATTGATGCCAATTTTTAACTGATGAACAATACTTCCCTGTGTGTCAGCTCAGACATGTGGTTTGTGCATCTGGGAGCTAAACACAGGGTTTAAATGTTCCCACTCACACCCCAGACAGCAGAAGTTTGATGGAAATGTTTCTCCTCACTGTGCTGTAGAACAGCTGCACTGACCGTCCCAGTACTGCCATTAAAATCCCTGGGTCGCAGCTCCCTCTCTGGCCCCAAAACAAGTGCCATGAGAACACCGACATCTCAATGCATTACATTTCATAAGGAAATACAAATGTACAAGTCACCGCCAGCAACAATGTTGCCAGGGCTTACGGTTTTAGTGTTAGTTTTGCCCTATAGGGTGGTATTTCCCAACTTGCTGACTAACAACAGAATCTCAGGGAAGGGAGACTTTTTTTTCTTTTTAAAGCATATTTCTAGATCTTTTGGCCAAGTTAAAAAAAAAAAAAAAGGCTTGAAAAAACAAAATATACAGAGTTGTTGGGGCACAGAAAACAGAGGGCTGCAAGAAAGAAGCTAATGATTCTATTTATTAATATATTTATTAATATTTTTGAGTCCAGTATTTTTAATCCAAACTCATTTCACAGACAAAGTCATGGTTTTTAGACACCCAAGTCTGGCATTACTGAAATAGCAAATGCTCCTTGCAACACCTCTGTGTGTTTAAAGCTGACACGTTTCCACCAGCGAGCTCCCAGCCTTCATGCTCACTTGACAGGAACAGCATAGCTGCTCTGACCTTACCATGTCCAAAACCAAGACATTAAGTAAGGGCAGCAAGAAGATCAGAACGGCTTATTCTAAGGGGAGAAAGACACGTTGCAAAGGCAAATGCAATGAGTGGAGCCTGTCAGGTAAAAATTCCTACTCAGAATTCACAGGAGACCGAGGAAAAAATGTTCTTTAAAAGGCTGCACACTTAAAAATTCCCATGAACTGATAACCCATGAAACTCATTGCCATTAGAATCTACAGAGCCTAAAACACACCGACAAAAAGATTAGACGCATATGGACAAATTCAAACACTGACATGCACAAGGACATGAAGAAGCCGGGAAGAAGTTGACCTGGCGCGCAGGAGGACAGGGAAGCAGTACCTGCAGTATATAAAGATTACAGGTTTTTCCCCCCAGAAAATAATGTTCCATTGGTGCTTGCCAAAGCACTCAGCCACCATCTGACATCAGGCTGAGAGCTTGTTGATTAATATGTGTAGAATAACCTTTCTGGCACGTTTCTTTAAAATTACTGGTCGCATTGTAGCTGTGTTTCAGATTTTACTCCCTCTAGAATCAGTCTGTCAAATGCATTCAGCAAATAATATGTTCGCTGAATTTCACGATGTATTAGAAAGCTATTATTCAAAGGAATGTTCTCAATGGTTCATTCAGCTCTGGTCAAGGCTCTGCCATGTGGGCTGTTGTTGACTGAATTTGCAAATCCTCCTACACATGCAGCAAAATACCAAGGCATCTCAAGAACAAGTTAACTTTATAAATCTCAATCACCTTTTCCCTTTGCTTGAAACAATGCTGCGATTGTCTTATTTGCAAAATTCCTCTTGGGATATAATGGTCTTTAGTCTTAACATGTCACTGTAGTACCACAGAGATCTTAACTTTTACAGGTTGTTTTTTTTTAAAAAAAAATGAAGCAATTAAGCTTGCAAACTCAAAACTCCTTAAAATGTTTTTCGTCTCAGAAATCTGGAGTCTGGGGGCTACTTTATAAAACATAAGGAGAAAATTCTGCCAGTAGTTGTCTCACATTGAGTACAGAGCAAAAGACTGATAACCGTATCTTAGAGATTTAGCTATACATTTATCATGAACTGTGGGAATATTCTAGCAATCTATAATTAGTATTCATTAATCACAAAAATGGATTATTTTCTCTTTTTGCATTCCATACAGGTTTTAATGCATATTATGTACTGGATTCCACCTACTTTGTGGGTCTTTTCCATTTTAACTCATTCCGTTTGTCCAGTTAGTTAAAAAAACCAAAACAAATGTGACAGTTGTACAGTCCTCCATAACTGTAATAATATGAAAGAAATTACATATTGCCCAAAACGTTAACTTCCGTTTCCACTGGCACTGGAAAAGCATTTCTAAATTAGCCTTACAGCAAAAAAAATCACTGTCATTCTGTTTTATCCTGTGAAGACTTACTGCTGGGTGTGCAACCCCTTCTGACCAGTAGAATACTGAATGCACTGATCTAACCTTTTTGATGCGACATTGGGCCTTGTTCTGTCTGTACCGCCTGTTGAGCGTCAAATATATTTTGCCTTTTTGTACAGTATAAAATTCGGGCTATCTACGGACCTGTATAAGAGGCAACCCTCAGTGAAAACAATAGCAAAATGCCTGTGACACCATTTCTAGTCTGGCAGTGGGCCTGACACCACAGGCTGGTCAGAGCCTGTTGATTTTGGCACTAACACATGATAGAATTTGTCATAGGAATATGCCATAAAAGTTCCTGAAAGGGGAGACGGTGTTTACATTTGGCGTGTTAGGGAATTGAAGGCTACTAGTAAGATCCAAATGAGAGCTGCTATGGTCACAACATTTGCTAGTAGTATTATGGATGGCTGCATATCGGGCAACATCGCAATTAGCCATCACACCCTGGAGGAAAGGGTGTTTCAGGACTCCAGGCACGATATGAGAGCTTGTACAAAACCCTTAGCTGTGGGTGGGAGAGAGAAGGCTGTATCCTACAGAAGCTGCACAGAAGAATTGCAAAGCTGAATTTGACAGCAAAGTTGCAGGCCTGAGTGACAAGCCGGGTATTGATGTTGTCCACAATGACAGAGGAGCTGTCTGTGAGGATCTGAGGGAAAAGATTAAAATCTTCATTAAACTTTAGCTGCTGGCAAGAAACCCATGAGATGGTATCAGGCAGGGGCAGTCAAAACAAACTGGAGGCTTGATGTTTCAAGCCAGCTTAAAAAATACAGACAATGAGGAACTGTTTGAAACAATGCTGAACTTTCAGATTCTTTTTATAGTTTGTCTTGAATTCTTCCCAGAAGAACACTATCTTGGTGTGAAAAGTGGCAAGAAAAAGTGAAAAAATCATACATCTCTGCATTTTCAAAGAGCATAAGAGGGTACTGAATTAATATATATTTGGTGCAAACTTCTAATCGAGAGTGACCCATCTCTACAAGGATTATATTGAACATATATTATGATTATTAAACATATATTATGATTTTCCTTAGCCTGCTGTTTGACTGCTTCAGACATCTTGTGTATTGAAATCATTATGCTCTTTACCATTTACTCACTGTCATGACTGAAAGTCCTTCTATAGCAAGAACATGACTTCATCTTAGAAGCCTTTTAATTACAGCTTCTTCCCGTATTTTTCTGGCTTTTCCTGGCTTTTCCCAGCTTAACTTTACCTCAGTCCCACATCCCAGCCCTGCAGTGCCAGGGCGTGGGAGAAAATCACTTTACACAGGGCAGCTGGAGAGGAAGTGGAGATGAAGACAATAAGGCTCAACTGAAAGGCTAGGAGTGAAAACGAAGCTTTGCCTCCTAAATTCTTTTGCCTTAAAAAAAAAATTGCACCTCTAATTTGCCTTAAAAGAATTGCATCTCCAAGTCCATAGGCAGCCATGTCTGCCAAACCCAGGCTGCTATACCCCCTCTTGCCCCAATGTGCGCACCCTTGAGCCTCTCCTCCACTCCTCTGCAATGAACTTTAGCACCCCTTCTTTTCACTGAAACTTACGTATTTTCATGTTGTCCCTCCCTAAACTACTTCCCACTGAAGAAAATTTGACCTTTCCTGAGCTATATTGTACACATGCTATACCGTATACATGCTGTGCCTGGCCTTGCACCTGCCTTGTGACTACGTGGGCTTGCCTGGTGGTCACCACGCTGTTGGCTGAACTTGGTTTCACTGGACCCGCTCTGCACCTCCCTGGCTGGGGATGGGGGGACAGCACTCCTGCCCCTGGGGACAGCCTCAGCTGCCAGCTTTATCTCCACTCCCGCAGATCCCTGAGATAAATGGCTGGGGACAATCTAATCTGCCAGTGTTCCTCCTCATCACTTTCCCTATTCTTAGGAAAGCAAGTCTTTCCCTATGGCTAGTACAGGGGACCAGTCTTTCAGTGCGATGCATTCAGCTGAGTTGTGTTGAGATATTCTTAATCTTGCTCTTATCTTTTCTGCTTGCTTCCATTTTTGGGCTAACTCTATGACAAGCAGCCCAGCGTAGATAAATAATCCCATACATCATCCTCATCCTTAAAAAGACAATTGTTTCCCAGTTCCTGTGTGGCTGGATGGTTACACAGATGGTGTGAACGTCCTTCTGCATGAAGATTTTGGCTCTGGCATTCTTTGTCTCACAACTGAACGCTCACTGTCCCACGATTTCTCCTTCATTGACACTAAATTGTTCAGTGGATTTACGAAGTCTTGCCTTCAGTGTCTCCTTCACTTTCCAGAAGAGCAAGCGGCTCAGGAGAAGCTTTACTGATCACTTCTGCCAAAGTGAGCAAAAGTTTTCAAGGAGATGCTTTATGGTATTCATTTTCCAGTGGCTGACTTGAGTCGCCATGCTCCATTAAGACAGCCTTGTATACTAAGCAAGCCTCAGAAATGGAAAATTGTGTCTTACAGTAATTTAGACACCACCCTCCCCCAAAACCAAGATTAATTCCTATAGGATATGTGCTGGCACAGTTCCAAGCAGCTGGGCTTGCACAAAGCAGCCTTTTTTTCTTTAATAGATTCTGGTGAAGTTTTGTCCCTGTCTATAAAAATTGCCTGTATTCTCCTGAAAATAGAAGCAATTGAGCTTTCCCTGACCTGATCTGGAAGAAACATAAAAAAGCTCATTTTGTTCCGAAACCTAATTAATTTACGCTCTCAAAGTTCATCACAAAAACTGTGTTGAAAAGTATTTGGGAAAGCAGAGGCGGCCTCAAAAATGCTATTACTTACCATCCGTTGTGTGGCTGTGACCCATTCTGGTTCCAGGGGAGTACTCTGAAAGTGCAAATAGTACTCCCCTGCATAGTACAGGGGAGTACTATGTGCAAAAATTGCACAATAGTATGCAAAACACGCACAGGATTCCCTAATATTCTCCAGTTTCATGCTGCAGAACTACTAAACCCAATTATTTAGGGGGGTTTCTGGGATGCAAGGCTAGGTTAGCAGCACCATCACATTGCTTTTGCAAATGCTGAAACAGAAGCAAGGCTGCTGTGTGCCCTAAACAGAAATGTTCATCCCGCGTGAGAGTTTTATTTTACAGCAAGGATTACTTTTAGAAACCATCTCCCTATGTTGAGCAGTCAAAAGACATTTAAGGATTTATTTAATTTTCATTTAATTTTTTTATCCAGTATTTTGTTTTCACTGAGGTCAACGTTAAAGTGTTTATAAAGCTAGCTTGGAAAGCGCAAACAGCGAGTTATGCATGACTGAATTATAGAGAAGTAAACAAAACTAACCTTACTACTATACTTATCTATCGGTCCTCTTGGATTTTTTTTTTGTTTCCTGGGGGGAGATTTGTTGTGGTTTGGGTTTTTTTTCTTTTCTTTTTTAAAGCCTATCTTCAAAGTATTGCTCTGTTTTGGATTTTTCCTCTCTCTTTTTAGCAATTGATTTTGAAGTACGTCTACCAAACATTTGATTCACTAATTTTATCCTCAAAATTATACGTATTTCAAACCCCTAACAACTCTCTCTTTATTTGTCAGAAATGTGATCAAATGAGGGTTAAGGAATAGAAAAGAAGAGGCTAAGCAAACGTTCAATCAGAATGTAGAAAGACGTCTATATATGTGATATATGGGTCCCTTTAATGTACTAAGAATCTTGATTATTGAGCAAAGCAGTTTAAAGAAATAGGTGATAGCTTTTGAGAAATTATTTGATGCACTCAGAAAAGTTTTCAGGCGCAGAACCCTAATCAGTCAAAATTCAATAGTACCACTGTTAAAATTTTTAATGTAGTTATTCTTATCACGGGCCGGTACTTCAGGTAAGAGCCACCATTTTACCAGCTGTGAATCAAAGTACATATGAAAATAAATAAAGGTACTGCTATCCAAATTATATTCATAAGAATTAAGCACTTAACTACACTTATAAATTTGTGCTCTAGCTATTTACATAGAGACATGCAGGGCACCTGAAGTGGAAGAGAGACCTGAGCACTTGTACAGCAACTGAACACCCACAATATAATGTTTTTTATAAACATGCAATTATCTTTTTAACTGCTTGCGTCCCACTTTTGGGCAGAAATAAAATGCCATGGAAAAATAATAGTGTAAAAACTGAAACTAGACCTCAGACAAACTCTACATGCAAACTGAATCCTAATTTGAATGTTCCCAAGTTAAGGAGTGTTTCCAAAACTCGAATAAAAACCATCTGATTACATGCAATTTTTAGAGCGCTCTGGTGTTTCAGTCCATCACAGTTCATAAATGTTCTTTTATGTAGCTGAAATGTTTCAGACATATAAGAAATTTTATACATTTGAAGTTCTGAACTATATCAAAGCTCCAGGAAACAGGCCCATTCAAAAGGAGGTACTTCTGTGTAGCTGTAGATAAACCATCTGACAGACAAAACGCCTACAACTCTGATGTTGGGCCTTAACACCGGTATTGCTGACTCCTGAATCACACTTTTGTCTGCTCTCAGAGCTACAATAAAAAATAATCACTACAAGAAAGCAGCTGCCCGTAGAGACACAGGAGAAGAAACCGACAGAAAAGTAGGAGATGAAAGGGAAATGTGTGGTAACAAGAGCCAGTGGAAGCACTCGGGGCTTCATTAACAACCTTCTGGTCCCTTGGGGACTTTGCTTCGCAAGCCAACGCCCCCCGCCCGAGACAGCGAGCTGGCAAGTGTCACCCGTTCCAGAACTTGGCTCTGAATCAGGATTGCCTCATTAAAGATTAAAGCTCTTTGCTGAAAATTAATAACTGCTGCACATCTCTCAGAGAATGAATCAAAATCTTTCATATTTTTACAAATAAATTAAAGCCGTCTAATTGGATCGTGGCTTCAGGAATTGCAGGTATTCACCTGGACATCCTGTGGTGATAGTTTTAAAGCTGATTTGAAGCTGTATGGTCGTACACATGGTTATTGTCATCACCCAATTGATTGGCTTTCAAAGCTGTTATCAGCTCCAAAGTCAGCCGTAACTCATAGAATTTTAGGAAATATTTTTCATATAGTAACTTCAGGTTTGTGCAAAATTTTCTAATTAGAGTTTAAAAAAATATATCACCCTCGCAGTGCAAGAAGTCCAACAGTTTCAGTGTGCCATGTTTCACTCAAATATATCTAAAATGGTAGAATGTTTGTTTTAAGAACTGTTTGATTGCATAATTTTGTAACTTTATTTGATGTGACAATTTAGATTATGTCTTCAATGAAAGAAAGATCAAGTAAACTATATGAGTGAGCCCAGAAAAAGGTATTATGAGGAGGCAGCATCAGAGTCAATGCTTACTTCCGCCCTTTGCTACATTTGGAAATCAGAGCTCTAACACACCATGCCGGGAAGCACAGATTAGCATAACTCTCGAGTGAGCATGCATCATCGGTGTCACAAGCCTGAGCCAACGGTTTCCATATTCCCTGGGACTGCTGCCATTAAGTCTTCAGGGAATGTTCTACCAGACTTTAAATGAGGAATGACCTTTAGATAAAATGGCAGCATATAAACTGTGATAGATGGAAATACGGTCTGAGCTGAAATTATTCGAGGTTCGGGTTTTTTTTCAGACTTAAATATTCTGCTATACTTGATCCATATGACTTTGCACCTCGAAACTGCAGCATTATGTAAAACGTAGCATGTACAGTTTAGCAGCTTTCAAACTGGTTATGAAACCTGAACAAGTAGAGGGCTTTCCTCAGACAAAAAATCTTGATATCACACACTAGTATTAACGCAAAGGTGAATTATTTGCCAGAAAGTATTAATGTCATCCCTTGTGAATCACATTTGCAACTTCTAATCTATCATATCCTTCTACACGGGACATGGTTAAACTGGTTTAAATGAAAAACAACTCTGAATTGTATTTGCAAAATGTATGGAATACTTGGACTGTTTGTTAAGTGACAAGTATTGTTAATATAACATGAACCACAGGTGAAAACTTCATGTATGGATAAGAGTATAAAGTGTTCATTTGCTTGTGTTCTTGCAAGACCCTTGGAGAGCATTCACAGGATGTCTCTGAAGGCAGATTTTGTATCTGGAGTTAATGGAAAGATGTGTCACACCATGTCCAATCTTGCAATTCACTGTTACCTACTGTGATTCTGAAAAGTTATAACTTATTCTGGCAAGTATAGAATATATTTTGGGATCATTAAACATGCTGAAGAGCCTTACACTAAAGTTACTGTAAAGAATTCTCTATTAAAAAACCACCAGTATAAATGAGAATCAGAACAACATTAGGAACACTTAAAGACCTAATGTAGATAATTCAAAATTTCCATTTTTGTGAAATTAAGCCCAGGGGTGTATTTAAACATTGTTAGTATTTAGGGAGGAGCTGGGTAAATTGCGAGAGACCTAAATACAACCTCACGTTAGCTAATCTTCCATTAGCTATCTTCTTTCCAAATTACATTGCTAGCCCCTTCTTTGCCCATGATTCATGATGTGAGAGACATGCCACAAAACACAGCACACTGACTGGGCAATCTCCTGAATTAGCCAGAAGGAAATGCTGAAAGCTGGATGTCTACATGCAGACTGGAGGAAATCACCTATTTCCATTGGGAATTAACACCTGCGAACTTGGCCAAAGTGGCCCTTTTCCAAAGGATCCTGATGGATAGAGCACAGTTGTGAATTGGAAAGTACCTGGACTGAAATCCTCCACAGTCAAATAATATTTGAATGTAACCCTACAGGGGTTCCCTCTTTACAGAGGAAGGAACCATTACAGTTGCGAAGGAACCATCACAATAGTTTTCCGAAATGGATGTTTCTGAATTTCTTCTGTGGAACTCATTCCAACTGGCATTCAGAAAGTTGACTAGAAATCTTTTCAGGTCAGAGCAGATCTCTGAAATGCAGAGAGGAATCAAGCTCTGGTCTCTAGTATATTCATCATCCCTAAGAAAAACCATGCTAGTTCCACTGGGCTTTAAGCACTACCCAATATGAAGACCAAAGGCTTAGGTTTTTGGAAATTTCTGTAAACGGGAAAAGTTTTTTCTCCATTAATAAATATCAAAGTCAAATACATATTTCATTTCAGTCCAGAATGCTCAAATGGATCTTGGCAATATCTGTATGCCAAGTGAGAAATGGGAAACAAAGCTTGGGAATATGATGTCTAATTGCAGAAGTTTCCCTAGAACTGGAGGTTCAGGTTTGAGATTTACAGGACGCAACCTTTGCTTCCATTAATGCCAATAAGGACTTTGTTACGGGCTTGAAACATATGCAAGAGTGGGACAAAATCTAGCAAAACTAACCATACACTGTGTTGCAACACAGTCCTATTGCAGCTCCAAGACTTGAGGCTGCTAAAGTGGCCCCCCGGGATGCAGTCAAGGAGAGAGGAGACTAGAGACGGCTACGTGAGAAAGTGTGGCCTCCCTTTATCCGGATCCCACAGTGAAAGTCATCCAAAGTGCAGGACTTTTCCAGGCTTTTATCATCATACAGTGGCAAGGAGGGTGGCAGCTTATAAAAACTTTGGTTTGAGGAAATTTTCTTCATTTCCCGAAACATTCATCCAGTCCTTAAAAAGCAGAATAGCCCTGATATTGAGCTCCACAAGTTGTTTTTGCGAACTGAATGAATATCAGATCACATTTTCAGATCTACACTTATGAAGTATGCTTTTCTCTGATGATTTGCAGTCCCTCCTTACCAGGCATATTTCCACAGTTTTTGGCAGGACTTCTCCCCCACCAAAGAGGAAAAATGATTTATTTTTCCTTGCTAATTACACTATTACCTATATTTAAAATCAGGGAAAGCGAATACGCTGAAAATTTGACCCTAAACTATATGTGGGAGGCAGGGTGCCAACAAGTGCTGAAACACATGTAAGTTCTGTTTTCTTAGCAGGAAAGACAGCAATTGTGAAGGCTCGAGGATATATCTACACTGGGTGGTAAAAGTGACAGCAGAAAATCAAAGAAATCTTAGCACTAAGGCAACAGTGTAACAAAAAATACACGTCAGCTCTCCACGGCCATGCAGATTATCACTCAGATAAGACTGTGATAGAGGGTAAGAATTCTTTCCCAGTGTGGTGTTGACACTGCATAAGCTTTAATCTGTTGTTCTTTGCCTTTCAGATCTCTTGCTTCAGAACACAAACACTAACAAGTTGACAAAAGCTGTGTTTGCACATTATAGCTACTTGCAAACTAGCATTTCAAGTTCAAGTTTAAACATATGAGCACACAAAGCAAAATGAAGTGGAAAGCTGTGATTTTAATGGGGATTTAATCTCTTTTGTTCTTTGACCTATTGTGGCTCTCAGAATACATCAACGCTTCTGTCGCATGAGTTACCTTATTGGCTTAGTTCATGCTGATACAGCCAAGCAAGCATTCAAGTGCGACCAGAAGTGTAGGTTTTGATGGTGTTTTGCACTCTTTCTAGCAGCAAGTACGATAAGCACTACCCAATAGGGTATAAATCCTGCGAATCGACCCAGGCTCCAGCTGCAGTCAGTCCCAAGTGCAGTGACTCCTGCAGCTGGACAGAAAGAGCCTCATACCTCAGTTAGAATGCAGCTTTGGAAAGTAACTGCTCAGGTAGCTGGCGGTGCATCGAGTGTGGGGGAACCGCCAAGCCTGCTGAGCATCTTCTCTGCAGAAGACCAGAAAAAGGCAAAATAGTACTTGAACAGAATGACAACATCTCATAACATAACTTTTTCATGTCCGATTATTAAGAAAACAACATGCTGCAATTTTAGTGTATATAATAGGCGTTTTTATCCTCTTCCCTTTTATGTTACAAAGCCTGCTCAGCTAACAGCCCAAGAATGGAAGTCTCCTAGTTAAAAGCGCAACAGGAACTGTATGAGTACAAAAGGAATCCACAGAAGAAGGAATGAGGTAGCTGAGGCCCTCCACGACAGCGATCAGTCAAGATGGGGCCAGCAGTAATTTGTGGATTATCTATGAGATAACAGGTTTCACATTCTCTCACACCAGACTCTTCAAAAAAAAAACCGACAGGCTTCTGGGATTTCTCATCACAATCTGTCTCTCGTCTGTGCCGTCCCCTCAAAAATTCATCTAGATACATTCTAATAATGATACACATGAAATAAATTAGGAGATTCTCTTCAGGCATTTATGTATCCAAACTGCAACTGCAATCCTGGACAGTAGCAGTGATATCTGCTATAACAGGGATATTATATGGAAGAAAAAGATCTGGTAAGAAAAAAAAGATGTTACTTTTGTATTTGAAATGTGATAGAAGATTGGTTCTGATGCTTCACATTGCTGGAGATCACCAAGAGAAAAACAAATGGGTATTTATCAGCTGTAAAAGAAACTTGCATCTTGTAAGGATCTGATGCAAAACAAAAGTTGCAGGTGTACTGTTGGGAGTTTTTCATTTCAGTGGTTCAGCCCCAGAGGGAGGAAAGGTTAAACCTATTACATGTAAAGAATCAGTAAGACTTAGGAGTATGCTGGGTATTAAAAATTAGAGAGCTGTCTAGGTTCAGTAACACTGAACACAGCCAGTGACAGCTGTGATGGTAGAATTGTCCATGTGATCATGAAAAGAGGTAGCAGAATGAGTGAAAGGGAGTTTTGGGAGAGATGTTACAGCCATGTGGGCCTGAGCATCCTGTCTAAGATAAAATGCCACAGGCACTTTCCTCACACAGTGAGATTTTTAAAGCTGGATCTTGTCATACTTTACAGGAAAAATCCTTTTATCTTCCTTCAGCATGATGCTTTCATAAGGCAGCTCTAGCTTCTGTTTGGGTATCACCAATTCCCCATGTTTACCGCAACTATTCCACAGCTGCCTTCAGAGTATGCGTCAGTCATTTCTCATTTAAACTTTTTGACTGCATATTTCTTTTTCAGGAGACCTGAGGTAGGAAAAAAATTCGATGACCAGAAAAGACCCTGTCTTAGGTATGTGATATATCCATGCATATCTGAAAATTAAGACGTACGACCTGCAGTTGTTTCGGAATTCCCAGAACAGAGCAGCTCGCTGGACTGCCAGCTTTTACCATCTGTCAGACATAGTTCTCACACTTCATAAGGCTGGCTTTCACACTGGTGCTATTTTCCTTAACAGTTAATAAATTCCATCCAAATCTCAAAGTGTTTCACATAGCTAGCTGAAGAATACCTCCGATAAGGCGTGCTTGTGCAGCTTAACAGACCTCCACGGAATGCCACGCCAGCTTTTCCATTGAAGGAAATACAGATAATGTTCCTGAACAGTGCATGCTGAAACCAAGTGATTAAATAAGAAGTAAATGTACTGCAGAAGGCTAAAAAGGAAATAACTACTGGAACTGAACTAATTTTTAGAGAAAGTCAGCCACCTACTTCAAGATCTGATTCAATTAAATAATGTCATCCGTATATCCAGTACCAAATACAGATAGAACAATGTGTCACAGTGGGGAAAAAAATGTTTCTGCAGTTTGTTTTCATCTCTTTTCCAAAAGAACAAGGTCCACGGAACTGCTTTTGGAAAACCATTCTCAGGTATTAGAAGGTTGCCATCTGCTTGCTTTCTTTTCTTCCATGGAAGACAAAGCAAACTCCCAACTCCCAAGCACCTCCATCCTTGCCAATAAAGATATTTTTATATATCCTTATAAATAGGGAAAAGGCCTGAACAGCTTACAACATTGCAGCTGGGTGAATAGTCCTCAAATATAAGAATACATGGCATTCCCTTTTGGGTCACACCAGTGGGCCACCTAGCCCAGCAGTACATTTTAGGCTGCAGCAACGTGAGGTGAGCACTTGAGCCTGGGTCAATATCTGTGGCCCCTTTCCCCTGTATTCCTCAGCATCCAGAATTGTTGTATTAGGAATGTTACAGGATGAAAGCTTGCCTAATTTCTATAAAGTCCATATATAAACTTGCTGTCCTTGAATTTCTCTAATCCCCTTTGAATCTTCTAATACCATGAGTTTCCACAGTTCCTCATAGCAGCAAGTTCCAGAAGCTCAACATCTGCTGTGTGAAGAACTCTCTTTCATCTGCTTAAAAGAGATACTAGTTTCACTCTGATATTGCAGGATTTGCTGAATAGCACTTTCTGCGTTCACCTCATCCATCATCTTCATGGTTTTGTAAACCTAAATTACCAGCCCCTCCAGCTTTCTCATCTTCAAACTGAAGAAATCTCTCCTTACAAGGCAACTGTTTCAGCACCTTGATCACTTCAGTTGCTCTTCTCTCTACTGACTCTAACTTCAGCTCGTACTTCTTGAGATGTGGAGACCAGGCTGCTCACACGGTCCAAGATTTAAAACTTCTCCAAGGTTTTAAACAGTGACAAAGTAAAGCCTTTACATTAATCCATACTGAAGCTCATCTGCCAGGTTTGACCTACTCAGTTTCATGAGGTTCTTCTAGAGTCCTTTACTATTAGTCTGTCATACGAATGTGAAAAAAATCTTGGTGTCATTTGTATCCTTGGAAATGTCACTGTTCACTGCCTTCTCTATCTCTGTGATGAAAGATGATAAAATCAGTCTCAGCACTGATCGTTGGAGGACCCAATTGCTTAACTCTCTTCCATTCTGAGAAGCTCTACCTTTTGCTTGCCATCTTTTAATCAGATTTCAATCTGCAAATAAAGCATTCTTCATATACCATGGAAAATTATTTTTCAATAATGTCATTTTCAAATACAGTTCCTATATTTCATGACACATAAAAGAAGATACTGCTGCACTGCTTATTTTATTTTTTATTTCACACACTTGTATTTGGCTAGCTGAGGGCTTTCCACAGAAATACAGGTGGAACAGGCTGATAGTCTTCAAAGAAAACTTGTAGATCCTGCTTGGATCCCACAGGTACTTGTTTACAGAACTTGGATGCTGAGTTCTATACCTGTGCTGTATCTCAGGCAACTCTCTCCTTCTTATTTGTTTGTCACTCTCCTAAGGTCTCCTTTTGACCTTAGGGTTCATTTCTCCAGTCTCTGAGAATATGGATTAACCTAACTGACTTCAACTGTTTTATCTGGAAATGGGATAATCCAGTGGAATTGCAGTGAATTTACACAAATGTATCTGAGATAATTTAGCCTGAAGTATGCAGTAATGAGCAAAAATAAATAATGTTTTTAATAAAACAAATCAAATTACTTTGTGTGGGAAAGAGAATGTTTAAAAATGTTTCAACATCTCTGTGTTTCCCATTAATGTCTCTTGGATCGTGGAAGAGATGTGAACTTCAGAGACCAAAAGTTCTTAGGCTACTTTAACTCCATGTGAGTCTGTATTCCACGTGGAGTTCAGTGCCTTTCTCCTATTCCTGTACTTGCTCATGGTCTGCTATAAAGTTTACTAGTGATTGATCAATACTTCTGTTCTGGCGTCATAAATGGGCACGGCCTGTTCTGCTCAATGTTTGTGTTAACAGGCATTGTCAGGATGGGTAACGAACGCGGTAAATACTAATGCTGCAGTAAACAAAAGCTCCACAGCTACAGTGAATCAGCTCAGTAAGAAAGAGTTACAAGTCTCGTGAGTAAACAGCTAGAAAATATTTCCACAGGAAGAGCTTCATAATCTGGTTTGGATGGCTTCTCTGAAGTTTCAGGCCACAGTTCTTTCTAAAGAGTATCTAATGATCCACGTTACATTAATATGTATCACGGTTTTATTATTGCAACTTCGAGATCTGAACTTAAAATCTGATGAAGATATTATTTTATTTTATATATTCCTGGACTCTATATGACAATAGCAGCAGAGATTCAAACAATTTATTACTTCTGATAAAACTTTTACTGTTACTAATAAAACGACAAATAAATTGACTTTTAAAATGCACAAATTCCTGGGTTGATATCACTCTGGCAGTTTAGCTCAGACACAAACATATTGCTGTTTTTCTCTAAAATTGTAGAAAAAGTAGAAAACTTTTAAGATTATATAAATGTGTTGGCAAGAGGAGAGTTAATCCTTTGAGAACAAAAGTTTCATCCATAATAATGTTTTGTTTAAACTTCAAGTTGTGTATGCCCAAAATTGGACTTACACTCACAAATACAATTCTACATGTAAACAGCAAATTGTATAAACAATTCACTCTTTATTAGCCAAACTGACCATTTTATAGAAACAAGCCAAGGTATATATACATATACATGTATTTTTTTGTTTGCTTACGCACACGTGCATGAAAGCGTTCCCAGAATTGCTACTGGAAGCTTGTCCCTTGATGTACCCTAAATCTGTATTTGCTCTTTTGAAACCATGGAATTTATCTTTTTTCAACATAGTGCATTATAGAATACACACACACACACACAAAAAAGAAGGAAACTGCTCTCACAGTGCTCCACAAAAGTTTTCATGTCCTCGGCTTCTGAAACATTTAAGATTATTAACTTGCTGGCAGGCTCCCGAGGAATTTTAAAGCATCTGTGGCTGTGCTACTTATTTTAAGCTCTGTCTTCCAATGTTATGAAATCAGCAAACTCTCTTGACTTTCTTAGTAATTCCATTTCATGTGGTTCTGGCTTTCAGGCAGATTGAAGAATGACATAATCGTCTTTTCCCACCCACAGGTTTTGGACTGTTGCCGTTGGTTACACCCTTCCGAGTAATGTGCAACATGAATCTTTGTCTGATCCCATATGCCCATAAATGGAAGACAGCCCAGCAAAGATGACCAAAACACAGTTTCTTGGCTTTCTGTCGATCAGCACCATAGGTAGAATAAGGCTTCTTTGGGTTTTTTCCTATCAGTTAATATTACTTAGACTACAGTGCAGGAATGTCAGTCCAATGCCATGCTGTTTTAAAAGGAAGTGGACTGATTTCCCAATAAACTTTCCTCCTGTTACTGAAGGGAAAGCAGATATCTTGAATGTAGTACCAGTGAATAAACAAGCTCTGCAAAGTGCTTCTTTTGTATTTTTTCCTGGAGCACTTACGCAAATGCACTCAAAAAAGTACGGAATTCTTAATTTTTGTAAAAAACCCTAGAACTTGGCTAGTTCTCGTAAGCACTCATAAGCACTATTGCAATCATACTTTGTATTATTAACAGTACTGGATTCAAGTACCAAGCCTACAGCAACAGGATAAACATTGTGGAGAAAAGGCACTTTCCGGAGTTTGTTATCAACGTTAGAGAATTAGAAGCAATTTACAGTCCATCCCACTGCTTTGTCTCACAAAGCCTCTCCTGACTTCCCTGAAGACTATGAGAGTGTTTGTATGTGTAAGAAATATGGCATGTTAACACAGCATAGAGAGCAAGGCCGCCAGCTATGCATAGTGCAATGCTCAGGCACCGCTGTAAGTTGAAAGTAGGATGCAGCATGCCCTGCCCTAGACCCAAATTCAGAATTCCATAGAAAGAAGTATTCCTTTGCCTTTAAAAAGTGTAATGTGTGCAGCTATGGCACAGCTTAGTCTGCCTTGGCCATTCGCTCTGGACTCACTGGTCCCTGCAGCAGTTCTGAGAAGACAGTGCCTCTGTGTGCCTTTCTGGTCCACACTGGACAGCACAGGGAGATACACGTTTCCTTCCCCTTGTACTTGCTATATAAGTCTAAATATTGGTTCGCCCTGCAGATTAGCTCTAATGACAATTTGATCCGTATGCCTCTGACACCAAAAATATCTAGTAACAAGACCCTTCATGTCCTAAGTACATTCATTTGCACGATTTGTCTCCAGAAGATCTGCTCTTTACAGTTATGCTTTTCATGCTTGGTCAAATTTTTGAGTGCTGCACAGCATCATGGCTACTTGGACCTCTTAAGCTTAGGACTACCGAGAGGCATTGCTCCAGGTCAGCTTCAGGGCACCTACTTACTAGTTGGCAATTATGTTGCTGCTTTAAGAGCTGGCACTGAACTGCCAGGCAAATTAAAAAGCACGTATCATGCTCAAGGAAGCACTAGTCCATGTCCAGAAGAAATGGAGAAGAATGCATCAAGTTATCACCATAAAAATAAATGACTTAACCTGTAAAGATGAAAAAATTCCTGACTTCTGATTTCCTTGTCTTCTTGGGCAATGAGTCAGTTCTGGAAAAAACAACAACTGGGCAACGTGAGGCAATGACTTAGCATCAGGATGTGCGGTCTAAAGATAGAAGAGGAGAAGCTAGCGGACAGAGTTCCCATAGGACTTTTTTTCATGATCAGGTACTCTCTTGTATCTCCACTTGGCCCTCTTCTAAGTTCAGTGCAGCTGAGTGTCGTGCCTTTCTCTCACTCCCAGCAGTGTGTGATAATCCATTTGAACAGGTATCTAGCAGGAATAAAACTGTGAGATAAACTAGAAAATGAGACAAATTGATCATGGCAGTCACCAAAGGGTGGCATTTACTGCAACAGGAATTCCATGTGAAATGGATCCAGAGGATTATTTCTTTCTCTAGGCTCTGTTCACAGTGCAAGCTACAGTGATAGCTTTGTTTCTGTGATAGAAATTACCTGGCTAATAATTTAAAATATTTTAAGAAAGGGATAATATGAAAATCCTATAAAATTCTATTTTTGTGCTATTTAAAACTCCAAGGCACTCTAAAACATGTCCTCTTAAGGCAATAGTTATGTTCTAGGAAGTTTTTACAAATTTATCTGCCCTTTGCTGACAGAGTAAAATAAAAGATTATTTATATGGCCAAGCTCTTAAAATTTTACCAAGTATCTTTAACTCTGCTTATAATGAGATCTATTTCTTGTAGTAATGCAATTATTATTAATAGCTGTTCTGATACTAAGAAAGAAAATCTGGTTTAGCTGCAGTGGAATTTTAGTTATTTAAAACATTAAATTCACCCATCCACATTAACATCGACACAAAACATTTTACTTTCTCATATTGACAAACGATACTATACACAAAGCTATGAAAGTATTCAACTTCTACCATTATCTCACAGCAAGAAGATAATAGATCTTTCTCTAGAAAAATGGTAAGAGTCTTTCTAAACAGATAGGTAGAAGGTATATATCATGATAGACTGTATCAGTTGATATTTTATTTCTGAAACAGATGAAGGCTAAGAATCCAAAGTGCTTATCCAACCTTCTCTAACAACCTTACCTGTGGGAATACTTGGGGCGAGTCGTCAGCTAGAATCATCACCCTACGGTGGTTCAATCTTAATGGAAAACCAGAGCCTGAATTGCTCGCTAGACCTGAGCAAGCAGACAAACATTTTCTGTGCTGAGTTTAACAACACTCACGTCCTTAGTAAGTCTGATTTTTGATAATATTCTAAAAAAAATGTTGTCCAGAATGTTGCAAAAATAAAACATGTACACTTATTTAGCAGCATATTCACACAAAGCTAAAACTGAATTTCTTTTTTAAAAATAGTGGTAATAAAGGACGATTCTGTGAGTAACACCGAATTAATTAATGGACAGAAAATATCAGATCATCCACCCACACATCAAAAGAACCTGTACTGAAAATAGTACATTGTAACAAGTCACTCATGATGAATTGTACTCCATACTGGACAGGTAAAAACTGTATTTGTCAAATTCATTATTACTGTTAAAGCCATGTTCTCCTCACTCTGTTTTCAAATTTCCCTCATGTCCAGTACAAACACCCCTGCATTTAAAAGAACTTAATTTAAACTAAATTTAAAAGAACTCCAGATTTCAAAAGATCAAAATGAAACAAAACAAAGTAAGCCTTTGGAAATTTTGGCATTTTAGTATTCGTAACCAAAAAGACAAATTCCTGTACCAGATATGTTTCAACAGGTAGATGTGACAACATTTTTTGTCAATGTATTAAGTGCTTACAAATCTCTGTTCCCATTTAAAAATAAATTTTTACTGACTTGAATGAGGGAAGTAAGAGTAATCCAGCCTAATGTACTGAAAATCCTGTTGGTAATTTTCAAACAGTTTAACAGAAAGGAGTGTGCATGGTACCTACATATTACTACATTATTTATTGTACCATTTGGTTATTTTTCATTGCATTTCATTGGTGACATAGAAAAGACTGTACTGTGTGAAGCTGTAGCTGACATTTGAATGATGCTTTTAAACCACGTAAGATTTCTTATTTTAGAATAAACTTGAAAGTTTGGAAAAAATAAAAATCAAATAAGCTTATGAATTAAATCAATTTTACTGTCAGGTTTTGCCTCATACAATTTTTTTTTAAAGACTGTCTCTCAGAAAGAAGACTGCTTCATTCATTCATGGGCAATACTTTGGCTCCATGTGCATTTATATAAGTAAGAAGAATTTTGGACCTCCTTTCTATTACATCAATAAGCTTTTCAATTCCTTTTCTGCCTCCTTGGCTCTCCCAGTATATTTTGTCAAGGAACAAAGACTGAAGCAACTTCTCACGTAAACGCTGGCTCCTCAGCACTGAAACTGCAGATTCAGGGAATCTGGAAAAGCACAAAGAAATTCATCAGCTTTGCCATCACTCTGAACTGCAATATTTATGTTGTGGTTTAGCAATCAATTCTATGAATATAGACTGCGACTCAGCAAAGGAAGTCCATGCATGCCTAATCATATGCATGATAATTGTAACTTTTACAGCAGTGGGATTACTCATACATTTTTAGACACATCCTATAAATATCTTGGGCTGATGATATCTACTCCAGTAACTTAGTGTCTCCTGCTCAAACTAGGAAGACATTATCAATCTTTTTACAAAATTAATAACTTAAAACTTACTCATTGATCCCTTGTAGTATCTTGAAGTCAAGATTGTCCTCGTTTCTGTCAAAGAAACCTTTGTTGTCTATAAAGGCCAAGTGCCTTCGGTCATGCCTTCTCTGAACTATGTGTGTCAGGTCAACAGCATCCTGATCACTACATTTCAGCTTCAGTCCTTGCTGCACACAGGAATCCTCCTTGAGAGGTTTGAATCCACAGCAGTTTCTGTCTAGTCGATTATAGATCTAAAACAAAGTACAGCAGAGTGCCAAGTGAAAACAATACCAAAGTATTTGGGGCAAAGTGTCACTGTAAGACATCGCCCACTAACACAGCTGACAGGAAAGCAAGCTCAGGACAAGTATAATTAAAGTCAGCAGTGAAATGGCATTGAAGACCTGGTCTCCATACTTCATGTACTGTTAGAAGCAATTTCCCAGACTGTGTAGTTTATCCATTTTATAGCCATGATTTGTTATGTCAGTAGAAATTCTTTGAAAATAATGGAACAATACCACTGTGTAACTGGAACAACAAGTCGGTGAATACAATTCCATTTTTTCCAGAAGGCTGAAGTTTTTTATATTTTCTCTGCTGGAGAACAATAGAAATAGCACAGCCTGACACACACAGAGGGTCTCCATTTTGTGGGACCTATTAGACTAATAGTGTGCAAAATAACTGAAAAGATTATTAAGGGGCACAGAAACCAACAGAAGCTACAAAATGCAATAACGAAGAGTGCATTTGTAATTGCAGAGCAGCCTCCCTGAGTTGCACTGTGGTATATACAGTATATATGATGTGATGGCCTAGGCTATTTTTTCCCATGCAAACCCTCGCTTATTCATCACACAGCACTTAGCTGGAAGGAATACATCTGGTCTAACTTTAGTGGTGTAAATGTTAAGCATCTCTTCTGACTTAGTCGTTTATGTTCCCTTTCATAAACAATGACAAGAACTAGGCACCCCCAGAGCAAAGGATGCCATTTTAGGATAACCATCTAATACAGGAAGGATAAATCACTCCTTGAAAGTGCTTCCACCCTTGTAGACCAGATAAGAGTAAACACACAACATTGCCAGGGCCCTGAGTGCACAAAGAGGCCTTAACTGCCCTAAGCACCCTCACCTGGAACCTCCACATACACCCCCTCTGCCCCATGGACCCAGGAGCCCTATTTAAGCTCAGGCCTGGCACCTCACCCTTCCTCTGAGTGGGGAGGGTTTGCTGCTTATCCTGCTACCTGTTGCTCCTGGATTGCTGCTTGGGGGTTCCTGCTCGTTGGCTTTGGAGCTGGCTTGTTGCCTTGTCTGTGCCTGATGCTGACTGGGCTATCAATGGGACCCGTGGCTTTCACCATCCCTCCTGCTGGGCTGCCCCTCCTGCTGCTGGCCCTGCCTGTCCCGCCTGCTGTGGGGCTGCCCTTGGCTCCAGCTCATCTCCCCAGGCACCAGCCCGGCTCCTACTGGGAGGTGTTACAGAGTGGAAGTCTGATGCATCTAAGGCTTAATGAGTAGTTTATCAAAGGTAAATCACTTTTTCTGTCCTTGTTTGTTGTATACTGCTAACTCTTCAAACTGCTCTAAGCATAAAAGCATTAATGTTCACATAAGCCTTCTAAAATTACGTTTTATTTTTGTGACATGCCAGCAAAATGAACTGTTAGGTCTCTTCTCCTGATGTAAACTATGTTGCATGTTGAAAAGGCCTCCTAATTTTGTTTGTCAAATGAAAGTCTGAGAGGGTTTTTTTTTTTCCTAAGTATGTATTACCATTGCCACCAGTCTTAGTGGCAGTGTTTGTCTTCAAATGGAAAAAAACCTGAGGAAAGGAACAGATTTCTCTTCCTCTTTCTCCTTTCATGAGCAGCATTCAGCATCTGCTGGCACTAGAGCCCCTCTTGCTTGCAGTGTTCTAGTGCACGGCATCTCTCATTCAGCTCATCCAAAGGCTTTGCTGAAAAGCGAAGCAGAGTCCTTCTAGACAGAATCCTTTGATGTATAGCCCTAACTCAGCTGCACCAGACTTCATTACATGCATTAAATAGATGAGGGGATCATGTTCTTACAGACAGCCTCTTCATAATATCTTGCATCGTTCCAGTATTAAGACAGAATGATGGGATGCTCTGGAATTGATGCTGCAAACATAACAGTTTAGCATTGGGTTTTGTCATATATTTATGTTACATGAGCGGTCAAACCCCCAAAATTAAGGAAGCCATTTTACATTTAATGTCCTTATTTTATCTGAGTTCTTGCAGAAGGCAAGTGAAGGTCAGCTATAAGCATTTTTCAGCCTACTCCTATGTTTTATAGCATTTGAAACTGGAGATTAGGAACATCTGTTATGGACACTAAACCCATTCTTCTGATGGAAGTATGTTTAATGGAGAACACTTTTTACCATTATTCTTTATTTCTGAATGACTCATGAAGCATAGATTATCTTTTTAAACTCAGAACCCCTTCCTGGCATTTTTTGGTTTAGAGTCTTCATGTTCTACTGATGATAAACTTTAAAGTTAAGTCTGAGAGCATCCAGATAAAATTTTTATCTTTAAGAACCGTAACACTCAGTTTCACTCACTTTATGGTATGAACATTCTTGTCTGGTATAACTGGAGGTATAAATCACTCTGATACCTGCTACTATTATAAGAGTAATTTGTTTCTTTGTCATGTAAAGTTCAGTCCTGTTGTATCTTATTTTAACTGACTGCTCCTTCTGGAAAATAGGAGTTCTATTATGAAGATTAAAAACTTAAAATTATAAATTAACACAGAACTCATGAGAATTTTTAAACTGTTCAACAAGAAGACAATGGCATGAAAACATTAACTCTGACACAATATGTACTATTCCTATAGGGGCATTACTATGTTTAGCATCAGAATAGCCACATATGACTTATACCAGCTTCTAAGAATTACTTTGCTCGTAGTGGGACTAAAGACGGAGTCATTAGACAAGTTACAATCTATTTTTATAGAAGAATTGAATGTTTTGTTTAACATAACAAGACTGCAAAAATGTAGCCCCAAAAAACTGGAAATATCCATTCATCCTAGAACAGGACTGAGAAGAACAGGGATAGGCAATGGATAAGCCAAGTCATAATTTTTATATTTCAAGAAGTGTAACTCTATAAAAAGCTGAATTATATGAACAACCAAACACAGTGCATAAAACTAGTGCTTGCTGCAGTTTTAAACCAGTAAGTGCTGCAGGAGGCTCAGTCACCTGGACCTGTCTGGCAGGTAAGGACAATTGGAAGTAGTGCCATATCTCAGGAAGCCATTAAAATTAGCTTCCAAACAGGTGATTCAGTTCAGTCCTTATTAATACAGGGAGTATATTAATGGTCTACTGCATAATTGCTGTAACTGTAGCCACACATGATACCACTGGGCAGAGCCCTAGTTTGAAAAGTTAATGATTATGTGCAACACCCAATTGAAAAACAGCAGCCATATCATTCATCAGTTCCTGCTCTACTCTTTCCTTACTAAGTCACTGGCTAGGTTTTTAAAAAGAAGGAAAATTAGCCACTACAACTGCTGTCTTGATCCAGATTTCAGCTGATCAAAACCACTCAAATTACCTCTGAGGGCTGGGGAGGTGTAGAAAGGACCACATAGTTGAGGGAAGGAAAAAAAAAAAAACCACAAACCACAAACATTCAGTTGTGAACATAGTCAATAACTATGTTTGGAGAAACAAGGACTTGAGGAGAAACAGTATGCCTGCCTCAAGGTGAAGTAAAGCAAGACAAAAGCCTTTGCTTTCTCTTTTAGAAAAGGAGTCAGATAAGTTCTTAATCTCTTTTCTGATCATAAATCGTATTTTGGATATTTTGAACATAAGAAACAACCAGAAACAAGTTCAAATTGTGCAAATACATCTCTTCCCCATTTGAAAAAGGAAATAAACTAAAATTACTTTTCTAGGGGTTCTATGTGTGCTCACATGACTTTTGAGGCAGATAGTTGCATTCAGTAAATGTTTTACCTGCAGAAGAAAATCAAAGAGTGCCATCTTGGACCACTCATGATGATGGATTTCAGTACAGCCCCACTCAGCTTTGGGAACTTTACCATTCTGCCAGCATTTCTGCTTCAATAGCTGCTGATACTGCCCCCAGGTTAATCTTACTGAAGAATGGGTACTATTATCTGTTGGACTCAGTGAGGAATCCCAGAGAATAACAGGACAGGCTTGACCATCTGAAAAAGGAAAAACAGATCATAAGTATAGTGCAATACTGTCAGTCTTGATCATTCTTTAGACATTGCCTAAGCATCAATAACGATGCCGTTTTACAGATGTGGCAGGATAAATGGCCAGGGACTAATAACTTGACATCCTTTGGTTAATGTGGTCTTATTCCACATCTAAACCAGCCACTGCAGGAATGGAAGACGCATAGACATAAACACCTTTAGTGTATGGAAAGATTTCTCTGTTTGAAGCAAGAGATTAATGTGCAAAACCATATACTAAACCAGACTATTAAAAAGTTTATAGGTAGATGAAAAGCCCACAATGACACTGTGAATCAATGATGTAATTTCCCTCTGATTCCAGTGAACTGCTGATGATTTTCAAGAGCTGAATGTTACACTGTTTTTTTCTGTATAATGGGCATAGAAACACTACAATTCCTACACTCCAAGTGGATTTATTTTGTTATCTTGAGTATTTTAGGCCTATAATGTATGACTTAACAGCTCTGAAATAATATGAGAATACTAGACAGTGTGAACTTAGCATGCATAAACACCTTAACAAGTACTTTTTTACCCAGATATAACATGAGATCTATTTTGCATAGCAGCTCTTTTGGCCAAATTCTTTAGTTCTTCTGTGCAATGAATATTCTGCTCTTCCCTGAAACTAAGTCAAAGGCCTTCGCTTTGGTGAATCCAAGTGTTGAGATTTCTTAATGGAAAGAAACCTTGGCAAAGAATTTAAAATGAGCTTTGCCAGTATAAGAACTGACAAATATATTTCACCCAATATCAAGTAACAGGCAAGTGGAACTTTACTTTTCCTTGCTGATGCGATGCATTGCTGCTGCTGCCTTAAATTGTCAAGGACCCGGGACTGATTGTGGCTTGTACACACATTAAAACAAAGAAATCGTTTCTATTTTTGGGTGTAGACAGAAGATCAAAATATAATGTCTTGGTACAGAGAGGAGGAACCATTTAACTGCATAGTTGCTATTTGCTAAATAGCAAGTGTTGGAACATGTGTAAAGCTTCAAAATTTATTTATAATAATCTTGAAGGTCAATGAACCTATAAAGTCCACATTATTGCACAATTTATTGTGTAATTAAATGCAGCCTAAACTGTCTCTGTATTCCACGTGCCCATGGAGCCAGAGATGCATCTGAAAAGGAAGCTTTCAAAAACATGCATGAAGACAACAAGATCCATGAGATCCACAGCACCTTCTCCAGAGGCAAACCAGACAGAGAATAGCACATAGAAAACAGGTATCAGTGCCAATGGCAAGATAAAAGCTGCTAATGTGAATGCTCCATCTGTAAGCAGCAGGAACTGTTAAAAACACATCTCCATACAGCTGAATCAAAAAGCAACTTGTTCAAAGGATGTTTACTGATCTAAAACAACAAGTAAGAAATTATCTTTGCCCATACCCAGCAGTGAATCATATGTAAAGATCCATCTCATGTTCACCAGCAGAGCATGACAGGCCCCACATACAATCAAGCCCAAGAGAAGAACAAACTTCTCTCCAAAACCAGAATGTACTCGATCTTCTCTCTGCTGTGGCTTGCACGTACGTAGTGGTCCTTCTCAAGTCAACCCAACATGCAGCTCCACCACCTCTTTAATTTCCCTCCCAGTTGCCCAATGTTTCCTTAGGAACACAGGAAGTGCTAGGTTGTAGCTGGACTTGATGATCTTAAAGGTCTTTGCAACCTATTCTATGATTCGGAACATCAATCTCTCCTTCACTAGGATCAGTAATACCTTTATCAGCACCATGATCCACACTCTTTCCTCAGCTGAAAAAAAAGCGCTGAGCACTCCTGAAAACCAGGCATCTCCTCTACTGAGAGAATTAATTTGGGAAATCCTAGTTATCTCCCCATCTCTCTTGCTCTGGCTCAATCACCTACATTGTAGATGACTTTAGCTGAGTTAGGTCAACTATCAGCTAAGTTTCTTTTCCAAGCCAGTTGGAGAAAGCCTATATAAGCATTGGGAATTGTCATAAAAAAGGACAGCTTTCTTCAGGACCAAGTCTGATCTATTATTTTCATATCTCCAATAATAGCTTATGTAACTCTTCATGAATTCTTCCACAAACCAAATACATAAACAGTCTTCTAACAAAACAAACATCTCCTGCCTACCCAAAAGGGACATGATAAACAATAGTAATATAAATACTTGAAAAATATGAATAGTATCTTGCCAGTTTCCATTAAGATACAAAAACATTTTTAAAAGAGCAAGGCTAAATACAGGAAATGTTCACATTTCAGAGGAAATGGGAACAGAAAAGATGAGCCAAAATAAAATCTTTCAACTCTGCAGAGTTACAGGAATGTGAAACAGCAGCTTCGGTAAAAAGCAGTGACTCAAATTTTTGACGTTTGCAGGAAAAAACATGAAGATGCTGAATTAAAGCAGATAAGGGGTGTGATTCATAGCTGCATGAATTGGCGTGACCCCACTGAAATCAGTGAAGCTCTTCTGATTCAAACCTCGTGAGGATGGGGCAGAAGTTAACTGAATGGTGAAAAGCAAGGCCTGGGTAAGAATCAAAGCTTCCAGTTTGATACAGCCGGGACTGAGGAGGTTGAGCACTCTGCAAAACAAATCTGGTGTGTTCTGCATGCACTTCTTTCCTAATCAGCTTTATATATTAACAGAAGGAGCTACTGCTTTTCTGTTGCTGCAGCTGCATTGCACTGAATCTCACCCAAAGCTGACTTCATTTTATTTTCATCTGCCATTTTAGATCTATATATCTACTTAACTATCTAAAAATTATCTGCAAAATTGTATAGGAAAGATTTTTCAAAACTCGTGGTGGAACCAGCTTCCTAGTAATTCATATACATTTTTAAACATATAATGTTTTATTAACATAATAATTAAACATAATATTTTATTTCTAACCTAAGTTGAATAAGCTACCACAGATGAAACCTCAGGCTGCTGAGACTTGACTACCTCAAGGTACTCAACCTGCTTCATGTGCAGTTAGGCAGCGTATCACTGCATGGCTTCTTCAACATAGGCATCATCTTAGATATCCACACCCCACATCACTTCAAAAATAGTCCGTAAGCTTCTTAACCACAAAGATGCTCTTGCAAATGTTACTCTTCCATCTTGTGCTCTAACTTGTACCTACAGCATTTTTTCTAACTTCCTCAAAAGAGAATACTTTCAAACATGCCCATGTAAAAAGAGCAAATCTTTCATGAAGTAGTTAAAGCCCTTTCTCAAACTCTTCATTGTTCACTATAAAGCAGTACAGCTTACCACTGCCACATTTGAAAGAAACAGTTTACTTGCCCACATATTAGCAGGAGAGGGTAATTTATTGTGGAAAGATGAGCGGGACTGACATACGGAGCATTACTTAAATTTTAGATTTTATGATTAAGTTCTGAGGGGAAGTATAAGGGACAGATGCAGAAAGCAGGGAGAAGTTAGGCCATTTATTTTTCCTTCTTCCCTCTGCACCTTATTTGCAATGTTTCCGTCCTGTGCTCGTATGGATGTCAGAATTAAGGAATGCATGAAATGTGCATTAGTTGCTTTCTAGACTATTGACTGCATTACTGCTTATCCATGAACTTTTCTACCCAATAGAATATTGGAACTATGCCCTCTGATACCTCTCTGAGAGGTATGACACTATGGTGTAAGTTGTTTGGGTTTTTAGATGGAAAACGGGACACATAAATTGAAACACTTTAGAGCATTACGGATATATACAGCAGCTTTAGGTTTTTCTTATTCTTTGCCCTGACATTAGTGATTCATAATATCTTTGCCTGCTTTTGGATAACTTTTGGTGGGATGGCAAGGGCAGGGTATAACACAGAAAAATCTATGGCTCCATTTATCATCATGTAGAGGACAGTAAAGCAAAATGACAAGTACAACCAGTGGAACTATATCACATGTCATTCATCTATTTGCACTAAACCAACCATGAAAGATGTTACCCAAAGGAAGAGTTTCTTGCATGTTTTAGGAAAAAAATAAAGTGGTTCTGGGCAAACTGTGTCTTTAGCTAAAAAAAGTCCAAGTGAATTGAGTACAACTGTGCTTATTCTTCTCTGTACAGGATAAAACATATTTAGCCAAACTTATGATATCAGAAAACCAGGGGGGAAGAGAGGTGGTTGTCAGCATGCAGTAGTTCAGACCCTCAGCAAGTGGCACAACAAAACTGCATGGCAATAGCTGCTTATTTTGTACCAAAAGCTGAATAAAGAACTTAGCCTTGTTGCTACGATCCAAGAAGCCAGAGTCCTATCGGTAGAGCTGTCAGCTGCAGCACAGAAACAAGCCTGCTGCAGCCCGTGTTACTCTGTTGTAGCTCAAGCCCGAACAAACACTGGCATCGTCCTACCCTGCAAATGCTGTTGCTGAGCTAGAGGCAATACATGCAGTCATTTTACTTAGCTTCTGTGCAAATGAATTAAGGTAGGGCTCTGACACTAAGCAAGGTCTCTTATGTCTCTTCTGTTCCTCAAGTTAGGGCGATCAAATAATGAAGATTCTCAGTCCTGTGGTATTAATGAGCATCCCAAAACTCACACGCACAATGGTGAGCCTCCATTTTCTCCACAATAGACACAGCTTTATGATTATTTCCTGTTGGTTTACAGGCATATCCTTCTTTGTTTATAGGTGTGTTTGGGATCTCGACACTTTTCACACCTTGTAGGTAGCAATGGGAGTAATGAATGACTGCTTGCACATGCCCAGAGTCATGCTCTTTTAGACTGTAATACTGAATTCAAAAGGGTTTTGCCCACCTATACTCCCCAGGCTTTTTACATTTGGCTAATTCATTGCAAAAATACGAGAGAAAGCATTATCATACCTGATATTTCCATCCATGATAGAAAAATAAGATAAACCATAAAAAAAAAAACAAAACAACAGTTAAGTCTTAAAAGGGTTTATAATTAACTAGGGAAGGCAAGGGCAGCAGACAGAGGACTTGCATACAGTATTTTGCTAGACTTTAAAAAAAAAAAATAATAATCATTGGGGATTTGTGGGAATAGGGGAAATGGTGGAACCTGGACAGGGATTTACTAAGCGGTTCTTTGAAACTGCTTTTGACAAAGTGAATGACAGTTTTGAAAAGCCCATTTTTTAAGATTTTAATGCTACATCAAACATGTCTTGTTAGATCACATCACAACTGAGGCAAGCTAAAGGGATGGGTCATGGAGAGAGATATGTCAGCCCAGAAATTGTATACATTCATATACACATGCATACTCTCTAATCCTGCATTGCTTGCTTTCCCATACGAATAACCATGACTTACACAAGCCACCCTGTAAAAAACTTTACAGTGCATCTTAAATGCATATGGCTTCTAGAAATGAGCTCACTAATTTTTCATACTATTTTTAAGAATATATTTTTGCTCATTTTCTCAACACGTGTTTTCCAGATTATGCCAAACACAAGCACGTGAATAGTAACGATCTCAAGTAGATATTAGACATCTGAGCTCCAGCATATTTCCAGGCTAAAGAAATGGAGAGAGACAAGGTACGGTAACTGTTCCAAATGCTCTGTTCACCCTTTAGCTGGAAAAAATGAAGTGAGACCAAAATAATGTTATTTCTCTTCTCATCACCTAGCAACACTCTTCTTGCTATAGGAACATAGCCAGTTATGAAGAAAAGAAAATTAAAGAGGGCAGAATGACGCTCTCTGCTCCAGACAGTCCAAAACATACTGTAAGGTGACAGACAGTGAGCAACACAATGCACAATTAGCCTAATAGCGGTTTTCAGAGGCTTGCAGTCTGTCATCTCCGCAGCCACACTGTGCAGAGTTCCTCCAACCGAACTACCTTAATGCCTTATGACAACTCTATAGCAATAAATCTTGCTCCTAAAAATAAACTAGGCATAATGTATCTTCCATGCTCTGCAAGTACGAATAATATTCAGAAGCCTCCAGACTGTTGTTCCTAGAGATTCATTCACATTGTTGTACAGACTGCCAAAGGGAAGGCTTACAAAGCAGGAAGAAACTGAAGATCACTGAGTTGTCTTCCTGCTGTCAGACTTTAGAAAGTATTCTTGAATTAGAGTTTTGGTTTTTTGTGGGGTTTTTGTGGTTTGGTTTTTTTTTTTTTAAAGAAATGCAGACTGGTATAAAAGTATTTGGTATAAGCTAATTTCAGCAGCAAAAAATGAACAGCAAAAGCATAGCTAGCCACTTTAGCAATGATTCATTAAAATGCAACGTAGTCCTTTCGGATTGTGATTTGTGACTGTACAAAAATAGCAGCTAGGCTGAAGACATTTAACAAGATAGCAATGTTATAAGTAGATTTCTAAGTCACATTACATGTCTGAAATCTACCTTTAATTTCAGTAAAGGTTAAAAATCAAATTTTTAATTGAAAACTTCATACCCATCATGCAGCAGGCATATTGACATATTTAATGTGCCTATTTTTGTCTGCATAATATATAGAAGTGTGACGTGAACCTCAAAATGTACAGCAGGATTCACTGAAATGTAGTTGTGGATTTTTTTAATTACCAGGGGAAAGGGAAGAACTTTTTAAGAATTTTTCACTTCCCCAGAGGTTTTAGTGCCATGAAAGTAGCATCAAGCTTCTGCAGGAAGGTCCCCTGCCTCTCTGAGTAGGTTATCTGACTAAATACAAAACCCCTTTCCTACCACCTGTTTGAGATATGAATTCTTGTGCTCACTTTCAACAATATTTTATTAAAGTCAATTCTAAAAGATGAGAAAACTTTTTAAAAAATCAGAAATACCCATCGAATCACAGGGTATTCTGGAATTTCTTTTACCAGTTTCATTTCAGGCAGTTTGCACAACAACATGCAATCTACGGATGACTCCCTCTCTTTTTTCTCCTTCCAGGCTATTGTGGAAGGGAAGCTGTTACTGCCCTCAGCAGCTCAGTGGTATTGGATCTAAACTCTGGGGTACTGCGTCCTCTGGACAGGATAATTACACTGCAGAAGTTATATGCAGATACCAGCTTTGTTTCCCTGTAACAATAGTGTTCGTTCTCAGGCTCCCAGGAGTTAAAGGTGGCGGCTGCTGCCCCATGGTTAACGCAGGAGGGGGAAGGAAACCTCAGCATCCCACCTGCAAGCTGAAAACCACAGGAATGCGTTACCTTGGAAGAATTCCGATCTCCTGCTTACAGAAGGTAAGCTCCTGTTTAGCCCCAAGATCCTATCCAAATGAAAGGCAAACACCTCGCTCATGTCGAGGGGTCTTTTGACGATGCCACAGTATCCCTGATTACAAGAAGTTCCTGTGGTGCTGGGACCTCTTGCAAATACTACCAGGACTGCTTTGTGAGAAGGCACTTCTTGGATGCTCTCTATCTGAGAATCTGCCAGCATGCGCATGTTTAGGATGTCGTCTTTGCTCAGCCAAGAGGGAGAGCTCTCGCTGTAAATCCTGATATTGCTTTCCTCAGGCTGGAGCTGTGCCTTTATAGCTCCAGAAATCCCCCTTGGTCTCCAGTGACCCGTCTCCCTGATTGCCATTCCTTTATGCCTGTGTTCATCCAGCTGGTGTTTTCTGGCCTCCAGAGCTACTGCTGCTCCCATTGTGCCTGCGGCATGCGTGGCCCTCCCTGGCTGTTGGGCAAAGGCGTCTTCCCGGCCCACAAAAGTGGCTTTTGGAAAGCGCTGCCCATAGGACAAAGGAGTTGCATGTTTCTTCCTGCGCTTTGGCTTCACCGTGCCTCTGATATTGGCAGGCTTGCTGCGCTTAGACCGCAGGGTGATATAAACTACATTGGGTGGCAGCAAGGTCCCATTGCTGCCAAGATGGGGTTCCTGGAAATTGGGTGGTGACAGGGTGCCATCCAGTGGGATGCCCAGAAAAGGAGTTTGGGCTGCATCTTGGAGACTTCTGGAAGTGATCTTTCGGTGTCCTCCTTTGTGCTGGGGTAAAACATGACCCACTTGACTGACGAGGAATCCCAGGTAGATCACACATGCAGTGCCTGCCAGCAGATTCCTCCTTGTCCTTGGGCGCCTGCAAGTCCAGAGCCTCAGCACCCGTGAGGGGCACAGGCAGCGAATAAACAAGTTTTTGATTTTACTTGGCTGATCAAAGGTGGTCATTTCTCTAGTGAATCCACATGATGAAAACAGCATGAAGTCTTCTGTACGTTCCAGCCAGGATGATGATGCATGATTTCCCTTCCCCGATTTCTATTTCCCCTTTTCCAAATAGCTTCCAGCATGAGTGTTGGACAGAGGCTACTGATATGCCTGGGAACGCGTTTAGTACTAAGGATGCTGACACTCCACCTTCTCAAGCTGTTAAATTCTTATCAGCCACCACAGGGGAAGTGATTGGCTTCAGAGAATGAATGGAGCCAGCTACGTAAGCAAAGTTTACTGACTTGTAGTCTAAAAGATCTGAAGTATCTCCTTTGCAAACTGCAAAAAGAAAAAAGTAGTATTTCATTTCACTACTCACATATGGCATCTGTGGTTCTATATTTTTAAAAGCTAGAAGTTCTAGATGAGACAGTGTGCATCTAGAAATTTGTCAGGAGACATCTTTCACTTTCTCATTACAGTATAAATTAAACACCAAAATCATTAAATACAGGCTCAATTTGCAATCTTAGCTAGCTGTATTCCAGCATTAGAACAAAAGCTTGTCAAACCCAGGTCATTATCATCTTTTTCTTATGAGACAAAGTCTTCACTAAACCTCGTGGTATGGAAATGCTGTAAATCACACAATATTAACCACCAATAACTGTAGTAGTTAAATATGCGCATATTCACTAATATAAAAATGTATTAGCAGTGCCAAATTTCCCTAGTTGAATATGAATATAGTTCACATAAATCATAAATATTTAAGATGAAAGATAGTTAATTCTCTTCCCTCTTGTGAAGCCATAAATAGGATCTAGCTATAGTTTATCAAATAAAATGACAGTGGCTTATATATACTTTCAAAGACAAAGATAGAGTAAGTGCACATTGTATATATATTGCTATAAAAATATAAAATCTCTTACCTATTCAGCTTGACACATCCTTCATTCTGGTAAACTCCTTAGGTTAATAAAAGTAACTTAGTAAAAGCTGACGTTCTCAAAGTATTCTAGCACATATTTCAGTTTTAAGTATGGTTCACATTTAGGTATTTCATTGCAAGCTAAATACTGTTTGGAAGCTAACTGTACTGAGAGGTGGCTTGCATATGAACNAAAAAAAAAAAGAAAAACCAAAAGCCAACAAACACCCCCCAGCAACTTCTATTTTAAATTCTGTAATGAAAAGTCCTGTGAAGTATGTGCCTTCCAAAAGTGCATTCCACCCATTTCTAACTCCTGAGGGCCCTCTAGTGCACCGCATGCAAATGTACTGCAGAAATTCCCGTTTTCCACATTTGGGGCTTTTTTAAATTTAAAATAACCCCCCTGCCCCCTGAATTTTAGACCTTTTGGGAATCGTATGTTCTTGTGATGAGAAACAGAAAACAGATAGTGGCTTTTAAAATGCTATTAACGTGGTGTTAAACAGCTCAGCAGCGTTTCCTCTTTGTGCTTTCCAAAACGAGGCATAGCATAGTCACTATACAGATGGAAAAGTTGAGGCAGAGAGAAGTTAAGGGCTTGTGCAGAGCTAAGCAGTGAGACACTGGCAAAGCTCTAACTCCTGACGCCTTGCCTAAGTACAAAATAATGCATAAGTTCGCTGTAATTCAAGCTAATGGAGATATTCTCTTCTCTGTAATTAATACTAAGAGGAATAGACAGTTAAGGAATTGGTTTGTATTTTAGAAGGGACCAGTCTGAATTTATAAAACTTTGTGAGTGGATTTTTTCACTGGAGGTCACTTTTCTTTACTTTTTGTCTAAATGTGTACTATTGAGTTAAGATTGCAGCATTTGTGCCTGTTACCAGGAAAAGAGCCTTCATATCATCTGTTTTTCCAAAGCTGAGTTCCTGAAGGAATAGGGATTGCAAGAAATCTCTCTGGCCACTTATATTCTTCTCTCTTATTTTTTTTTTAGTTCGAATTTGACCGAAGGGACATATTCCAGGTAAAGAAGATTAATTCAAAAAGCTACAGCCAAGTGTATCAATAAATTCAGTAAAGATGTGGCTAGTGCTGTTTAACATTTTTTTATACTTTAAAGAAGTCGCCAGAGATGGACATTATTAGATCAGTCTTAGATGCTTGAGGGTCCCTCTGAAAGGTGAAGGGTCATTAGCAAGAGGTACCAGCTTTGCTGCCCATTTGACTAACACACACTGTACATGGCTCACAGTGACAATGGCCTCCTATATCCTTTTTAATACCAGTGCAAAGTGAGTGCAAAATATCAGCAAAGTTATATGGCTAAAACTGGGGTAAATAAGGGTAATTGGGTATTGCAGCCTGAGAGCAGAATTACACCCATAGCGCATATTTACACATATACATGAAGAAATTTTTTGAAATGTCCAAGATAGGCTCCCCCCTTTAAGGATACATAATGGGGGCAAAAAAAGTACGTCTTGGATTCTGTTTTGACTTACCACTGCTTATGACAGCAAATAATTCAGCATGAAGCCTTTACTCCACTATATTTCTTCCAAGTGTATGAATTATTTTGGGGGATTTTACTTTATATTGCTAATCACAATACAGTTGTTGCATGAGTTGAAAACATATCACACTGCAACAGTGGTTTTCAAATGCCCGGTTCCTGCATGTAGACAGCACCCAGACCTGTCTGTTACAATCAAGCAGTGCTAAAATACAGTTCGCAGACCCAGTTACTAACAGCTTTCCTTTGCTATGACATTTCTCTTAAATTAAAATTTTGGAACCTATATAATCTTCCTACTGCAACTCTTTAAAGATTATCTGGAGGAAATTATAAAAGGATATGGAGAATTTTTCTTCGCTCCTCATTTCATTGTAGCCTTGAAATCAAAATGTGGTGTACCCATTGATGTACAGTGTTGACTGCTGAGGTTTTTTTGAGGCTTTCTAAATGTGATGATAGCAATAATATTTCCTTTATTTTTCATGTTCAGAAGGGAGAACTCATTCTTTAAATGTTGCACCGCTACATTCTTCAGAGTGGATGGTGGTAGGAATTCAGCTAAATAGGATTCAATATCTTGTTAATTTAGCAGGTATTTGCCTCTAAGTTTGGATCTTTAAAAAATAACATATCAAGAGACATTCTTTTCTTCAGCTCTTGTGGTGTACAGCTCCAACACCCTACTAGAATTCACAAAATAACTGATGCTGGAACAGCTATGGACTTGTCTGGGAAACAAACATTTCTTTATGTTTCAGGGAAGACAAAGAAAATGTTTGTTGTTCAGGTGGGTAGCATTCTTCTTTCTGGTATTACTAACCCAAAGCTGCAGCAGGGCACTAAAGGGCATCACTGAGCTGAAAGGGTACTTCCTCTATTGTCATAACATACTCAAGACCAATTTTTTGAAAGAATAAACTGAACAACGCGAGTTGTCTGACCAATTTCTGGCCTAGGTTATTGCACTTTGTGTACCTGTATGTAGCCTGTGATGTCAGTTAGATTCCATGTTTATTCCTTGCTCTAAACTATATCTGTGATATCGACATCTGCATTCATTAAACTCAATTTCTAATGTCATTTCTTTACATACCAGTATTTCATGGCCAGTGTTATCCCTTCCTAAGTTCAGGAACACAGGAATATCAAAGCTAGTGTTTGAGAATAGCAATGAACAGAAGAGGGGAATTTAAGAAGTATTTTCTAATCCTTGATATCCCTAGGTATAGTCTGAAATGATAAATGAATAGCTGAATTGCAGATTTGTAATTATTTTCTTTTTTGTTTGTTTGTTTAATTTCTGAAATTCATCTACACCTGTACCTGCATTTGTAGAAGAAACCAGAAGAAACCAACTTACATTGGTGGGAAGGACTGTCACCTAGGGTGCTGCTAGTGGTGCTGGACAAGATACAGGCTCTGAAGCAGCTGGTGGCCAGCACTGCCGCCAGCCATCCTAGTGGACAGTCTCTGGCCAAGCTGCAGGAGATGGGTGGACTGAACCAAAGACCACCACTCACAAGCTCCTGCATCTTGACTCATGCACTGGCAACCTGAAAGAGCACCATCCAGCTACTTAAACGCTCTGCTCCATTTTCAAATCTATGAAGATGGGAAGACAACAGTAAACCATTTTTTAGGAAATAACAAAAATTCACTAATTCACCAGAATGTTCTCAAAACCTCCTGTTCACAGGCTTTACACATAAATCATCCTCCCCTATGCAATCTCCTATAGCCTTTGCATCCTTCTTAATCCTACCAAGTACAGCTTCTTGCCTCTTATCTGAATTATTATTAATACTCCTTATTTACAACTTCTTTCATAGGTGATCTTCTTCCTTCTTTAATCTAGACTAAGTACAGCCTCTTGGGATAGTGAATACTACACCTGGAGAACTAAAGAAAAAAAAATGAAACAGAGAAAAACATTTGTAACAACACAGTGATACAATATTATTATTAATACAAAAAGCTACCCAGCAGCTAGTATATTTCTCTCCAAAATGCCAGGTTGGGCATCAATTTTTACAAGTATCAGTTTTGTCTTTTAAAGCAACACCTCTCCTATTTCTTCCTCTGACTCTTCCTTTTTGCTCAGTCATTTCAGTTTTAAGATATGGGATTTAAAGTTGCTTATTTGGTTAGTTTTCCAAGATGTCTCAGTTTGACTTTTCCCACTGTAGTTTTGGCTGCAGAATTTGCTGTGATTCAGCAAAGAACAAAATATTTTCTGTGCTGGTTTGCAGAGCATTTTGCAACAAAAGACGGTCTTTAAGTGGACGCTTGTTATACTCATAGAAGGCTCTGAAATTTGAAATATGAACGTTGCCATTTTCCATTTTAGTAAATACTGTGCATTCATGGACTTCTTTTCCCACATACTTTTCAACTCCAACAACGTATAATTTCAATAAAACCAAACAGCACAAATAAATGAATCAGAATCTGTCCATATTTGAGGTGGGTTTTTTTGTACCAGCAGTGTCATTTTAACTGTTGTGTTAATGAGAAAAAACAATGCTCCAAAACCAGCCTGGTTTGAAGAAATAGTGAGGAATAAGTGAAACAGTGAGGAATAGATGAGTATCAGTTCAAGTGGGATAGAGACAGTAATTGTAAGTGATTGCTGATGACTCCTCTGAGACCCATTCTTCCAAATGAAACCAGGATCAGAATTTTTGGAAAATGTTTTGTTCAATATCAAGGTACTTATGAACCCAAAACTCAACACCCCTCTTTATCCCTGGACACTTGAAAGGATGTCGTTTCAGGCTAGGCTCCTTATTGTGTGTGCTCTTGCTTTCTATGTACAGGCAGTTCAATATAAAAGATTAACATTTTTCTTAACATTTTCTTTTTCTTTTCTGAATAAAATAACACATAGACTCACATTGCCTTTAGAATAAAAAGTACTTCTTTTTTTTCCAGGCTACATTTGTGATTATTGTATGGGATGTTTTTCCTTTTGGATGCACCACCTCTAAACTGTTTCCATAGAGATGTTCTGCAGTTCATCTCTCTAAATGTCACACAGACAGACATTTATGTTAAAATGATTGATAAATGGTGCACTCCTTGCTTTACCGAGTCCATGGGACTGAGAACTTATTCTCCGGAGAAAAACCATATGTCCTTATTATGGATAATGCAGAATTGATTTGCAAAATATGAAGCATTACTTTAGAAGGCTTGTGCTGTGTTTGTAAGGAGATCGATTTGGGGCTGCCATCTGGAAACTGTACTCCAAGAGGACAGAGAGAAATGTTTGCTTCGTGACTAAACATGCTGACTAATAGCCTGCGCTTTAACTGGTCTGGGTCAAATCCTTACAGGGAAATCTGCAAAAATCTCTTCTCGACATCATGCAGATTTTTTTTCCCCTCTGGGTTTTGGCTGTTGAACAACACGGGGGGGCTTTCCAGTGCAAAAGGTGGCAATTTTTGTGCTTAGGAAAAAAGAAACGCCGCAGTATGCCGGGTGCCCAGCCTGGATGCCCTGACCTGGCAGGGAGCTTTCCCTGCCTCACTGCCCACCACAGGGTTGGTGGCCATAGCATGGCCCGGCCATGTCGCTGCCTTCCCGGAGCTGCCTGCAGACCCCCTGAGGTGCCTGCAGACCCCCTGGCCACTGCCAGCAGGCAGGGAGGCCTCAGGGGCGAGAGAGGAGCTGCAGGGAGGCCACCCTTTCCCCTCTGGAAGCAGTCCCGTCCTCAAACCGTGTCTGTGTTCCCGGGCACACGCTGCCAAGACCGGGGCGCCTCTCCTTCCATGGGTAGTGTGGTAACAGCAACCGCCTGGGAAGCACACGGGTGCCCTTGCACTAAAAATAAAGAACTGTCTCTTCAGCTGCTGTTTCACAGAAACACAGAACGGTCAGGGTTGGAAGGGACCTCTGGAGATCATCTAGTCCAACCCCCCCCCGCCAGAGCAGGGTCACCTACAGCAGGTTGCACAGGACGGCGTCCAGGCGGGTTTTGAACGTCTCCAGTGTGGGAGACTCCACAGCCTCTCTGGGCAGCCTGCTCCAGTGCTCCACTACCCTCAAAGTAAAGAAGTCCCTCCTCATGTTTAAGACCGGGGAGGGGCAAAGGCGCTTTTATCACGCCGTGAGCGCCTAAACTTAAGATTCCTCTCCGTGTTTCTCCCCCGCCAGACGGGCAGCCGGCGCCCCGGGGCAGCCCCGCTGGGCCGCCGCCATGACACGACGGCTCCGCGCGGTAGCGGCTGCCGGCCGCTGGGCCTCCGCGGCGGGAGGGCAGCCGAGAGGGGCGCGGAGGCCTGCTTCGCCCTCCTCCTGCTCGCCTCCACGCCCCCTCCCGGCCGGGGCGAGCGGATGGGAAGGAGGCGGGCCGAGGCGAGGGGCGGTGCAGGCCCGGGCGGTAGGCCGGAGCGGCGGGGGAGGCCCGGGCGTGAGCGCGCCGGGGGCTGGCGCGGAGAGGTGTGGGCAGGGGGCGGCTGCGGCGAGGGCCGAGGCCGCACGGAGGGCCCCAGGCCGGTGCGTGCCCACCCCCGGGCCGCCTGTCGCGGGAGCTGAGCGCCGTACAAGACGCCGCGGCGGTCAGCCGGGGGGCAGGGCGCTGGGGAAAGGAAGGTGCCCGGCTGGAGGGGGGGTTCTGCGGTTTCCTTCTCAGGGCGCGTTGCCGAGCGGTTGGCCTGCCCGGCCGGCTGGCGCTTCCCTCAGCGGCCGCTTTGGCCGAGGGCTGGGCCTGCCCCGGCGGCGGGCCGCGTCCCGCGGGCGGCCTGGGCCTGCCCTGCGGAAGGAAGCCCGGGCGCGTTGGTGTCAGCGGGAGAAGCAACGACCGCCTGTGCCGAGCGCTGGGCCCCGCGTTCTTCCTCCTGGCGTGGTACCGAGTACTGAAAACACTGCCCGAAGAACGCCCTCCGACAGCGTTCGCTTTAGGGANGGGGGGGGGGGGGGGCGCGGTGTGCCCTGAGGGCGTCGCTCTGAGCCGCCTCAGGACCGATAGGAATCTCCTAAAATAAGGATGAAAGTATCCACCCCTAATGGCAAATAGATGATGGGAGGAATGTGCAAAAAGAAACAGTCGGTGTGACGTGCAGCCTCTAAAAAATACCCGTTCAATTAGCGCAAACGGTTTCTTTTGGAACTTGACAATAGCTTGGATCTACCTTGAGGTGAAAGCTCTCACAGGCCCCTTGGTTTCACGCCTGTGTGCGGAGACCATAGCAACATGTTGCTGTTGCATTAAGTGAGCATCATAGTTGGTTGTGTCTGTGTGCGAAGAGAGAAAATGGTGGCATATTTCTGAGGAAAGAGTGAAAATACAGAGCACAACTTTCCAGTGAGGTAAACCAGTGAAGTTAGTAGGATAAGGGCAATATGTACCAACAAAATTCCATTATATTTCCTCTGCAGCTTGGGAATCTTGACATGCCCTTCAGTAAGGGCTAATTAGTGAAAAAAAAACCCTTTCTCAATGTCAGTGGTTCCAGTTGTCTCTGCTTGAGTTTCAGATACAACCCCTATGTTCTAGTGTCTTAGCAGCTTCAGCAAGTGCTTCTAGTTTGTCACTTGGCAGCTGTAAACCTTTGGAGGCACGTATGCTACAAATCCATCTGGCAACAACATAGGATTGTAGAGAGGAGCTGAGGCTTTTAGACAACTCTCTGAAGCTCTCTGATGTGCAAAGTATGTGTAAAAAAGTATAGTCAACTTAATGCTGTGCGTCAGTTCATTATTTGTTCTTGATATTGGATCATACAGTCGTGGAATAATTTAGCTTGGAAGGGATCTCTGGATGTCATCTAGTTCAACTTCCTGCATAAAGCTGCATTATCATCAAAGATGGAGCAGGTTGCTCTAGGCCTTGTCTGGTTGAGCTTTCTCTTGAAGGCTTTAAAATGGAGTTAAAAGTTGGGTCTGAAATTTAGCCAAATTTGGAGCTAAGTGCCCCAAATTTTGGAAAGCTACAGAGTATTGAACATTCTGAATGAAATATACTCTTCCTTGGTTAATTGGAAGTTGTGTTTCCTTTCCATTTTTGGTGTTGTGATTCTGGTTCTCCAATTGTGCAACAGTCTTCAATGTGTACATTCTCGGAAGATAAAAAGCAAGCAGAAGGGTATATTTCCCCATAGCACACATTTTCTCATAGTAGATACAAACCCGAAGTATTTTTAAAGTAACATTTCTCTGTACATTAACAAAATCAAAAAGGCTGATAAACCACATTAAATTTGAAAGGTTCTTAGTATTTTGCCTGTATAATGACTTATTTATTTAAAGGCTAAAGTACTGAGTCCTGCATTCATAGAGGTGCAGTGTAATCAGCTTCATTTCTATGTCCTTAACAGCATGAAGTTCTTCCTGTGCAAAACCCAGCTTTTGTGCCTTACTTGCCCACTAAATGAATTAAATATATTCACTCAGTGAGTCAAGGTCGATGGAATGAAGATAGCTGATGTAAGCCTTTATCTATCTTAATCATTCTTGTGGTGTCACAGTGTTTCTTAGCCTGTGAAGTCAGTCTTTGAAGAAATCCCAGCATTACTATTTGCACTGCTCAGTATCTACAGGTCCCAGGTAAAATATTCTTTATAGAAGAGTTTTAAATACAGTGAAAGCTTCCTGGAGAAGCTTATTCTCTAAGTAGGCAAGAGAGATGAAGAGTGAAGGAGAAAAAGATAGTAAGATAAACAGAAGTGCCTGTGCCATTGTACCTTCATGATGTGTCTTCTAAATGTCATCTGTGTTTTTCTTAAGTACTCAAGTTAAAAATATACTGACATCTTCTGAGGGGAAAAATTATAGAAACTCAATGGTTATATTAGTTGTGGGATTGAACTTTTCACCTGCTAATGCAAATAATTTCAGCCGACACTGATGGCCCTGCTGAAGCTGTAGATAAAAGCACAACCTCAGCAGAAGCAGTTCTCAGTGTCCTTAGGACTCCAGAGAAGGTAAGACTGAAGGGTAAAACAAGATGAAAGAACTTGCAGCAGCTCAGCCCTTCCTTTTGTGTGGAGAGTGTAGTCACGGCACCCCTTACAAGACTTGGCAAAATTTCCACCATCCTATTTCAGCTTTTTTCTGCCAGGTGGTAGCTAGTCCACCTACACTAGGGAATGTCAAACTACATTAGGATGTCATTTGAGTCAGTATAAATACCAGTACTTTGACAACACGATTGCATGCGTATCTCTATAAATATGCCCCTTTATACTCACAGCATATTAAGTATCCTGTTCCCATTCAAAGTTAAAATTTCCAAACACTTTTGTATGTAGTCTTTTAGGTGTGGTGTTAAGATTATGTATGCAAAAATCATGTTATTATAGTTGTTCTCAGAGCCACCTTTTCTGTCAAAGTCATAATCGATATCCAAAGTATATATGTGGTACCTCTGTTGAGTGTAACCTCAAGATGAATCTCCTACTTAATACCTTCCCCCCCCCTTTTTTTTTATGGGATTTAAAAAAATCTTTGCTTGTCTTATTATAGATATGTGGAATGAATGAAGAAACTTTAGAGGCAGCTTCTCCCTTTGTTCCCCACAGGAAAAATGAGCCTTTGTTTCTGTTTTGTATGAGCTAAAGCAGTCCCTGTGGTTATCTTATGATTCTGAATTGATCCTGCTGTGGCATCTATAGAATCTCTGTGCCTGTTCCTTACTTCTAGGCAGCAGGGCTGCAAATTGCTATAGCTTCTTCTGCCAATTAAGATTTCGTCTAATCCCTGCTTTTTTACACACCCCAGTGTGACCCCGCTTTGGCTACAGGAATAAGGAATATTCTGATAGAGCATCTCCCTAAAGCATCAGGGTTTACCACAGGCCTCAGATTCAAGTCCTCATAACCTTTGAGTGCATCTCTACGTTCACGTTATTGTATGTTTTCAGACATGATTTTCTGTGAAGCTGATTATGAAGCACACAATAGGGATTTTTTTGTGCATCTATTCTTAAGTTACTCGTTCATGTTTTATGGCAGCTTTTCATGGGATTCTACAGTATACTTTGCATTTCTTTCCAGCTTTTGAGAGATTGATAAGTAGGGTTCTTTAAGTTTCAGATTTCTGGTCTAGGTTGGTATTATTTAATACTCCACATGTTTATTTCCACTCTCTGATTTCAGAATCTGTCAGGACTTGCAGCAAAACAACTTCACAAAAAGAGGCACCTTCAGAACAAAGATGAACATCGGGAAAGCTTACGCTACCTTTAACATCAGCAATGGAACAGATCTAGCTATTGGATTTACCTCTTCTGCAGTAGCTGTTGTTCTATTTGGGACAAACTTTGTGCCTGTTAAGAAATTTGATACTGGTGATGGTAAACTTATTTATATTCTTTTGATGGTTTTGGTATTCTTGCTAATAGGAATAATATTTTGCCAGCAAATATGAGAGTTTCTTTAGCTCGAGTTATAAATGTCATCACAGCTTTAATCCGTAGAGCATGTTTTAATTTTCTTTGCTACTGTTAGGGTATAAAGCAATTATGTATTGGTTCAAGATGTGGCAAATCTTTAGAAGAGCCTTTTGATGTGTTATTGTGCACTTCGACAGTGATGATGTGCATTTCATAAGCATTTCACAATGGAAAGTGAAATGTCCTTTCTTGTACCCTTGTGGGGATTCTCAAATAAATACAGTGGGTTTTATCCTGTAGAAGTTGATGGACTTTGGACTACTGCCTTTCAATTGTGGACCTAACTTAATCAAAATTTGAAATTTTAATACTTTTATCTGGTGTCTCGGTAAGAGGAAACAATTGCTTCTATTTCCTAGTTGAAATTTTATCACTTTACTCTACTAGGCTCATGTTGTATTTGCACGTTTATACGTAGCACAGTCTGTTACCAGATCCCTGGCTGAATAAATCTGCCATTATGTTGCTGCAATAATAGTATTTGCATTACAGGCTGGATATAACCTCTCTCTCTTCTTTTTGCCAAATGTGGTCATAACAAGGCTAGACTTCAAAGCAAAAGTCTTAGCTCAGCTGGCATAAAGTTAACTGGTCTGCCTAGTTGACTCTTAGAGAATCCACAAAGGTAGAAGAGATCTGTCCAAAGTTTTTATCAGCCTCAATGTCCTGGATTAGTGGAAAAACCTGAGCTTTGAAGGAGTTTTGTCCTGTGCAGTCATCTGTGTTAGCTGCTGCTAGGGTCCTCTTTGTTAGAAGCCTGTCAAAATTTTCCTATGTTTGAGAATCAGGGCTTGTGTAAACTTGGTCCAGCAAAGTGTCTTTTGCAGCTGCATATGAAGAATGCATGGTAAGGAAAAGTTTGACTAAATTATAATGCCCCACCCTAAAATACATTTTTTTAATATATTCTAACAGGGTTCCCTGAAATTCATAAAGGAGGTGGCCACCTTTCAATTTTTCTGTACTATTTTATCTAAACCATATTATTGTGAGAGATTCACACATAGAGTATTCTACAAGTTCTCCATTGTGTGTGTTTGATTTTTCCATAGGCATGTTCTTCCAGTGGATTCTCTGTGCCTCCATATGGGTAGTTTCTTTGGTGGTCAATTTAATCCAGAATTGCCCGCGGTTTTGGCCTCTGGCTATGGTTGGTGGTTTTGTGTGGGCTACAGGTAAGGATAAAGAGATTCTATTTCTTGAAACACAAAGTAATCCTAATGCTTCATAAAAAAACAGAGATAAAAACTTTTCCATATATAAGCTAGTAGTTATTTGGTAGTTACTTGGCTTTTTAAGGTCTCGGTATTAATGGAGCTGTACCCTTATAGGAAATGTTATTTTATTATGCTTATTTTATAATCACCAAATTCACACCAAAAATAACTTTAAAAATGGTATTGAGGAAAAGTCCATGTTTAATGTATTTATTTTTTAAAAACACTGCTTCCTACCACCTTGTAGTTGCCTAAATTTCTTTGTCTTCTGCACAGTCACAGAATCTAAAGCAGAAATTTACAAAATCACAGTCTAGTTTTTAACTGATTTTAACTTCTTTTTTTGTATTTCAGGCAACATTACAGTTGTCCCAATTGTTAAAACTATCGGCTTAGCTCTTGGTCTTTTGATATGGGCTTCTTTTAATTTGCTGACAGGTTGGGCAAGTTCAAGGTGAGTATGTTAACATCTTAAGTCATACATGATTAATCTTGCCAATTCTTCATTAATAACTGCAATGAAAACATCATCACCAATAAAGAGGATTTATCATATAAGACCTTTTTCCCTCTCAGTGGAAAGTACTCAGGTTAATTATTTTTTTTGTTTCCTCTGTCTCAGTGTGACATCAACATAATTGAGTGAATAAATAATGTATTTGTTAATGTAAAAATACTACACTGTTTGTATATTTTTCTATAGCATGGCTGATAAAATAATTTAAATTAAATTCAATTTTTAAATACCCAGATTAAAAAAAAATCAATGTAAATTAAATTAGTTTAAAGATTATTTTTGTAAAGTAGACATAGCTTTTTGCAAGCCAACTGAAGCACCAATCCAATATTGCAAATATAAGCTTAAACAGAGTTATTTATATGAGTAAACATTTCCAAGACTGGGTTATAATTTAACTATTTGTATGCAGTCAGTGCAACTAAGTGAAACCGGTTAAGTATTCCAGGTTTGGTTGGTTTGGAATTGACCCAGAAGAGGTATCAAGACCAATTTTAAATTATATTGGAGCTGGACTTTCGCTATTAAGGTAAAACTGTATTCTTATAATAAATTTCTGTAATGTAATATATTTAATAACCACAGGGACAATTTGACTAGAGGGCAAATGTATTGTAGTATTTTTTGCAAATTGATTTACTGCAGAATTCATGAGCTATCCATACCTAGCTGCTCGGTGTTGTATTTCAGAATAGAAACATACATGATATCCAGTACAGCGGTGAAATGGTTAGTCATAAACACAGAAATGTATTTTTATGCTGGTAGGCATGTTCCAGGCAAAGCAGTGATGCACTGACTGTTTCCCTAGCTAGGTTATTCCAATGGTTCACTTTCCCCAAATTTTGTGTGAAAGGAAAAACTGACTAGAAGAATCACTGTGAGATTTCTGATCTGACTTTGCTCAGTCAGGCGTACCAATCCTTCCTTTTAACTGCAGATTATGCCACAGGACCGCTTCCCAGATTTGCAAAGCCCAGAAGCTTTTCATTATCTCCTGTCCGTAATAGCTCCCTCTCTTGTAATTCTTAAGCCACACTTACAACGGCTCCCAAACAAGGGCTTCCTTTGGGATCCTCAGAAGGACATCTACTCTTATTTTTTGTTTATTATTTGTATGAGTGCACATTTTTGTCCAAACACAGAGGAAGGAAGGTGTCTCTTCTGTAGCAATGTTCTTGCTTTCCAGCTGGGTGGCCAGGAAGGTCTTTCTAGGAACATAATGGTGGCCCTAAATCCTAGGGGCAGTAGGCTTGCCATAAGCGTGCTAAGCAGCGGGTGCACGTAATGCCTTTAGGAAAAGAAGGGTGTTAAGAATGTGGAGATCATGGAGCCATTCTTGATTGCTAGAAGAGAGCTGCTGCCTTAGATTCGTGAATTTTGCTTCCACTCTTCCTCTTTCCTAAGAGTCTGCAGCTTTTTACCTATTACCCTTACATGTCCCACATGATTTTTTGAGGTACTCACAAAATAGTAGCAGTACTATTCCTGCCTGATGAATTCATTCAGCTCACCACCTGCTTCCTGCCTGTTTCTGAGATATCATGGAGAAGTGATCAACAGGGAAAAAGATAGTGACCAAACATGTTTTCCTGGCAAGCTGTGCAAAGCCTGTGTATCTTGCTCTGCAGAACTCAGAAGCGTGTATTTCTTTTTAGCCTCCTGTGTGGAACCTGTATGTGTTTGTCTAGTCCCTCTGGAGGAAGCTGACATCCTTTTATACCTATTCTTGTTCCTTCAGTAGGAGATGAATCATCCTTCACATGGAGACATTCTGTTTACAGTTACGAGAAGGCATTCCTGAATTATTAAAATATCTTTCATAAAAATAAAAAACAGATCCTGCCAGTTCTGGTTACATGTATTTACCTGATTTCCTGGAGCTGGGGGTACAAGTAGTAATGTTACCCTTTCTTCTTCATTTTATTCACTTAGTGCACTGGAGCACCACTGAGCAATACTCCTTCTCCTTCCACATATGCATGATGCCCTGTAGGAGCAGTATTCCCTCACTCGCATGTGGCAGAAGACTAAAACCTAACTTTTTTCCTCGAGCACAGAGCCAATTCTGTGCAGGTTTAAGCTGTTCCATATAGAACTTTCATGCAGATGTTCCATTGTATGTGTGGTTTAGTACAAAAGGGCACTGTTAACTAAAGCAAGTGTTGTTAACATGTGGTTGTTACTACAAACTGTAAAAAGGAGACATTTCAATCCCATTACATAACAGAGAGATCTATAAAGTGATACAAAGAGTGATTTATTTACTTTCACTTAAGTTAAGACTGTTAAAAGCAATTGCATTTTTAAAATATATTGAAGTGACTCTAGGGCAATAATGAAAATAAAGTAATATGCCTCCAAATGTAACTTTTGTCTCTGGACACTAAATGTTATGTCCTTATGAGCTGACGTGGTATTTATTGATGTGTTTTTCTCTTTTGAGTGCTGTCATATTTCTTTTTATAAAAACAGAAGTCCAGAGTTCTTCAGCTTCATTAGAAAGCACGCCTTTACTGAGAGAAAGTGTGAGTACTCTACAGTTGTTATTTTACAGAAGCGAAAGCACATATCCATTTCAAAACAAAAAAAAATTACTAATGTTAACCAGATTTGCTAGGATTTATGGTAGACTGCATAAAACTACATAAATATGCATTGATTGTATTTAATTTTTGGATCTTGTATATCCAGTCAAATGTGAGCAACAGAAAAGGTTTTCCCATCTGTTTTTTCTCTATTGGCAGCTTTACATGGCTTAGAAGTCTTTCTTCATTATGACAGAGATTATATAAAAGACAGAATGTATTACTTTCCTATTTGAGAAGAGGAAGCAATTTTAATTAAAACTTAACTATAAAACTAGAAGGGTGCTTAGGTGAAAGGCAATTGTGTATAACTTATCCACCAGATTTTTGCCACATTAGAGAGCCAGGAGACTGTGAAGAGTCGTTGATTCTCAGCATCGGCTGTTGCTCCTGTTGGAAGCGAACTAGGGGTGCCAGATTGGCTGTCCCTCCTTCGGAACTCCAAAGTATGCAACAAAAGCTGGAGAACAATAGGCTCCTACTACCATTGTACCTTACTGTAGGTACAATGCCCTAGGTCAGTGCTCCGTTGCTACCTGAACAGAGAGCCCCTCAGAGTTTTCTAGCTGTGCTCAGTGCTCACTAGGGGTTCTAGTCTAGCAGACCAAATCACAGAAGACAATCTGATTGCAGGATTAGAATAAAAGGACGCTGCAATTTCTTTGTGCTGCAGACAGGGGTGTTAATGTCCCTGTTTGCAAATACCTCTAATACTCTGATAGTAACACCGGAGCTATCGAGAAAAGGCCAAACCACATCATAAATAAAATCTATAGATTAAATCATTAATCAAATTTAAGGAAGGACAAGTTCTGAAAGTCAGATCTGCCTGCATGCAGATTTAAAAAAAATGCTAGGGAGTGCTCTATTATGTAATAAACCGAAAGTCCATATCCAAACTTGTACTTGTAAACTTTGAGGTAGGTAGATCCAATTATTAGTTTGTTTTATTAAAAAAAAAATCCACTTTCTTCAGAGTATTTCTGTAAATTCCTTATGTTTCTCCTGCTATTTTCATTTTATTTTCTTAGAGCAAAACTGTTCTGTTTAATACAATGTTTGAGATTTAAAAAAAAAAAAAACAACTAAACTTATGTGAAAACTCTTGGTTTTTTGAAGTCTATTAATGTTTCTGAAGATACTTCTGATGACTCATGGGTGAACAGACTTTCTCCAGCAAAAAAGAGACTCATGTAAGTTATTAACAGTTCTTTTACTGGTGCAGGCCAAGTAGCCAGAGGAAGTGGTTGAACAAAGCGAAAGAGCAGAATTTGGGTCCTAATGCACTAATAAATAACAGTTTTTAAAGTATTAGGATAGTGTGTATATCTATATATGAATAGCTGCACAACTAATTAGATTTCCTTTGCACTGTTGCGTGTGCTTTACCTTACTGATTAAGTATTAGTTACTGCTACAGAAGAACAACATTTGGCAAAGTAAATAGCAATAGCAACTAAGTAATTACAGTGCTGTTTTTTCTCACCTGGCTGATTAGCACTACAGGGAAGAAGGAGCCTATGCTAATAACATGCTTCCAGGTGTGGTTTCCAAGTGAATACATCTGGAGAAGGCGTGGCAGTATGGTAAGGAGACAGCAGAAGTGCTGCAGGTGAAAGCAGCAGCTAGCGAGGAGCTAGTATGAGGAGTGGAGACAGCCAAGAACATGATGATCTGGAGGTGGAGAAGGGGACTAAAGAGGCAATGAACCTGGGAATAGTTATAAAGAATATATAGACTGAAACAGTGAAGCTGAGGGTGGGAGCACTTTAATTATATTTTTGTTTGTTTTCTCCTAGCTCTGCTTTTAGGAAATCCTCGTTAGTTGATTTCTCTTGTCGTTAATCTAGACTGCAGGCTCTTGGGGCAGGAATTGTCTGTGTTACATGGCCACAGACTATAGGAGAACTAAGTTACTGTTTTGAACCATTTCTACAGTAGAAAATAAAAATGTGCTAAAATGTATTATTTTTGTAGTGTTGCTAGCAATTTTCATATGATATGCAGTCTTTAACTGCAATACTGGACTTAAGTGTATTGTCTATTTCCCTTACTAACACTAGGGAATTAACATTAATTTTTGCTCTTTTTAAAGAGGGTGTAGCCTGGCTGTAGTAGCTGGAATACTCTACGGTTCCAGTTTTGTACCAGTACTTTACATCAAGGACCATGGAAAAAGGAATGAAACTATATACACAGGAGCAAGTCAGTTTGGTAAAGGCTAATAGATCACTTCTACATTATTTCATCAGTATATTGTGTTCTGCTGCTTTTTTAAAGGCATGGAGTGAAAATCTTGATACGCCTGAAAACATACTGTGACAACTTACCAGTTCTGCACTATGTTATATATTGTCGTAATCCTAGTACTAGCACTCCCTTTTCCTCAGAGGTGAATTGCACCATTAAAATAACGGTGAGAAACAGCCCAGAGGATACCATACTTAACTCCTAGCTATGTTTCAGAAGGCATTAAGTACTATCACCCTCAAAATACAAAGGTTGTGTGCCCAAAACATGAGGTAAACAAAGGCACATGCTGTACCAATTGCCAAATTAGTACACCAGTAAATGAAGAGAAGGTTGATCATAACTAATGAGAAGAGATATATAACAACAAAGTAATTAAAACCTTGTACTTTTTGAAATGGAAAGCTTTTAACATAAGCCTAATTGCCAATTTCAAACAACATTTCCCCAGAAATGTTTTGCTTAAGATTCAGTGTATAGTCTATCAGGTAATACCAGCAGCAGCTTAAGAGCTACGTATTGCTGAGACCACATAATGTTGCCATTAAGAAATTGTTATGTCACATACAATTTCTCTTGAATACTATGACTTACATATTCCCCAGCCAGACAAAACAGATGTTGTCATTACTGTAGCTGCCTTTCCTGTTTAGAATTTACAACTCCAAGGAGGTAGAGATCACCTTGCTACACGCTTCTGCTTTACCATGTTGGAAATACTCTTCTTTCGCGCATATGAAGTCCATAAAGGATTTATTATTGTTAATGATTATAGTGATCAAAATTGTGATACATTTTTCAAGATAAAAAGGCCAGGTTGGATGGGGCTTTGAGCAACCTGGTCTAGTGGGAGGTGTCCCTGCCCATGGCAGGGGGATTGCAACTAGGTGATCTTTAAGGTCTCTTCCAACCTAAGCCATTCTATGATAAAAAAAGGACAAAAGTGTGCTGTGTTTAGCTTACACAGTATGTGCAGTTGTTTTTACTTTAAATGTACAGAAAAGAAACAAGGCTATATACAGGAATACAAATATGGATGGTCAGGAGAGAATGCAATTATGTAAAATCCCCACCCCAGTTTTGTAGCCTCACCTGAGGATTTTCTTAAGATTTTAATAAATTAATTCAGTAGTTTGACTAATAGAATTCCGAAAATAACAACTCACAGAAATGCCTAAAAGTTTGTAAAAACTGCTAGGGTCAACACAGCAGTTAGTTCACATTTAATATATGTGTGATTGACCAAATCCATGCACAGTCAGACTGGCAGCTGTGTTCGTCATAATCACAATTGAATTTGGTTTGTTAGCAGTAGCACCTAATGTGGTTTTGTCTATGTGAATGCTATCAGTGAAGTAAATTTAGTTAAAATTAATAACTGATGGTTTAGACTAATATAGTTTTGTAATTTCTTCTTCAGATTTAGATTATGTTTTTGCACACTTCAGTGGAATATTTCTCACAAGTACCATCTACTTTTTGATCTACTGTGCAGTCAGGAAAAATAAACCTAATGTTTATCCCCAAGCCATATTGCCAGGTATGACTGTTTTTTAAATTACAAGTTAATTTCAGTCATTTCTTCTGACTGTTTTGCAGTGATTAGTTCAAACTATGTGTTAGAATTGTAGTTTGCCTTTCAAGTCTCTTCGTTTGACTTTTTGTCTCTTTTGAAAGATCATTCCTACTAGGTTAACTAATTAAGGTTAGGAAACAATGGTAGATTTTACTCTAAATCTGAAACTACAACAAAATGACATTGCATATGGTTGTCGTGGTTAAGCCCAATTCGCCAACGGGGAATCTAGGGGACCCCAGATGGGACCNCAAAATGACATTGCATATGGTGGATTTTCAAAAACTGACTGTGCCAGAGTGGAAAGCCCATTGCCCAGAAAACTGTGAACTTTAATTAATTTGCTACTTTAGTTGGAGTAGCTGATTTTATCTCTTGAGCTTTGGTTTAGATTATCAGAGCCAGCTTGTTAAAGTAGTTAACATACTAAAATACATACATACAGTTTCTGTATTGTGCTATAAATATAAATGTTCCACAAATTGCTGTCTATACCTTGCTGTGTATGTTTTTGATTGGGATTTATTTTTCTAGGGTTTGTTTCTGGTGTGCTTTGGGCAATAGCCAATTGCTGCTGGTTCATAGCCAATCACTATCTCAGTGCTGTGGTCAGCTTTCCAATAATTACCGCAGTAAGTATATAAAAAGAAATAACCCGTGACTAGAATTAAAAGTGAAGGATTTTTTTTCCTCCCATTGATGGAATAAGGTTGAAATTATGATGTGTCTAGAGCATTTTAATCAAGAGTACCTATTGCCTCTTCTGCTCGTTTGTGCTAGCCTTTGATTTTTTAGAAACATGCATGACTGTGAAAAGCACCATCTTGGTCAATGCCAAGCATAAAAAAACAGAAGGATTGAAAGTGCGAGTCTTTAGGTTATATAAAAGCCAAAGCTCTGTAACCAGAACTATATCAATATTAAATAGTAAACTGAAGTGATTAAAAGAAGAAACGTTTTATGCTTTCATCCCAGGAAGTACATTTTGTTCTGGATGTTTTCATTTGTGATTTTTATCCTCTAGCAGTCATTTTGCTTGATTAAGTCAAGTATTTTTTCTTTTAACAACTCTTGAACAAACAGAATAGATTATGTATTGCTGAAAATAATGTTCTTATGTAAATGAGGGAAAAATAGATTTGCCCGTTTTGTCTGGTTTATTCCTATTTATGATACTGTACCTTTAAAGCACTGTTAATTTCCAGAAGCTGCATAAATTCCCATCACTAGGTACAAATAAACTTTGCCTTTACTCTCTTGTCAGTGATGCAAAGGTGGATAACTTCTGGCAAATGAGAGTTCATAAATATCAAAACCGAAGTTTTGCTGAACCGCTGTATTTTGGAAGCAAACTAATGAAACGTTAATAGGGATTAAGCTTTGCCTCAAGATGCAGTAAATCAGAATAAACTCTGCATTATGGAATGAAGAAAAAGACTTGGGATCGTTCTAATTAGAAATTGAAGGATTAATGGAAAGCAGCTTTAGTAACTTAGTTATCAGCATGCCTAAAGGGCAAGGATATAAAATCACAAAATGGAAAATTTAAGGACAGCACTGATGAGAAACTGCCAATCTAGACCACAGGTTCAGAACTACTGCTTTACTTCATCCTAGAGAGAATTTCAGACAGCTATTCATCACATGCCTTTAACAATTTGTTTCATTTTTATAATGCATTCCTCTCAGAATGTTCATTATCTAGAAAGTGAAATAACACCTCAGCTATTGTTCAAGTAATAGTTGGCAGTTTCACTAGGGAACAGCACCCACAAATACATTCGGCATGTGACACTGTTTCCTGCTGGCCTAAATCTTTGTCCTATCAGCTGTACTCATGATGGAGAGAGGAAGATCACTGTCCAAACATCTGTCAAGTGTTTCTGAGAGCAGTCCTAATGGGAAGCATTAACAGAGCCAGTTTTCACTTCATATTCAGATAATATTTTCTCATCAGTCGTGAGAATTCAGATCACTGCTCCCACAGGGGAAAAACTATATTACCAGGAGTGCCTGGAAATTATCATTGTGTATCACTGCTGTTAGCTAGGAAATCTGTACAACAACATCACAGATAATCAGTAGTTTTCCTGACCTGTCTATCTGGCCAGCTTTGTGCTTTGTCCAGATGCCTGCTATACAGGAAATACATTTATGTTCCAGTCCCTTGATATCATACTGAGCGATAAAAATCAAACTTTGTCCAACTAGTTAGTCATGCTAATAAAGGAAATGTTAGGAATATCCATGGTAGCTGCCAATAAACCTGAATAGTCCTCTGAAATGTGATAACATTGTGGACTGTAGTTTAGACTAAAGTGAGGCATATTATTTGGACACTACTAAAAGAATGTATAACAGCAAGTGCAGACTCCACAGTGTAATTTAGAAAGAAATTGTGCCTTTTCTGAAAAAAAAAAACAAACTCTTGCCTCTTTAGCCCTTCTTGAAGATTTTATTGTGTTTTACTTCATAAAGATTTAAGTGATGTTTGTGCTTTTGCCATGAGTGCTGTAATTATATGGAATGGAAAGGACTAAATTTATTATCCAGACAAAATTCAGCCAGCATGAGAATGATAATGAGAAGGCAGTACATTTTAATGAAATGCTGTAATGTACAAATGAATCTTATTCTTTAGGGTCCTGGCCTTGTTGCTGCAATGTGGGGAGTCCTTGTATTTAAAGAAATCAAGGTAATCTCATTAAGTCTCTTATCGAGTCTCTCTTGCTTGTCTTTAGCTCTAGGAACAGCAGGACTTGGTATACAGCTGTATCTCTTGGATTTCTCCTCCTTACATGAAGCTGAAAGTCATATCATGCAGTACTAAGTTTTCCATGAAAGATGAATAACTCTGAACAATTTATACAGGAATGAAGATTTGCATTCCATAACTCTATGAGTAGGAGTGGGAGTAAATGAAGACTCTAGCAGGGCCAGGAAGCAGGATGCCAAGCACAGCCTGAAAACCGTCTTTATTTGAGTCAGTTCTTTCAGTGGGTGCAAGGGAATGAGCTGTTTTTGTAATAATCATATAGACAAGTAGGTTAGACTTTTAGCATCAGGTTCACCAAAGGACCAAAAAATGAGACGTAGGTTAGTTGGCCTTGCTAATTACAGTATAATGTAGAGATTCTAAGCTGATATGGCAGTGATTGCCTAGAGCAGGCTAATTACTGGATGTTGATATATATGGCAGACGTTATTTTTCTAGTGGAATTTGAAGCATTGAACGCCAGCAGTGTAATCCTCAGATTCCCTTAGCTAATCTGTCCAGGATCCATAGGTACCTAATTTGCCATTAGGGATCATCTTTCACAGTATTTTTGGTGACTGCGTAAAATGCGTTAGGCATCCTTTGATCAGTAAAAGAAGTTCTCTCTCTCTCCCACTGCAGATTAATGTTACACCACACTAGAATACCATCGTGTTAATTATCCAAATCTTTGTGACTCACCGGATCTTTCATCCTTTTCATACATTTTAGTATAGTCTCTGCATAACTGCTTACTGCTAAAAATAATAGACAAAGGCCTTTAAAAATACTTTTAAACATTGCTGAATTAATTTTGTGAATATTTTACTAAGTGTATGGCATCATAGATTACTTGTATTAAACTGTTTTGAACAACTAATATGTTACAAACATTATGTGAAATAAAATGGTATAAAATTTACTATTTCATGTCATGGTTTTATTACTTTTGTCATAAAATGAAACCTTAGTTCTTTATTTTACTTTTTTTGTGAAGTGTTATCTATTATGACAACATGATATTTTTCTTTTTCTCTCCCTTTGCCTATCCAGGGACTGAAAAACTACGCGTTACTCTCAGTAGCATTTTGCATCATTTTGGCTGGATCACTCTCCACGGCTTTTTCTAAAGTTTGAAAGGATCTTCTGGACCAGTAGATGGTGCTACTGTTTAATATAATCAGAAAGACAATATTGGTGTATCGCAATACATAATAATTTTCAAAATGTATGTCCAACATTTACCCTAACTTGCTTCAGGAAAGTGAAAAAGAAAACCTTTGCTAAATGTTCCCATTTGGCATGAAAGAAAATCTGGAAATGTTTGGTTTTGCATTTCTTCAAACAGTAAGAATATAAAAGAATTTCACTAAATACAGCTAGATGATTTTATAGTTACTAATTTGGGGTTTTTTGGTTCAGGTGCTAAACTTCATGTCATCATAAATTACAGTTCACTGTTGGGATGGTGGATAAAGGAATTTTAATTCTTAGTCTGTAATACTGTATGTATTTGCAATATGGTTTGGTTTATTATAATGTTTGGTCTTACTGACTTGAATATAAAATATGTCTTGGCATATTCTTTGTGGAAATGATACACATGAAGATGTGAAGCATTTTTTTATTGAGAACCATTATTCTTTAAAGTTATCTGTTTACATAAAAACGTCATCTTCCAGTCACTTCAGAATTTTGAAGGAAATACAAAAAAAAAAAGGTGCTGTGAAACTTTTGTTTGCTGCTAAACTGTTTAGTTGTGAGAACATTATGTAGAAATCAGGACCAGGATACAAATAGTTGAGGAAGTTGGTTTTTTTTTCGTTTTGGTTGCAAGTAAACATTACATTTCTGTGTTGCAATAAGAGCTAAGTGCGTGGTTCAGAGTTTGTTTCCAGATAACTTTGGGCATTTTCTGTATACTTTCTTTTCTATGTGGCATATTCAAGTCTTAAAAATTATATATGGCAATATTTATTACATTGAAGCATTATGCTAAAACTACCCAATCATTGTTCTACCCAAAGCAAGGTCATCTATATGAAAATCACTTCTGACAGTTGTTGTTTACTTGTTTCTTTAAAAAAAAACAAATAAAATAAGTAGGTTTCACAACATTTTTAGGTGAACTAGCCAGCTTCTACCTACCTGTCCTGCTAGAAAGCTGTAATATTCTAAGGAGATTCCCTATGAGGAATGTTATGTCCATTGTTCCATGACTACCACCAATGTGGAGAACTGTTTATTTTCATTCTCGTGGCAGCTAATGTTTCTATATGCAAAGAATGTTGTCTGAACCTCCCCTTAGTCTTTTCTTCAGTATATTAGATAACCCCAGTCCTGCAGTCTTCCCTTGTTTCTAATGTACTCATCATTTTCCTTGCTCTTTCCTGAGCTTTCACTAAGTGGACTAGATCTATCTAGAAAAACTAGACAAGGCAGTCAGACTACAGTCTTACAAAAACCAAGAACAGCAGTAAGATTTTATTATTTTTTTTTTCATCCACCTTGCAAACTCTGTTCGTGGTTGCACATCATAGTATGACACTTTGCCATCACGGCTTGATATTGTTCACATGTTCAGATTGCAATCATAATTTCTCCTTTCTCACTTCCACCCTTCTTTGTCTACTATATATCAGACTTGATCTTAGAACTGTTACTTAACCTGCTTTTTCCCATCCTGTATTGTTTATTCCTACCCAAGTGTCAGAACTTGGTGTCTGACAGGTTTTTCCACCCTTAGGTCATGTCTCTGATTTTGCTCTGTATGGTAACCCTGTCCTCCAACACGTTGGCAGCATTTTCCAGCCAGATGTCATCTGCAAATTTAGTAAACATACTTTCTAACTTTTGTAAATAATTCATGAAAATGCTGCATGATACAGACTTCTACTTACTTTTTGGCATCTAATGTAATACTTCTTTTCACTCGGACAGGGAACAATTGATTACTTCTTTGAGTACAATTTCCCTCTGTCTTACAGTGGTTTTATTTAGACTGCATTCTCCCAGCTTTTATGTAACATCTGATACTGTTGTTCAGGTCAAGATACATGTTGTGTACCATCCTAATACCTGATACTGGCAAGAAAACTGGTCAGTTTTCTTTCCAGTATCCCAGTCAGACACAATTTCTTCTTGACAGATCCTTGACTGTTACTTACCTCGCCATTATTCTGTTGACTCAGACAAGGAAGAGTAATTTGTTCACATCATAGAATCATAGAATCATAGAATGGTTTAGGTTGGAAAGGACCTTGAAGATCATCGNATTCTATTGACTCAGACAAGGAAGAGTAATTTGTTCACATGTTTTTGAAATAACTTGATTTAAATTGGACATTTATAATTTACCTGGATCTGTTTCCCCTCTTCTTAAAGATCACAAGAATTTCTATATTCCTGGAATATACCCCATGCCAGAAAATTGCTGATAAACGAAGAATTGGCAAAACCAAAATACGGTGTTCTCAGGCTCCTCTGCTTTACAGATATGCTTTAATATGTCAGTTCTTTCCCAGTCACTAATAGTTCTTATTCCTCTGTCACTCTTCGCAGTTGTGTTAACACTGACTGTGTGTTGTCTGTTTAAGTAAGACTGAAGGAACAAGGGTGCTGTGCACTGTAGTTTATAATGTCATTGCTGAATAGTGGCAGATTATCTCATATTTCCACACGCTACTCTCAAAAATACTAGTCTTGTAACTCACTATTTTGCTAAAATCATTACAATGCAATACAGTGTTTATAAAGATAGTGTGATTACAGCACCAGTCCACTCCGATGTACCAATGCAATTACTCAGGAAGGATTATGTGTTTAGTTTACTACTGCCTGTAGGTCACCTTCCACATTTGGTTAGAGTCTGCAAGTACAGTCTACGCCATTCAATGAGGTATACTCTTCACTAGGTTGTGCTAAATGAATTACTAATGCCTCAGTCTGGAAAAATGGTTGGAAAATGTTCAACCAGAACTCTCAGGGAGGAGAACCATGTCTGCATGGGCTTGAACAGTGAACTAGTATGTTATCTCTACTGCTCCCAGGGTAGAACTAGCTTTTAAGGAGCATGTAAGGTACATATTGCACAACAGGTCTTCCAGACCCCAGAGATCCCTAGAGCACCTTCAAGGGAGAATAGGAGCAAGCAGAAACAAAGGTCAGAAAATCAAGAGATGTAAGAATGCATGGCATGCTTAAAAACTGAGCTAAGCATCAGAAAACCAAAGACGCCTTTTCTAGCAGAGCAAAGCTCTGGGAGGAAAAATGAACAGTGGAGCAGATGAAGCTGTGTGAAGATGCTATGAGGTTAGGTGTATCACAGAGTGTGCTATCTCCCAGTCACCTTCCACAGCTGGGCAAGCTTCAGTACTCACTGAAGAGTCAGTGCAGAGGGGCTGCTATGCAATTGCTGGTCAGCCTGCACCAACTCTCCTTGCTAATCTGCATCCCCAGCTGTGCGAGGAATAAACAAGCAGGATGCCTCAAGCCCAGTCACTGTGGGACCTAGTTTACCCCTAACCTTGGCCAGCTGTTTCCCATCCTCCACTACAGTGAAGTTCCATAGGCCTTGTCTACTACTGTAGTACCCTGAAGCTCTCTTTTATTTGGTGCTGTGAGTATCCTGAGTGAACGTGTTCTTGGGTTTTTCAGATTTTTAGCCCGTAACTTACGGTGACAGGACAAGCTGGCCACTAGTGCTGTAGTGGAAACGTTATGACAGGTTAGCAAGTAGTAGAAAAATTTGTCCTGGCAGTGCCTGGTTTTACTTGCCTCAATTCAGATTCTGTTTTGCTTGCTGCATTTTTTATTTGTTGTGGTTTAAGATAAGTCTGAAAATGCACAATGAGACTGAATCCGCTACGCCCATCCTTTATAAGAGGACTGGCTCTGTCTTGTGCTTGCGCAAAAAAATGCTTGGCAGTTGAAACGCATTAGGTTTAGGTTTTATTTTTAAACTGTTACCATATACTTCAGTTTGCTTTAACTGAAGAGTCTTTTCTAATATTATCTTAAGCTTCTACTATCTCTCTTGAGGGATGCTCTTAAGTTAATATCTGGTATGGGCCCAGCATCCATCTACTGGATATGATTACAGGGAACAGCTGAATCTTCCAGGGCAGGACCACCTTTATATCTCCTGGTTTCTGTATAAGGTCATTGGCTTTCTGAAACAAACCAAGAAACTGAACTCCTGACTGTAGCAATTGCCATGTAAATGTGTGTACTTTGATGCCATTCTCCAGTCTATATTGTATAGCTGTCAGATGTGCAAACTTAATTTCTGAGTGCTAGGGCGTTAATTAAAATTCTTGTTTGTGAAGGCAAGTATGACCTTTATGAAATGCTTTCTTAGCAGCTATCCTATTAGATTTGTCTTGCCAACAGAAAAAAAAAACAAAACAAAACCACCCCACACCACCTCTTGCAGCTCTTTTCTGTGAAAAATCCCTTGTGGTAATTCATTAGGATTTATAGTTTAAATATGTATTTATTCCAACATATTTTCTTATGATGTTTGCTTGGAATTTATTGAATAAATATTCCACTAATTTCTGAGATATTCTTGTTCTTGAAGTTTTGAGTTTGAAGCAACACTGGTGCTTCTTTCATGTTAAAATGCTGGATTAACAGATATCTGTTTATAGAGCTATTTATACAAAACAGTCTGGCAGCAACAGAGTTTAATGAGAGAAAATTCTACAGCTAATGTAAATTATCATGGCTCTGTTTATATCAGCATGTTTTTATATCAGTGTGAGAACTGAGCCAGAATATTTCTGATTTTTTTATTGGGGTGGGGTGGGTGTTGTTATCTTTTTTTTGTATATATAACTGAAGGAAAAAACAAAAGTTGGACTAAAGTGGAAGAATCACATTTCTTGGAGAAAATTATACTTTCAAATATGTGTTTGTGCCTGTTTAATAACTTCTAAGAATATATTTGAGCTTGCTTTAAGAATTTTTCTCGGGTAATACTTAGAGGCAAACTAGTCTTTGAAATATAGGTAGACTGGGAGTTTCCAAGTAAGAGCTTTGTCCAGTGTTGGGAACCAGGGAACTCACTGTCAGCTTTTTTTAGATTTCCTTTACCTGCTTATTCCTTTTTCCATGTTTATTATCAGTTAATTTTTTGAGACTCACTGCCTTTCTTCCAGATTTTTATTCTGTCATATTCTTAGTAAAATTGATTTCTATCTGGAAAAATAATTTAAATACATTAATTCCTATGTCTTCAAATGTGAACAGTGAAAACTGGCATTTTTTTATCCCTATATACATTTTTATATTCTATCTATATCATAATTCTCTTTTTCAACCAATATTCAAGGTTGATTAAATGCTAGTTCAACAGTCTGACCTGATCCTTGAGCTTTCTTGCATCTGGCATCAAAGTAAAATGACAGCCAAGATGATGCATGCTAGCAATTAGTGTCTTTTTTTTGTATTTTGACCTTGCTTTCAAATAGAAGACTGAAGTTTAATGCCATATTCTGTAATTACTGAATGACTAATGGATTCCACTTTCCTTTAGCTGTATATAATGCTGATAGATAGTGACTGTGGAGCATTGTATTTTAGCTGATACAGCTGAAGTGATGGTTCTTACATTTTTCGTGCTTATCACAAAACATTTTTTAAAAATCTAAAATGTATTTTCTCTTTAAAGTAAACACTGAACAGTTCTTGGGCCTCTTACTGCACCAAAGGGCCTGTTTGAGAGTCTAACCTGGGAGAGGAAATAAGACTCAAAGGAAACGGGACCCACATTAGTCCTGCTAATATAAGTCATTCGGGCAGTCTGACACCACTGTGAGTTTTCAGATTGTGTAGGTAACTCCTAATGATCGTAGGTTTTGGTATTTATATAGGAACCAATACACTAGTAAATAAATAAATTACACTTGGAGATACATTAGCTATTTCCCATGTCCTAGCGTTTTTCATGCTGTGGATCTTCTAACAACATTTCCTGTAGAACTGGGAGACAAAGCACGCAGTTCCCCGGGCCAAAGCAGGGAAGTGGTGGTGAGGGAGGGGGTCTTCACCTCACTACTTAATCAGATGGGAGAACTGATGGCAGTAATGTTTCTGTGCCCTTTGGTTTGCTGTAGTGAGGGCAATAACTGTGTCCCAATACTCAATTGTATTTGAGTCCATTGCCCCTTTAAGGCAAGACTTAAAGGATGTTGTTTATTGTTACCATTCATGGACCCAAGAAAAAATTATAGCCTTTAACTGATGAGTCATTTTTCCTCTTTATTGTTTGCGAATGGAGGCTGAGGAGAGGAGCACTTTTTCAGGAGTTGCAGAATGATAGCTGCTCCCCACCTGTATTTACGTGTCTGAGCTTTGATCCTAGCTGAGGAAGAGCCCCAGGAGTGCAAAGGTCACAGGCTCCTCACAGATCCAGCTTAGAAAGACTGATCCGGTACTTAACTGAATAGTAATATTTCACATCAAGCGATGCCTTGACTCTGCAGTTCATTTTCCAATTGATTTTTTGCGCAATTGAAAGGTTGGAAGTTGTTGTATAAAACCGTATCATGGCTTGTGTTCCTTGAAGCATACTGTGCTCGTCAAGTTCAAAGGAAATACTTTAGACTGTTGGCTTGTTGTGAGTCCTCCAGATGTACTTGCAGGGAGGATGCATAACCTCATCTTCGACTTCTGCTTCAGATGTTTGTGTTTAGCATTTTTAAGTGAGTTAGTTGAAATTTAGTTCATAAATCCATACAAAAGCTACTATTTGTAGCTAACTAAAGCTGTATGTGCTTAAAAATGTGCTCATTTGAGTATTTTTAGAGGATGGCAGCATTTCATATTATGTGATGTTTGTAATATGAACAGCAAGATTTAAAAAAAACATTAAGGACTTGCAACTTGTAACTCTAGCAACATGCATTGTATTTTCTTGGCTTTCAAGAGGCTAGTGACCACAAAACTTTCTTCTTACACTCTTCTGACTTTGCAGACATTGAAGTAAAATGCTTGCCTGTTTTTCTTCTCCACAGATTACACTTATTATAGTTCAGTGCCCGATACATTCTTTTTCTTAATTTAGCAAGCAGCAATCCGTTCAATGAAGCAATAGTGAATTTCACAAAAAGGAGGATAAACTGAACTGTGTATGTGTATTCATGCATGTACAATCTTGTGTTTTGGTGATATCAAGCCATGCTATTCTTTAGCAGATCACACCTTTTCTTTTAAATTACTTTTATTTGGCAATTGCCAATCTTGCCGCGTCCCCTGCATCTCCTTTGTTTAAGGGAAATAGTGGTACCATCAAGATGGACTGATGCAATTAATAGACTTCTGCCGTTGAATCAGGATTTCACTTGTGTTTCACATTATGTGTGTCATGTCGATTTAAGATGCTGCCGCTAACCCAGCTTTTCTACTAACAGACACCTCACAGTGAAACCAGTGGATAGGATTGTGAGGTTTTTTGTGTACTTATGGGCAAAAAATCAGCTACGTTAACGTGCTTTGCTGTGAAAAGTTCGCCTGATGAAATCCTGGGAGTGGTGAATGGTGCCTCAGCTTAGCGCATTAAGAAGAGTATGTCCTTGCTACTTTTTATCTACTTGTTGTGACAGAACTGCTGTTTCCTAAGTTGGTTTTTTTTTTCCTTTTTGTTTTCCTTTGGTGAGAAGATTTAGCTTTAATTTTTACCTGGAGATAAACACTTTGAAATATCTGTAAATTTACTATGCCCTGCCAGGCTTGCAAATTTATTTGTTGCTTGTCCTGTTTAGCATAATTTCCTTGCCTTTATAGATAACATCTTGAGTTTACTAGAAATTCAAACTCTTGGCTGCTGTAAACACAATTTTGCATATGATTTGTTCTTTATCGGCTGTGACTTAGACATTGAGAATTAAATATTGTCTGCTGTTTGTGGTTAGGGCTGTTTAAGGATGTGATGTGTCAAGTTTAGTGGTCTTTCAGTTTGAAGTCTTCATAAACTGTCAGTTTGATAACTGGAGCTGAAAACACAAGAAATATCTGTTCACGGGGCCTCCATGAAGTATGCCCTGACCGGGATTTGGAGACCTCTTACGTTTCTTTCATGAGGGAGAAAAACACCAGCATGGTTGGACTCCAGCTGTAGCTAGATTTCTGTGTAGCTAGAATGCATAAAGAGCTGCTACACCATTAAATCACTTCTGAAAATTTGAAAGGAAGAAAGTACTTCAGAAAAACTATTCCACTCTGTCTTACATTAACTTGTTATGTCTTTGTTGCTAGAAGCATTAGCTTTTAGATTAATGACAACTTGCTGATGAAAAATTATTCAGAATATCAAATTTTAGGACTGCCATCAAAGCATTGCGAAGAATGTCACAGATCCAAGTGACTGAGTTGTGTGCCTGAGTTGTGTGTATCTGCAAAGTACACTGACCCTAAAGGTGTAAATATCGATATGTGTGTCCATAGACATAGGGGGATACACTCTATATTAGATGCTTATAACTAAGAATGATCTGGGGCTTGTTGCAAGTAGCTGTCTGAAAATGTCAACTCAGTGATAAGCAGCAGTTGAATAAATGCTAGTGTATTCAAAATTATTAAACAGTAAATGGAGAAATATCACTATGCCAGTTTACAATTTCAGTTCACTGATCTCTGAAATACATGTATAATGGATTTTTTAAAGTCATAAAGAAACAACATATTCTTCCCTTGTACAGAATAATTCCTTATTTAAGTAGAACTTAAGCCTCAGCCTGAATTACAGAACCAAAATGTGAACATAACACGCCAATACATTAAGTAATAATATGAAGTACACGAATAAGGAATGATTAGTCAGTATGGGTTATAATGCAAGAACAATTGAAGACACAAAATAGTTACAAGAGATGAGGTTTGAAAGATAAAAGACTGACTTTTTCAAAGAAAGCATAATCTGCATTTTGAAACATTCTCAGAAGAAGTAGTAGACATTATTATTATAAATAGGTTCTGAAGCAATGAATGAAAGATAAAGCCATTTCTATCGGTCACAACAGCTGATCTGAATGGAACCTTTGGCTCAAGCCTTTAAGGCACCTGATTTCCAGAAGGTGGTATTTCCTGATAGAAACTTTTTAGTCCCAGCCATAATCACTCAGACTGGTATCTGCAGATATTGCAGATAAATTCATTTCATTAAGATGGTCATATAAATTTCATGGCTAGATTAAGTATATAAGCATCTTTTCAGTGTAATTTTTTTAACAACTCACATTATTGGAAGGTTCCCAAACAGTGTAAATGTCATGGGTAGTGCTGACATGCAACGCTTAAACTAGAATTTACAGTTTGTCATTTAAAATCTGCTTATATTGATCAAGAACTTTAAATTAAAAGTAATAATTTTACTAAAAACTCTGAAATATTCATTCTAGCACAGAACCTCACACAACCAGAGGCTGTTTCCAACAGGTGTGTATAATTCAAACTGTGCCTTGCCTATTAATGGTGACACTGTTTGTTTACATTGCATCTGCTGTGGCTTCTGTCCTGCTTCTTACTGCATGGCAAAGAAGTTTCTTCATGAAATCCGCATGTGATCTCTTAGTATGGGCAGGAAGGACTTTTGATTAAGGGTAATTGTATTTTTTCTGCAACTTCTGTCCAAATTTATGACCATGGTTTGTGTTAACTGCAATGGCAAACACTAGAAAGAGTATAAGTCAAAAGGCAAAACTCCAGAAGGCAATAAAATGGAAAGCATTAAAGAGAGATGACTGAGAGAAGCAGAAGGAACAGGCTAGTAGCAATAATGTGATGAGAAATGAAAGCAGAGCATTTATGTAGGACTTCCAGTAGAAGGACAATGAGCTTTTAATTAGGATATGGGAGACAGGCAAGAATTCAAGAAGTACAGATGACAGATCAAACCAAGAGGAAGGTGATTGTCTTTTCAGTGCACTGTAGTAATAAAATTAAAAAGCAATGAAGTTATAATCACAGTTTCCAATTACCTGAGTTGAGGGGACTTTCAGCAAATCAGTTTCAATCTGGCATATGGAACTGATTATGCTTCTAATTTAGGGACTGTGTCATGTTTTAGCGTAAGATAACAACTCAGAATCTGCCTCTTCCAGCCTTACACAGTGAAGTACAGGATGATGAAATGAACAGACTTCTGCTGGCTGAGAACACGTTAGGTATTTCTCCCCAGCCATTGTGGTACGTCACCAGCATAACTTATTTCCCTAGTTACTCAAGTAATAATTCCATTATTTCCCCTTGTGCCTGTTCTCAAAAAACAGGACTGCACAAATTTCCATTGTGCTTTAGAGTCTTCGTAGAGAAATTTGTAGTCACTAAGGCTGTCTAATAATGTTTGAACCTATTAGAGAAAGGACATAGCAGAAAAGAAAAAGTGTTTCAGTCCTCTTATGACTACTTGAATGACTATTAGAAGCAATTTTCATTCATTTAGAAAAGGTGTTCTTGTATGCAACTGAAAATATTCATAGTTTAGTAATAATTCTGTCAGTTTCATATGGGAATTAAATGCTGTGCTAACTTTACTAGGAAAAGAATCTTTCCATTTAAATTAAGCACGGTTCTTAGCAAATAGTGTTGAACTGATCCATATACTATCAGTTTACTGATAAGGCGGTATCTCATGTAGCTCTCCTAATGTTATCAGAAAAAAGTAGTTATAGGGGAGAAAATACTTCTAGTGCTGCCGCTATGATCTGAACTGCTGCTTTTTTTTTTTTTACTAGAGATTGCTGTGCATGAGGAATGTTAAAGAACTGGTCCATTTGCCAACCTGCCTTATCTTTTAATTCAGGCTCTCTACTACTTTTATAAAAATTCTGTAGTTCTGTATCCTGCTGAAGCTGTTTGTCAGATTTTTAAATATGTAAGTCCAGGCCCATAGTCAGTTCCTGGAAACAGCATGTGCCTGTATACCATACTGATGCCAGTATAAGCGGATTATCTTGTTTTCCAGAATCTTGTCTTCCACTTTAAAATAAAATTTAAAAGCATGTCCTTCAACTGGAGAAGTTTCACAAGAGGAGTCCTGATCTGAATGAGCCATGTGACAGGCACACCAGTGGATGAAATTGCAGCCTCCCAACGATGCGCTCACGGAGAGATTAATAAGGGGAGCTAAGATGTGGCAGTCTTGACAGGAGAGTGAGTCAGGTGGACAAAATGTATATGCCTAACCTGTTCCTGCATGGTAAAATGGAGTGTGGGAAGAGGAAAAATAATCTCCTAAGAAAGGATGCTCTCAAAGCAACTTGACTGATGAGAAGCAAGAGCTAGGTAATTTTAAATAGTAACAGTGCGCTTCCGTCAGGAGATGATAAGAATCTCTCTCTCATTAGCAGGGGTTCTTTAAACTATTCAGTAAAATATTCTTATTTTGCCCATACTGCTGTCTGAAAACGTGGGCAGGTGCAGGACAGAAGGGGTGGGTGATCTGCCTATTCCTGTAACCATACCCTTATCCTCCCTTCTGTACAAACTACTGTTGTAAAGAAAATCTGAACTACCTATAGCATCACTGTCTGTTCCTGAGGTGAATCTTAAAGAGGCTTTTTTTATTGACACTTGCTCCAGTATTTCCCTCTTAAACATGGATAGGGAAAAAAATAAAACTGATTATATGACAATATAACCATCATTGTTTTGCCCAATGTATCTGTAGAACTCAATGAGGAGGTTACTATGGTAGAAATTGTACCTTAAAAACAAAATTATAAGGGTTGATCAGGCTTAGATAGACATCAAAGCTTCTGAGTGGTCTGGTATTTGCATAGCATAATCTTGTAGAGGCATCTTAATGTTATCTCTGTACTCTATGATACCCCTATTGCTGGCAGCATTCTCTAACCTCTTGTGTGCTCTGCTGTGCTAATCTTGCTGCTCCCTTCTCATTCTGCTTACCTTCAAAATAGTTCAGCAGTAAAGATCTTAAGCAAAGGAAAGATATTCCTCAGGCTGTGTGGAGAAGAGCTGCCCTTTCCCTTCCTAGGAAAGCTTGCCTTCCCATGCTTCAGTCAGGTAAAATCTCAGCGAAATTGGGTTAAGAAACAATCAATAACTGGTAGCTCTCGTATATTAAAAGGTAAAACTTAAGGTTAAATTCTCATTGAAACAATTACTGAATAACACTAGCTACAAAACCCAATCTGGGCATAGGCTAATTATTTATTTCTTGTAGCCACAGGTCTGGTTATCAAGATTAAGTAGCTTCACAGATTTCACTCTCTGTTATTTTAGGGAACTAATAAGAAATCTGACTACAGTAAAAAGACAGTACCATCTTTTTAAAATTACAGTTTAAGTGAGCTGTTAATGCTACAGTTTGCAATTAAGATTACTTCTCAGTTAGGCTTTTATCCCCTTTAATTTTTCTATACTTCTACATGGTGCAAGAGGGAGTAAATGCGGTTATCTGCTGCAACACTTATTCTATGTTTTAGTTTAAAGATTTTCCTGTTAATTGCAAATAATGAAGGTTCAGAGAAATCATGTCATCGCATTTTAACCTGTGCTGAGAGTAGTCAAATGGCTTAATATGAATGATCCAAAACAGACACACATATTTTTACATTTTTACATTGTCTTTACATTTCCTGGTTGTATTTATTTTCCTTTTGAAATCTATGGAGTAAGATCTGAGGAAAAAATATAATTATGTATATAGATTTGTTCAGGAGTATAGAAATATTTATATAAAGAAGGTGAACTTATTCTGCTACATTAAAGGTCACAGCAGTGAAAAACTGCAAACCAGCATTACAAGTTCAGGACTGCCTGTTATCGTGAGCCCAGATTTCTAATGATGCAACGCTCTCAATAATAGAAGTAAAATCAAAGGCATATTATGGCAAATAACCATTCCAGATTTACATTCTGGGTTGCCTTATCACACTGAGGAGGAAAAATTATTCCACCTTTCCTAGTAAAGTAGAAAACCAACGTCCTTATCTTGGACTGTGCAGTGTTGGGAAGAGGAAAACTTCAGGGACTGTCCCCAAGCAATATGTGTAGGAATGTGTTTTTAAAATACTTCAGCAGAAGTGGATGTGTTTAATCTGAAATACTTTCTCCTCTTTAGCAGTGTGACCAATAAACAAGTCAAACAAATAGAGAAAGGGGTATTGTTCACAGATAGTTTTGCTTTTCAGTCAGAGTGAATCAAGGTATCCCTGTCTTGGAATGGGCTTGTGACATCTGCAAAACATTGGGAAAGAAATAAAAACATGCAATGAAACTTCAGTTTGAATATAGTTATAAGGGTTGGGTTTTTGCAAGAGGTATCTAAGGCACTCATTGTGCTAAAATGCATGGACAAATACTGAGGATCTCCTGTAGGAAATCCTCATGGAGGCATTACGAGGAATCTAATTTCCAGCCAATAGAGGGCACAGCCCTTGGGAAGGCGGAATAGGACAAAGGCAGTAGAGGAAGACTATTCTGGTAAAAGCAGAGTTTTTTAGTGTCTGAGTGTGAAAGAGGATCATACTTTTCCATCCCTCCAGACCTGATGAAGCTGGAGGGCTGGTTAACTCACTCATTCCTAACCTCATGAATTTGCCTCATGGTTTAACTTGCCCTGCATATTTTTTTTAACATGGCGGCATTTTGGTGCTGAGGCAGTGATTTCCATGTAAAAATTATTCTGCGTTCGCTGAAGAACTTAGTGGGGGGTTTTAATATTACTAAATTTTGTAATAGGTATGTAATTTTCAAAGACCAAAAGGGAGTTAGAACGGGAGTCTTTAGAAAGTGAGTAGAAGTTTGGTGTCTTAATTCCCAAAGAGTCTTTAAAATCATATCCTAAGTAAACAAGCCAAAGACTAGTTTTGATCTGATTCCTACTTGCTTTAACGTAGAAACAGAGTTAAAGAATAACAATTTTTGGCCATGACGGAATCATCTTCCTCTGGCTGTGATTAGGTCGATGTCAAAAATAGCCTTTTAGAATAACCAGTGTAGAAGTGTTTATTGAAAATTAAAAGAGAACTAGAAAGCAAGCGATAAACAGAACATGCAGATCTTGGTTGTTCATTTTAATGAACAAAGCTCTACAAATTGAAATTTCTTCTATATAAACTGCCAGCACCACAAAGAGCATCATATGCAATAATAAAATAACTGGTTTAAAACTGCTTTCATGTCTTATCAGATATTTGTTGAATGCATTCTAAGCATTGATTTTATTTCTGATCTGACTGCTACATTAGTGAAAAATAGGCATTGTACCTTACTGCATTAGTTATCCATTTATAAAGATTAAAATGAAATTACATTTACTTAAGACTGACACTAAGAAGGTTTAATAGAAGAGAAACAATCTGAGTATGTCATTATTAAAGGATCAATGATAAAGCAGAAATAAAAACATTTTATATTGGGGGGTGTGGGGGTGTCTGTATGAATAAATGCTATTCTGGCCTATAGAGAAATTTCCAATTTTAATTATTTATGTGTCATTTTCAGATTTTATTTTTTGTAACAAAGTATCTCCTTACAGCAAAGAATCAAAATTAAGGAAGGAATAGGGAGAAAATCCATGTGCTACTAAAATGGGCCTAAGCTGCTAAACTGCCTAAACATCAATGCAAATATAAATAGTTGTTTTCATTATATGTCAGAAAAAAAAAACCAAACAACCCCCAACAATTTATTGGCTAAGAAAATTTTCATGTTTAACTTACTCTAAAATACTGCTACAACATGGAAAGTGTCATGGTGATAGGAGAAACAATGTTACTGAAGCACAGAAGATTCAAATATTATTATTATTACAGCAGGGCATAACAGAGGCTGTAGATTAATAGAATATTCCCATATTATTGTAGTTTTATAAATAATATGTTTTTATTTTTTTAGGTATCTAGCACTTCCACTGCTGACTGGTACTCGTGCTTCATGGGTGTTTCTCCTGAAGGAAGGAAATATGGCTAACTATTTGTGTTCACGTACGGTCTCTCTCCTGTGTGAGCACTGATAATCAGCCTTTGAAGGTTTGTCAGTGGTAAACTCAGGGTGTGCAACTGTATAAAGTGATGACTTGGTCACATTCAGGTCGCACTCACTGCAAGAGCTCACGTGGCACCATCGCANAAAAAAAAAAAAAAAAAGAAGCAGCAGCCCTGCGTAAGGATCTGAAATATTCCAATTTTATGGGGGGGGTCCTGGGTGGAGTTGGGTGAGTGACTGAGGGGCAGTGCACAGAGACTCTTGCTGTTATCTGACACTATGTTTTCTTTCAAAAATTTCTGCTCTGAATAATGATATTTTACCCAACGAAGGTGAACTGTCCATCAGTTAACTCTGCCATTGTCTGTAACAGAAAAATCCTGCAGATGCCAATGTTGATTCAGATCTGTTAAGACGATTACAATGACACAAAAAGCAGAACAAAATGTTAATCTAGAGAGAGGCAGGACTGTAGATTCTCATCCTGAAATATAAGTGAGCCCAGAAAGGGATCTTTCATTTCCTTAAATTGCCACAAAAATAGGGTTAGATTGTTCTCAGCAGTGTAAAATAGTCAAGTAGCAGAACACACAGGAATAGCCCTGAGAGTACGAAAACTGAGCAATATAACATGATGTATTTTAGGTAAATCTTGATAAGCCTTAGTGGGGAAAAGAAAAGTCTATTGCTGTCAAGAAAAATTAATCGCTGTTGACTGACCTTGGAATTTAGGAGTGTTCAGTCCACACTGTGGACTTGGTAAGATACTGTCTGGNGAGTGTTTCTGAAAATTTTCACTGACTTCCCCGATAGGAAAAATAAGAAGAAAAAAAAAAAAAGAAAGAAAAAAGCCCACAAAAAAACCCCAAACCTCCTAATTTTTTCGACAGAACTTGTTTGAAACAAATAGAAAAATAATTGCTGTTATTGGGTAACTAAGAAACAGAAAAAAGAAATAGATGAAAGCTAACACATGAAACAGAACACTCTTCACACTATTTCTTTAGACAAGAGGTGCACCTGCAAACTAATCTTGTCTGATGAGTGTCATTAGTATTAGACATTGTTAATTAACTGTATTATACATTGTTAATTAACAAAGGTGCTGGTAGTACAAACTGACAGACTTACAATAGATACAACATTTGAATTTCTAAGGAGTTTAATATTCAGTAATGATCCTAAAAAAAGCTAAAAAGCAGATTGCTTTTCATTTGTATTTGGGACAGGATTTTATGAATTGTAGATGTAGATACATATGAGGTACCTAAAAGGCCTTAAACATTTAAATTCCTGTTTATACATGTGAGAAGATGCTGGGTGCTGAAATCAACAGAAGGGTGTAACATGCTCTGGTACTTCAGAAAATCTTAGAAGAATCAGCATAGAGACGAGTAAGTGCTTAACTACCTTTAAAAATTAGCTCTTTCCTCCCTCTCAGTTCCTAAATCTATTTTGCAAGTGGGAATTCTGATGAAAATTTGCTTAAATACACTTCAAAATATGGTGCATCTTAATTAGCAAGCAAGTTCAGAAGTCGTCACACTGAAAAGGTGATGTAAGTTAGATTCCTCATGATCAAACTTGTCTTTGATTGCCCTGTATGCATCTTCATTGTTTTCTGCATGAACCAAACCAAAGTATATGCTCTCTGTGGTTTAACTTGCCAGGCAATATATGTTTTATGAACAGAAATAGCACGGCTTCATTTTTAAGTAGTTTTAATTTTGGTTTTTTGCATAGAACAGTGCTGTTCTGTTATGTTTAAGATTAAATAATTCAAATCAGGTCCAGAATAATATTTCTGTTTAGATAAAACTTCTTTTTAAACAAGCACTTCTGCTTTGAAATCATCTTGATTTTCAGAGGGCTGTATAATCATAAACACTATTTATTACACCTGTTTTATAATCAACACTTCTAAAGGAAAAAAACCTTTACCTCTTCTGAGGAGCAACTGATAAATATTGGCAGCCAGGTCAATTCTTCATGGATTTTCCTGATCAGATAAATGCTTGACAGCAAGAAACAAACAGAGCAGAGACTCCTGTGGTTAATTGTGCTCTTACAAATTTTATTATTTTAAAAAGTACTCAAATACTAAAGAGGGGATCTATAGTTGCAGCACAGTTTTTTTTCCTGAGGCAAATAGGTGCTATAACTCTGCTGGCTATTAATTGAAAACACAGAAGTCCTGGTTGTTTGTTTTTTGGTTGGTTTTTTTTTTGTTTTTTTTTTTTTTTTCCCCCAAAGTTCCCCCTGAAGTTAGCTAAAAAGAGGGGGGAAAGGCATTTTTGTTGTAAAAGTTAATATATGGACAGTATTTGGAAGGCATCAGTAAACCTCAATATTGCAAGTAGTACTAACTCATATTCTATCTTTTCAGTTTATTAGGTGGAAAAGAGAAAGGTAGGTGAAAGTACTATCAATATTGGAATACAAATCTATCAAATCATCAGATTTTGGAATGGGTCATAAGATACAAGTTACATTGCTGGCATTGTATGTCATGTCCTCTCAGCAGATTTGCTTTGAGCATTGTCCACAAAATACCATTGCTTGTGAAAAGTACACCCATCTTGTGCCAAAGCTGCTGTAACAAGAGATTCAGTCAGGGGCCAATTGGTTCTCAATTGTCACATTGTTATCTCTAAAAGTAAATAATCTATTTTTCTTGTTGAACAGCATTTGAATTCAGATATATGGGCAGTATTTATCATTTAAAAGTAGAGGATTACATGAAAGTATCATGTGCTTGAGCATGTTGTGGCAATGAAGGGGCATGTCTATATGCACAGAGAAATGATCACAGAAGCGTTCGTGGTGAAATATTAATTTTACTGACAAGAGTAATATCAATTATTAAAGTGGAAACAATATAAGGGGGTTTTTTTATGACATAATAGTGAACTTTGTACTGAACCTGACTTTTTAGCAAATCTGGTACAAGTCTTTCATCCTGTACGCGGGCTCACACCCTCACTCACTGAGTGTTAAAGTGGGATTTGGATATATGTGGTCCCGTTGCAAACTGTTGCTTTATTTCTGAGCAAGCTGGGGTAGATAATAGGAGCATAACTAAGATGAGGAAATCAGGATTGCATTTTGGACAATGCTATTGTCCACAGGCTGAGAGAGTTGGGGTTGTTCAGCTTGGAAAAGAGAAGGCTCCAGGGAGACCTTACAGCAGCCTTCCAGTACGTAAAGGAGGCCTACAGGAAAGATGGGGAGGGACTCTTTATCAGGGAGTGTAGTGATAGGATGAGGGGTAACGGTTTTAAATTGTAAGAGGGTAGATTTAGATTAGATATTAGGAAGAAATTCTTTACTGTCAGGGTGGTGAGACACTGGAACAGGTTGCCCAGAGAAGTTGTGGAGGCCCCATCCCTGGAAGTGTTCAAGGCCAGGTTGGATTGGGCTTTTAGCAACCTGGTCCAGTGGGAGGTGTCCCTGCCCATGGTGAGGCAGGGTTGGAACTACATGATCTTAAAGGTCCCTTCCAACCCAAACCATTCTATGATTCTGTGAGTGCCCAAATCTCACTATTATCTTAAGCAATTGACAACTCCAATATTTATATAATTTAAATGATAGTTCTCATGCTAAGCCAGTAATCATGTGCTCAGAAGGCTAAAATTTCGAATGTAAATTGCCTGTCAATCTAAATATGCTCTTTCCTTTAACTGACTTAGAGACATCTCTTGAAGAACAAATGATTGGAAGAAAATGAATTCTCAGGTAAAATATGAGCTAAAAATCAAGATGTCGTCAGTAGAAAAGTGTCTAACTACTAAGCTTTGACACATCCTTTCTCATTCAAAAACATCATCTCAAGAAGGGTATATGTTAAGCTGCTGGCTCTTGCTTCTAAAATTTTTCAAGTCATAGATTCCCAGATGTATTCCTCTGCAGGATTTTCCAATTCAGTAACTTTCAAATTACTTAGTTCCATACAAAACATGAATTTTCAAGTATGTGTGAATTTCAAGTGCTCTTACAGTGAAAATTATTCACTTCAGCAGATTCTCATGAATGGGACATGAGCAATTACCAGAAGAACAACTGCTTTCTTGTCGAGAGTCTGCTTTAAACATCCATATTTCAGATTTTCACCTTCATTCATCTTCACCTTAACTTCAGTTATATCACTAGATAATCTTTTTGTTTGTTTTTGTTTCTAGCCATGGAATTTGGTTTAAGATCATTTAAGAAAATGTAGGAGAGTTTAGGACAACAAAAAATGCACTGGAGAAGCGGGGGGGGGTTGGTTAACTTAGGTGCAAATAGGGCTTGTAACGTACAATGGTGTTTGTTGAGCTTCTGACTAAAGATTTAGTAGGAAAGCATTGGAAAATCATCTGTTGAGGAAACAGCATTTTAAAGCTGAAATCTCATAATGCATGTCCTGACAAAAGGGAAAGTGTGTGAAATATGTCTTCTTATATGATTCAGGGAAAAGGAGGAGTTTTCTGGGGAAATTTAAACTGTTGCACTTTCAGAGGCCAACGGAATTGGGGATACAGTCTTTGAGAAGAGATGACTTTCTTCTGTCTTTATGGTTTAAATCAGTTAATGGAAGGGATATAAAATGAAGTGGCATAGGACTATGTTTCAGAAACTTCTTTCCCTCACTGTCTTTCAAATATTTCAAAAAGATCTTCCTTTTTAGGTGACATTTCCTTAGGTTTTTATTTCACTTGAGGCAATACCCTATTTTCTCATTTACACAGTATGTGAAGTTCAATTTTTAAAGTACCATAGAAGACTTCCTTGTATACATGTTAAAAATTAGAAAGTTGTTTATTGCTCTGTACTTTTCAGATGTTTCTCACATTAAAAAGTCTTTTATTGCAAAATATGCAAATATTTGTGCCTTTGTGATAAAGGAATAGAGATCATTATCCCTAATATTATTTGCTTTGAATAATTTATCTAATTATTATTACAGAGGGAAAGGGATTCAAACTTCGCCTGACTTTCTGCAAATCAGGGACAAGACCATCTTCTGGATTTAGAACCAAACTTGTTAGCTGATCCCTCTTCCGTGTAATTAATAAAATCAAAGCACTAAATCTGAACATCTGCCTCAAAAGTCAGCTCTCTTGAAGTATAAAACCTGGACCTTTCTATAGTGCTTCCTGACAGCATGGGTGGTACTACCACAAGTGAAAACATTTCACCTGGAATTGGTGCATATCAATTACAAACGGTTCACATGGTACTGACTGAATTCAGTGTTAGCAATAGGGAATGGTATAGTCATGAATGACAGAGTATTAAGACAAAAAAATAAAATAAAAGGTTGGTACTCCAGTATTTCAAAGTGGACGCACACAAAACAGCATAACAAACTTATTATTACACTTTTTATTCAAAAGCGTTAGCAAATACTGATAAAAGTGGTAAAATTTCAAACAAAAGAAAAGGGAAACCAACTTACTGATGTTGAATATGCTTTTTAAAGAATCCTCTTCCTGCTGATGGCTGAGGATCATGTTCTTAAATATAACAAGGGCACACTGAGGTATATTCAGTGATTTTGTTGTTGCCAGAACTACCAATAAAAAGTAAATAAGACATCATCTGCTATATAAAAGAAAAAATAAATAAGGTACACTCTTTGTGCACTTTTTAGTCTGATTCATGATCTAATATAATCTTTAAAAATTTGCCACCCACCACCCCCCTCAACTGTTACAACTCCTCTGAGGTCAACAGAACTCATGATAGAAATCTGATATTTTATGGTAATGCAAATATATCTCAAAGATGAATAATGTTTTATATATACAGGGCAATTATTATTACTGCTTTAAATTCTTAAGATTAATATTAGACAGGATTTGAGAAAAAAAAAGTAAAACATTATTTTCTCTTTTTCATTTCTATTTTTATTACACTGAAATGGTGACATCAGCGTTCAGTGATACATACAGGGTTACCAAAATAAAAAGTTTTTGTAAACATTGGAAGTTCTTTTCCATAGTTCAGTCTCTGCCAGATGAAATAAAAATGTGCTATATTCAAATGGGAATAAGCTGTTTGCTTTAAGACTCAGTAATCTCAGTCAGTAATCCGAGTCATAAGTAATCAGTTTTAAAACTCAGTAATCTGAGTTGTAAGTCATGACTTTAGACTTCATGCAGCTATACCTTTATCATGGGATCTATACTGCAACCAGAGACTTGCCACCAAGGTCCTGTACTCACTGAGGTCAGCACTGACATCATTGTTTTCATGAAAGACTTAAAACATTGGTTTTGACTCACAGGCTCTCTATATATCTTCAGTCTTTGGTGATTAGCTAAAAGTGAGACCAGTCTTCCAAACAAATGATGGTCAATAGCTATTTTGCTAATGATTTTATTTGTAACTCTCATCAGATTTCGCCCAGAATTAAGGCTGGGAGAATCAGATGTTAATTTATGAACTGGTGAGCTTACCATTTCATCAGTGAACCTGTGCAAGGTAACTTTTGCATCCATCCATTGCAGGGCTGGTCAAGTTCTGTATAGAAACATGTTGCAGGATGCTTTCCGTCTGTTGTGAAAACTCATAACCAGGTAAGTAAAACGAGTGGTAACATCTGGTCTGAGAAGAAAGGCAACCATTCAGTATCATTCGGAGCTCTTGTGTTGGTTTAACTTGTGTATTCTGACCTACCATCAAAATACCAGATCAGATACCTCACCTGTGGGCTAGCAAGACAGAAGTGACACAGTCAAGTATTTAATTGCCTTTATGCAATTTTATACTTTAAAAATGTTTATTTTGAAGGAATGAATAAATCAAAAATATTTTTTACAGGTTTTCATTAAGGTGTAATGTCAGAGGGGAGTATTACTTTAACCCAACACAAAGAAGAAATTCCTGGCATGGCACATTCTTTTCTAACATGACATAAAACAATGTTTGATTGCTGTAGCTTAAACTTTATAGAATGCTTACTTTGCCAAAGTTATTTATATAGCTAGATATTATTATTGCCTTTGGCTTTGAATTTAAAAATTAATTCACTGACATCATCACTGCATGGTCCTTTGATGAATATACTCTAAGGTCTTCCAGCTGCACAAGCTTTAAGCATTCTACCGTAGCATATGTCACAGTGAGTCAGTCTCTCTGAACTACACTTTATTTAGCCATTTATTTCAGAAATGTATTCCAGGAATTTCTAAGGCAGTAATTAAAAGTGATTTTTCAGGTTGATTCTTTCTATCAGCCTCCAGTGTGTATCTACCAGAAAAATCTACAGTCAATGTATGTATTTTTTCTAACGTACTGGAGCTAAAGCATTACTTATGTACAAATTTTGAAATGCGAATAGCAACCTGAGGAACACCAAACAAGCAAAACTGCTAAACAGAAAAAAACAGGTGTTGGAAATCAAAAGCCCAGTATGCTTCATAGTTCAATATTATTTTTACATAGCATTTGGAACAGCTTTTAGCACTGATATTTTTTTTCCTGGGTTTTTTTCAATGCAATGTGGTTAGAATTTTTTGTAGACTCTGGCTTCTATAGTTAAGGGCAAATGAGGATATTTTGCCCAGCAAAACCCGGCGGTTGGACTAGATGACCTTTAAAGGTTCATTCCAACCCAAACTATTCTATGATTCTATGATTAATTCAGATAAAAATTGCTATTCATAATTAAAACTAAGTCTTTCTCAAAGAATGCATGATTCTAGTTTGTTACATGTGATACTGTGTTGTCTAGAAAGAAAAAATATAGTGTGATATATGCAGAACAAAAAGCCGCAACCAGACAGATTCCTCAGGCTAAAAAAGCAACCAAGAGTGCAAGGAGAGTTTGCAGACTTGTCAGATGTTCGCTGTCCCTGCAATCAGAGCAAAAGATGAAGGGACAGACACAGATCTGCAATGGAAGTTGTAATTTTTAGCTCAAACCTTTTATTCCTTTCCATAGAGGAATTTCTGAGTGTGTGTGGTGAGGGGAGCCCTCTTTCTTCTATCTTTTTATTGACAGGCTTAATCACGGTTTGTCAAGAGGAGGTGAGAAACCTGCCTTTGAATGAACACTAAAATTCTGCCTACTTTAACAAATATAGCTGGTCATCTTTACTGCTGTCAGCCATGACACCGAGCTTCAAAAAGGCTGAAGTCTCTGATTTTCCTGAGAAATGTATAGGAAGAACTGGCACAGCAGGTTCCCATGCCTATGAAGCCACCTACGTTGAAGTTTCCATCTCTCAGGGCATGAGGCAGAAGTGATGAGGTTATGTCAGGAGCCTGATGAGCCACATTGGTAGGGGTTGGAGGCAGGGAAGAGATCACCAGTAAAAAGCAGAGATTAAGAAGAGGTACCACCTCAAACAATCAAACTTGTTTTAATAATTCTTAGGAAGGATTTGTCACCTGAATTTAGAAACTACCAACTTACCTTTATTGGCCTCTTAAATTTTGAATTCTAATTACAGTAATAAGGTTTCTTTGTCCTGATATTATGTCTATTATCAATTCCATTCCTAGACAAGAAATTTTACTGCATTTTGCTGACAAAAATATGTATTCTGCTTTAAATACACAATACATCAGAGTTGGATTAGGTTTATAGGCACAAAACATGGTATTATCAGAAAAGCAAAGGGTAATAATGTTATTCCTTGTAAAAGAATAACTTGTCTGAACTCTAACATAATTCCTTCTCTGTTCAGTCAGTAAATCAGCACCATGATATATGGTGCGATCACAACAGTATGTGAGTTCTCCATTGAATAAGAAAAATTCTGAAGTTTCTTTGAGTTCAAAGCATGCAGTTCCAGCCCTGCTGTTTGTGGTGGTTTGAATTCAGCTCACTAACTGGGATTCTGTTACATGTTGTGCTCGGGCAAATTAACATCTGAGCAATATTCATTTGTTGATCTACAGAATGATTCATTACTAGCTGCAAAATCACAGTTACTACTGGGAAGGCTCCATGTTGTTAAAATGAGACTTGCAGTAAGTACAACTGCTGAGATAATTATAATTTGAAAATTGAACTTTAAGGATAACTTCAGTATAAACACAGGGACCTGAGGTTTTGAGGCATTTGTTTGAATCCATGCATAATAAATAGAAATGCTCACATGCTTACACAATTAAGTTTAATTAAAAAAAAAAACAAACAAAAAAAAAACCAACAAAACCCAGAACCAAACCCCTGCAAAGCTTGGCTGGGTAAAAATCATCAGGAAGGTAACTGGCAAAATAAGTATGCCTTCATTATGCTAGTTAAGTAATGAACCAATAAACTTCTTTTCCTCCTGGTCCATTATATGTTTCTGCCCAGAGAAGCTGTGGGTGCCCCATCCCTGGAAGTGTTCAAGGCCAGGCTGGATGGGGCTTTGAGCAACCTGGTCCAGTGGGAGGTGTCCCTGCCCACGGCAGGGGGGTTGGAACTAGGTGAGATTTGAGGTCCCTTCCAACCCAAACCATTCTGTGATTCTATGATTCTGTCTCAAAACATGGTTACAGCTGTTCCAGAAATAGTGTATCTGGATGTACCTTGGATCACTAGAAAATTAGGAGTTCCTAAGCTGGTATGATAAATATTAGAGTAAAATTTTATTTCAGTAAAAAAAAAAACCAAAAAGAATAATCTGTTCAACAGTATTCCTTTTCCTGCTCTTAATGTGTTTACATCATAAATACCATAGGATTTGCTCAATTGATTTTGAGAGTTTTAGAAAACTCCCTTGTTCAGAGATGGGATTTCTTAGAATTTGGTCTTCTGTTATGAGGTATTCAGATGAAATTAAGTCAGGTGCTAAGCTGAAGTTATATTAAGAAGCTCATAAATCAGAGTTGTGGAAATGTTTTCGTTTTTTCTCAGGTCTCATAACATTTCTAATGAAATAATAGGGCAGTTGCTCCTACATAATAAATGAAAACAAATTCTTTACAAAACTAATGTGCAAAGTAATTCAAGCCTAGAATTTTAAGTCTATATCTAAACGTCTGATTCCTATCTGTTTACATTCCGTATCGTGTCACAGACAATGATTTGCAGCCAATGTTATTTATAATGCTGCAGTAGGAGGTACAAAGAACAGTCTGATGTGCTGTAAACTCTTTCACCTCTGGAGCAGAGGGTTTGTAAGTGGGACCTGTGGTGTATCAATCAGGTGCCAGCAATGAAGAAAACTTTCTAAGTAGGTTATTTGGCCCTTTCGGGGGTGGGGG